>JBBBDQ010000220.1:607500-812500 GCA_037127315.1 Ascarosepion bandense
CTCTTCTGTTGCACCATGCAACCCTTGTTCCAATATCCACCTGATCAGGTCCTTCAAATATGTTATCCCCATCTTTCCCCTGTCTCTATTTCCCTCCATCTGGCCTGTTAGTATCAGATTCTCTAAGCCCTCCTTCCTCATTGTATCTCCCAGGAACTATAGTTGTCTCTTCCTGATGCTCAGTATTAATTTCCTTTTCGTTTCCATCCTATCCAAAACCTCATCGTTGCTTGCATGCTCAGTTCACGATATCCGCAGCATCGTTTTTTAGAACCACATTTCAGCTGCTTCAAGTTTTTCCTTCATCTTCGAAGATATTGTTTAGCATTCACTGCCATATTGTAGAACCGACATCACATAGCAATCCGTTACTCTCCTCTTTGTTTCTAGTGAAATTGTTCTGTTTCTTAACACTTTACTCAACATCTGGAATGCTTCTTTCGCCATGACTATTGGTCTTCGGATCTCAGTGTCTCACTTTCCGTCTTCTGTTAGAACACTTTCTAGTATTTAAATTTCTGTACCTGCTTGATTTTAGAGTCCTTCACCTGTAATTGGCATTTTGGGTTTTTTTCTGATGAACATGCATTCGGTTTTCTTGGAATTTATTTGTAGTACTTTCTTGTCACTCTTATCAGCTACCGTCTGTAGAAGGTTTTGTAGTTTTCTTTCCGTGTCTACAATCAGCACTGTATCATCTACGTACTTTATATTGTTTAAATTGTGGCCTCCGATGACGAATCTTGGCATAACTTCTAGGGTTCTCAGAATAGTCTCGCTGTATAAGTTGAATAGATCCGGTGGAAAGACGCATCCTTGTCTTACGCCCGTTTCAATTTTAGTATAATTGCTGAATTCGTTACCTGTCCGTATGCAGGCAGTTGGCTGCCAATAGAGATTCTTGATTATTCCTAGGTCTTTCCCAAATATGTCGAGGCTGCCAAGCAAAGTCTTTGTGGCGTACAAGTTTACAATTCGTTCATGCATTCAATATTGCTGTCATATATGTTCTTTGTGTCAAGAGATAATTGCCAAAGAAGTATCCGTAATGTTGTCGGTGCTGACCTGAAATCTAGATGTCAGTCACATTTCCACCGCCTTCCGTGGGTATTTCTCACTTGTGGAAATCGCTACCGATTTCTTGCGTTTCAGTTGGATTTGATCAAACTTTTAAATGCAACATCAGTTACCATCATCATCTATCATCGAATTTCTTGTTCCTTTATAAGTGTTAATGTATTTTTATTCTCGCATTCGTTCATAGTCAGAAACTCTGAGTGTTTTCCTGGATTTATCGCTTGAGCTAAAATGATAAAATAACAGGGAAAAATCCTTTACTTCTAATTTCAATTAAAATTTCAAGCCTCAACTTGCAAATAATAAGAGAAATAATAACAAGCGGAACCCGCCGTGGAATTTCCACGGAAGGATTATTATGATTTCCTTGTAAAATTTTACTTTGTCATACTACAAATGATAGTAACGTTTTCAAACAGAAAGGTATTGGATAATAAAATTTACGATAACGCAGAGTGTAATTTTATTAAAATATCTATAAAAGTAATGTCCATAGAAGCTACTTCACTGTAATATTATATTATATTCAGCTTCGTATGCACAGACCATAACCAAAATACTGTATGCTATTTTGTGAAAGATTTTGAAAGAGAACATTTTTTATTACTGAAAAATCATGGCTCCTGTGTCCATTGTAAACAGAAAAGACCAACTGAGTAATCGGCAAGGGTGTAAAGGCAAGAAGTTTTGTTATAAGGTCGCGAGATACGACAACAAACCTACCTTTTTTTACTATATTGTACAGTACATACACATATACACACACACACACATACACACACACAATTACTGCTACAAACCAGCTTAAGCTGCTACTGACAAGGTAATGCTATAGGCTCTCTCCTCCTACTCTCTCACTTTTGCTACCCTTCCGTTTGGCAAAGGTGAGAGAAAGGCTGAGAAGAGTAAAAAGATAGAGGGGAAGGAAAAGCTCGTGTAGAGAGTGTCACGTAACGGACGGACGAACTAAGTTACTAACTAATTAAGGAAGGAACAAGCAGAATTATTATACGATAATTGTAGAGCTAGTAAAATACAAGCAATGCGTTTTTTTTATCATTTCACCCCGAGCAAGGCGGAAACGACACTGATGTTCAGGGGTTACATAAATGTAAAAAGATTAATTAGAAAAGAGTGAGAAGTACAAACTAGTTACAAAGGAACAATAGAAAGCAGGTGAGATGACAGATACATAGATGGAGAGAAAGGGAAGGTTATACAGAGGTGGGGAGAGAGCTAGAGTCCAGTGGTTAGTAGATGAGTATTGACTTTGCATTTAAATTTCTGGAGGTTGTAGCCGTCAGGAAAGCAAGAATACGGGAGCGAGTTCCACAGGTGGGAAGTGCGAGAGAAGAAGCTGCAGGAGTAGAATTGTCGTCTGCATTTGGCTAACCTGACTGTGAATGGGTGGGACCCAGTTGCCAGTCTGGTTGCACGAGTAAACACCTGTTGAGGAGGCATCAGTGACTTAAGCTCGTCCGAGCAGAAGCCATGAAAGTATTTATAGAACAACGACTACATCGAATCTATATCTGTATCTACAGCTCTGAATGTTGGATCACTGTGTCGCGTCAGAAAGTATAAATTCATTGAAAACTATAAGTGATAATTACATCACTTAGCCTGACAAAGGCTATGAAGTAATCATTTTGAATAGTCAGGATTATATAGATAAAATGGACTTCATTTTACATTATTTTTTAAAATTTTGGATGTTTGGTCTTGCGAATATTAGGAACAACACTAACAAAACTGAGGCGAGGACACAGTATATAATAACAACCTAAGTCAGTGCACAATCGTATTAGATTTCTTGGTTCTTAACGTCCTCAAATGAACTGTTTACTGAAGGTCCATAAAGATGATGTACCTCTTAGACTAATTTTGTCTCTGGTTGGTTCTGTAGAGAATGAATGAAATGGATTCCTGAAATGCTTCAACAAATGACCGATTAATTTGCATCTCTGACACTTTCACTTTTTTTTATTTTATCAGAAACTGCGAAATCAGTTCTTAGAATAAACCTTCAGTGTCTTTTGACATTTTTAGTTTACATACCAATCTTTCACTTCAAGATACTCTAAATATTTGATCTGAGGATCTCAATAGGGATCACCTGGGTGCAGTCTTAATTCGAAAAAATATTTTATTAGGGAATTTATGCATTTAGCAACAAATAAGGATAATTTTTGTTTTAATAATACAGTGTATGCCAAAGTTGTTTGGGTTTACATAGGTAGTTCCTTTTGTTCAATTATTAGCCGACATTTTTTTTGTTTTCCAGGACAGCCTTACATTTGAAGACTGCCATAAACCTAAGCTATATTTGCGTTACATCGATTATACGATTTCCATTTTTGATTCTGTCGACCACGTTACCGCTTTTCATACCCAACTCAATTCCCTTCATTCATCTTTGCTATTCACAATGAAAATGGAAAATAATTGTACTTTGCCTTTCCTGGACGTTCTTGTTGAACGTAGATATGGTTTGTTGATTACATCTGTTTTTGGCAAACGTTAACAGGCCTTTACACTAATTGGAATTCATTTTTAGTAAGTCTCGTACATCAACCTAAATTCTACCCTAGTCCATCGCGCTTTGAGGGTTTGTTTTTCTTGTACACTTGATCAAGAATTTCGAAACATTCATCACATTTTGTGTAGTAATTGGCTACTTACAAATGTCGCAAAGCGCCAGTTTGAGCGTAAGACTAGTCGCTTAAAATACCGGCTGTTTTTAAGCTAGTTGTTGTGGGGTTCTCCCTTTTCATAAAAATGGACTCGTCTAGAGTATACTTATACTACTGCTATAGAAGCGCGGCTGGGAGAATACCGCGTTTTCACGCGATAATTCCACTGACGCTGTCAGCTCTCTACTTTCGGGCGGAGAGCATTAACCCAGTCGTGGCTCTGCCGAAGGGTAGAGTCACGACTGGGCAAAATTAGAAAGCTATTTTTTTGCTGGGCTATATCGCCCAGGAACCCACGTAAAAAGGCCTTGTGTCACATTTTTTCCAAGTGGGAAGACAGATAAATACCAAATAGAGCGTTTTCTTGCGATAATTCCTTTGAAACTGTCAATCTCTCTGCCTCCGTGAGGAAAGTATTAACCCAGTCGTGGCTACGCCGAAGGGTAGTGTGACGACTTGGCAAAATTAGGCAAATAATTTTTGCTAGGCAATATGGCCAGGAGAACCCAAGTTAAAAAGACATTGTGCCAAATTTTTCCATAGTGGTGGGGGTAAATAAATACCGAATACCGCGTTTTCACAGAGAGTTAATCGGAGAATACGAGAGTCCAGAAAGAGATTAGCCGTCAGTACATAATAGTACCTAGTAACTCTGTGCTCCACTCATCGAGAAGATTATTACGCAGTACCCGTCAGCTTCCGAGTCGGACATACTCAATATACTACGGTTTCACCTCCAGAGATATGTACATATACTTTTTACTAACCCATATTCCTGGACTACTAATCTTCATTCAAGTCTGTATCCTTACGTTAATACACTTATTTTCCATCTCAATTACTAGTTATTGTTCATTTATTTGTGCGAACATTACCGGGATCAACAACACTAGTCTTTGTACAATTAAACTGGCTTAACGGCAATATCACGTTGAATACACCGGTTCTCGCTCAATTACCGAAGTTAAGCAACGTTGGGCCTGGTCAGTACTTAGATGGGTGGCCGCTTGGGAATACCAGGTTTTGTAAGCGTTTATTGACGGATGTGCGTTGTGGTGCAGTGGATGTTGGCTCGGAAAGAGAAATCAGTGAACCGAGTTCGAATTCCAGTTGAATACCTTGCATTCAATTAAGCACTGGTACCCTTGGGAAAGGTATTAATCCATCCCTTTCCTCCAGTTATGGGTTAAATAACAGGGTAGGACTTGGGGAGCCTGCCCTTAAAATACAAAATCCCAATGAATCTTGATACTCGAATAGAGAAAAGTATAACTAGATACAAAACTAATATAAAACAACAATAAATTGTTGAAAGAAAAAGGTATTACCAGCTGTTATGTCGTGAGTAAGAATAAATAACTCAACAACAGGAATAGGTTAATTATTGTATTCCGTGAAAATCGTATTTACAAAGGTTATTAGTATCCAATACAAGAATAAGGGTTAATCGTCTCAACCGTACGTAAGACGTAGTATGAGCAATGTGTACTTCCGGGTCGTCACCGGAAGTCTACGACTGACGTGTCGATCGGCTGCTCGGCACACTCTCTTACGTAGATGCCACCATTACTTTACATAGTAATGGAATAGTCCATTATAGCCGAATAGGCGCGGGCGTCCCAACACCATCTAATCTCAGGATTGTTAATTTTTTAGATATTAGCTTTACGTATCCAAAAATACATTTAAACCGTTTCAAAAAAGTAATCAATCTCCTATTCATATTAATGTTAAGTCTAATCACCCTAAAGCTACCAAATACCCAAAACAGTCAAAATTAGAATTAATAAATTATCTTCTAATAAGGAAATATTCGCTGAGAATAAAACAATATACAATGAAGCCCTAAAAAAGAGTGATATTAAAGATGAAATATTATACAAAGAAAAATTGAAAGACAAAACTCGAAACAAAAGTAAAAGAAAGAGAAAAGTAATAACGTTCAACCCACCTTTCTGCAAGTTGTCCAATGTAAACACAGGTAAATACTTTTCAAATCTAGTTGGAATCACTTCCAACAACACCACCCCTTAAGTAAATTGTTCAATAGAAAACTCTTAAAATTAGTTATTCTACTACAAAAACATGCAAAACATAGTCAATTCACATAATAACAAATTACTTTGAGACTTCTTTCGCAAACCTTCGGTAGACAAGCCTTCCTGTAATTGCATCAAAAAGACAAATTTTCCAGTTGATGGCAGGTGTAATTCCGAAAAGCTATTTATAAAGCCACTATTTGTCCAGTGGAGGACCCCAACAATAAAAGAGTTTATATAGGGATATCTGCAGATAGTTGGAAGCAGGGACTATACAACCACATACAATCTTTTTCCAACGCCTCCTTGAAACACCAAACTGCTCTATCTAAGCAATATTGGAATATTAAAGACGGAGGATTTACCCCACTGGTCAGATGGAGGATTGTGAAATACGCCAATACTCCCAACCGAATGATAATCATTTTCGTAATAAACATTTATCGTAAATAATCAGGCCGGTAGATATAAATATATATAATACTGTTTAATTAAAAACAGAATATCTACTCAAATAGGACTATCGATCAAAAATAATGTTTAAGCAAATCATTTCAAATTGTCAGTTATTAACCACCAAGTTTCGTTAATTTTCGTTAATTTCCAAAACACACACACACACACACATATCGCTCATTCAGTAATGAATTAGAGCACTCTGGTTATTGGGCGTGTATAATGATAATATACACGCTAAAAGGTCCGCTTTCTTCTACCGAGCGCCCATAGTCCAAAGGTAGAATCGGCGACTGACGCCAATTCGATCAGGTTTCAATCCTGGGTTAAAAGCAATCGGAGTCTAACCGTACTGAAGAGCTGTGATACAGCAAAACAGATCTGTCTTCGTATGACTATGTATATATATATACATATATAGGTCACTACATGCTGTTAACGAATGTAATTATTGTTCTATTTCTCTAAGTCTAAGTTTTAATTTATAAATGTATTTTATTTAAATGTATTGCATGACAAGCCTGGATGATTATTATTTGATGTTAAAAAGTATATATTTGCCTTTATTTGTTGCTGAACTAATGTATGATGACTAATAACATGGTATGAAATAAAATACGTTCTTATAAAATGGCTGCCATGTAGAAAGATCTTTCCCAGCAAAATGTATATGCAAACTGTTGATAAAGAGTAAAACATATGAAATTAATAACAAGAAATTCAACAGCTGCTTTTCTTCTTGGAATAATCGATGGAAAACATGTTAATATAAAACAAAACCGAAATGATAAAGGACAAAATTAAACAGGCCGACAAGAAGAGCTTTTCAAATAAAAGACGATTTGTAAAAAGCGAAGCTGAATAGTTCCAAAAAGAGAAGAAAACAAGAGGCAAGTATAACATATAAGTCGTCGAATACGTTTACATCAAAACTGAATTCAGGCAGCTGGAACAGAATTTATTAGTCACTTTGACGCCATCACAGCATCTTGCAAGCATTCATTTCCTTGGATGTCATCTCTACTTCTCTAGTACGGCCATTTTAATCACAGCTGAGAGCGCATATGATTCGCTTGGTTGCCTTTTGTTGATCCTATATTCAATAGCTGTACGTCCCCCTCTTGAGCTGTTGGTCGAACCCCATCTGTTTCCGATTAGGACACAAGGGAAGCCACTGGATCATTGGTAATTTTAAATGTCTCGGAATCCAAATTAGAGTTAATATCTCCCATTAAGTAAAAGGCAGTGTTCTCCTGATTGTATCACTTACAAAATATTCGAAGCGTCCGCTTAGAAATGCAAGTTATCTAATGTTCACTCGTGCAGTTTCTAACGGAGAGCATATTTCAAGGTATCGGGACCTGACACAAATATGCAAACGTTGGACAATGTATTTCAGAGATTAATGTCGGAACGAAATTCTAACAAAGGCTATGATTCTGCCCTTGAAGTCATTCAGAGAGTTGATATCCAAAAATAAATGCACATATGCAATTAGACATAATTACGTCATTTTCTTTTCTTGCTTCGAAATAATTGCAGCATTAGAAATAAATATATGTATATATATTTATATTACCTACTGCTATATGTGCGTTGTGGTGCAATGGATATCGGCTCGAAACGAGAAATCGAGGAACCGAGTTCGAATTCCAGTTGAATTCCTTGCATTCACTTGAGCGCAAATACCCTTGGGAAAGCTATTAATCCGTTTCTTCCCTCCAGTTATGGGTTAAATAACAGGACAGATTGGGTTCTATAGCCTTGGTCGGCAACCAGTCTACCGCAGAAAGCAATGGCAACCTACTGCGGGATAATCTTCTGCCCAGTCAGTCATGTCTCTTTCGAGACATGATCGCCCAAGCGTGTATCGCGCATGGCACTTAACTGACTGACTGACTGACTGCTATATAATTTGTTTATATAAATAGTCAAGCCTTAAATATAAAATATAATATAAATATGAAAAAAATATATTAGGGTCTTAAATCTCGCATATTCTTCATGAAATGTAATGTTTGATTTACAAAAATAGTAAGAAACATATCACTAAAACTATTGTTCTTCGCGAGCGACTGCTTTCCCTAATGTTTCTGACAGCTTTTGAATTCCACGTCGGAAAGTCAACAGGTCTTTCAAGTCTACCCATTTTTCGGTATCTTCATAAGAATAAAACTCCTTCTGAGCTAGGCCGCGTGCCATCAATCGGAGCAAGTGATTATTGGACGGGTGATAATCTGGTGAATACGTCGGATGGGGTAAAACTAAAAAGTGTTTCCAAGTAGATTTTTCCCATTTTGCAACATGTCTCCTAACGTTGTCATGTTGCAAAATAACTTTAGCGTGTCTCTGCTCATCCAGCGATTGTTTTTACTTCAATACTCGGCGCAAAGACATCAGTTATAGTCGATAGCTATCTCCCGTTTTGGTTTCGGTCGCTTTGAGCATCTCATAATAATGATCCATTTCTGAATCAAGTAAACTATTATCAAATTTATAGAAGTAATATACAGAATTTGAGAGCTCAACTGAACAATTTGCTTAAAATAGAACTTGAGTGATAAGTGCCAGAAGGCGTTTGAAGAAATGAAAGAATGCTAACGTTAGCGCACTAAGATCCAAATACCGAAATCGTAGTGGTTTCAGATAAAACTGTAGGTCCAAAAACGGATTGCATTAACGGGTGCTAGTGAGTAGCTTTATTAAGTAGCCTGAAATTTTCAGGTGCAAAAAACAACTTCTACATTTAGGGGGAATATTCTAAACGAGCTGTTTGCTTGCGAAATATTATAGATTCGAATAACAGTACACAATTCACACCTTACGAATTCGAAGATTATAACCAATTGAACATATTACCACCCAGCCGTATTACCAAAAGTTAAACGGACGAACTGAACTGTTTGTTGGTACTTGTGAGGGAGCTTTGCAAAACGCAAGCAATAAAAAATTAGGCGAAAAAGCATTAGAAAAAGTATTTAGTGTATACTTGATAACTTTGAATCCCAATACACATCAAGCAGGCCACCGGCAGAATGGATATTTGCAAAAAAAGTTAATTCGACTTTAGACAAGCTGCTGCCAGGTAAAAAAAAAGAATAAGAACGTATAACAAAAATCCGAATAAATCTTTAAAAAATAGCGAAAGTATTTTTCCAAAGAATACAAAAATGGAAACGTATGCAGGAGGATGGCGTTATAATGTAATGAAATGCAAAGATTATGTATATGCTACAAGGAAAAAAAATGTTAGCACAAAAGACATTGAAATCAGTTAGCGAAAAGATTTATCAAAGAAAGGCCTTCAATAAAGAAATAACCTATGCAAGTACTGTATGCCACTGTTGATGTAGCAATACCCCAAAAATTCGGTGAACGTTCAGGTCGACTTCAATAAAAATTTGACCGAAAAACTTTACATTATTAGTTTGATATGCGTCTTTTCTTTTGCTAATATGCAAAATATTATCTCCAGTTTTATGATGGTGTAAAAGATAATTCAAAATAAACTCATTCTTGGCGATTTTTCATCTTGGTAGAAATAAATATGAGATAAGAATAAACTGTGTTTGCGCACAAAAAAAATTATGTCTGTTGTGGTGCAGTGGATATCGGTATGGAACAAGAAATCGGGAAGCCGAGTTCAAATTCCAGTTGCATTCCAAACATTGACTTACGCGCAAATACCCTTGGGAAAGGTATTAATCCGTCTCTTGTCTACAGTTATGGGTTAAATAAAAGGACAGATTGTGTTCTATAGCCTTGGCTGGCAACCAGTCTACCGCAGAAAGTAATGGCAACCTACTGCGGGATAATCTTCTGCTCAGTCAGTCATTTCACGAAAGAGACATGATCACCTCAGTATGTATCACGTATGGAACTTAACTGACTGACTAAATATAATAGTTAGAAACATGATTAAGGCTTCTAATGTGGATAAAATGGGGGATCAGTTTTGTTATGAATTAATAAACTGGTCTCCCACTAATTATTACTTAACAATATAATTCATCTCATCCCCCTCTAGCTATGAGTCAAATACCACAGAAAGCAATAGCAACCTACTGCGGGATAATCTTCCACCCAGTCAGTCATGTATCTTTCGAGACATGATCGCCCAAGCGTGGATCACGCATGGCACTTAACTGACTGACTGAATTTTGCATTTCTTTATGGTAAGTTTAAACCTGTTACGGTTATTGATCCTTAGTTCATGTCTTGCTTTAGAAAAAAACTATTAAAGATGACCTGGAAAAGACTAAATTCAAAAACTCGTGGGTTACGATCTGTAGGTGTTGCGTTTTTAGCTACGAGATCAGATCAGGAGACACCATAATTCTGTCCCCAAATTATCATCCTCATTCCTTAAGGACACATGGCCCAGTGGATATAGACATTGATAGTTCCTGACTTGACTCTTACAGTTGTGCGTTTAATACCGGGCTACAGCAAGTAGCCCGGTAACTTGAACAAGTAACTTGCAGGGTTAAAGAGAGATAACTCATGATTTCCAATCGAAGCTTTACGGAAGGAATGAGGATGATATACCCCAGTGATTGCAATAAAGGTTTTGGTTCAAAATTCCTAGCATCTGAAGAAGACTGGAGCGTACAACGGCCAAAACGTTTTCACTAAGCTGTTTGATTAATTTGTCTTAGTAACTAAGCAACTAACAGAACATGTAAACACGATCCCCATCATAATACGTAAGTTTGATTTGCATTCCACTCACCCTAGCTGTGTTTCTTTCAATTTAATGCGTTTATTAACAGTGCAGCCGTTTCCACAAGACAAGCAACGTTTGTACAAAGATCTAAAATATAATATCGTTGAGTATTATCAAACACTGTGTCTTCTTTTTTATAACTTTTTTGTCTTAACTCGTGTTCTATTCTGAAGTGTTAATAATAATAAGAAGAAGAATATCGGGTTATTAAAATTTCAAACATGACATAATCGTCTGGCTTTATATTGAATATGTCAAAATTTAAGATATGAGCTTGCAGATGAATAATCGGTTATGAAAAACGTGAGCGTTTATTAAATTAAAAAGACGAAATTAATTAGGATTTAACGAATAAAGACACGACCATTCGAAATCGGTTACAGATATTCTCTGCAAAGAAGACTGAGTTTCTTATTTTATGAATATTTCGTATCTTTTTCTCAAAAAAGAGAAATAGAAATTTAAAATTATAAAAAATATGAAGTCTGAAAAAGTTAGAAACTTCGGCTCTTGTAAAGGCAACGTTGGAAAATATGTGACAGAACTAGTGAGCATGAGATTTACCGGTAAGTTTTTTTTAATGTATCGTCCAAGGTCTTTATTTCTTTTTCAAATGGATTTAATTTTTATGCAGATTAAAAAGAAATTGAGAGTTTTGGAGATTAACAAAGATGGCCGACCAAGAAGCATGGTCCAGGATTGAACAGAGGACAATTATCAAGTTTATGGTTTCTGAAGGGTGCAAACCAGTTGAAATACAAAGGAGAATGTCAACTGGGAATGGTGCCACATATTTCAGCAAAAAAAATGTCTACAAGTGGGCTAAAACTTTTAAAGAAGGACGAAGCAGTGTTGAGGATGAAGACATGCCTGGGAGGCTTACAGAAGTGAGGTCTCCTGAGGTGATCGAATCAGTCAATGACCTCATTCCATCTGACAGAAGGAAGACATTGCAAGAACTTTGAGCTTGTCTGTTGGGACAGCACACAAAATTGTCCATGATGAACTTGCCAATTATCAAGATAACGCAAGGCCTCACACAGCAGCCCAAACGGTGCAGACCATCAACGAGCTGGGCTCGGAACTGCTTACAGCCCAAACCTTGCTCTTTTAGACTTTCACCTGATTTGTCTCTTGAAAGCGTTCACGAGAAATAAGAAGTTTGAAAGTGACGATAAAGTGAAAAGTGCTGTGAGCGATTGGCTGAGACATCGGTCCAAAATCTTTACGCAGAGAGAATACGGCAGCTTGTTCACTGATGAGAAAAATGTGTGACACTGCTGGGAGACTACGTCGAAAAATTTTAAAAAATGTAAGCTTCTAACTATACTAGAATTCTTTATACCGAAAAATTCACTTTATATATTGAATGACACTTGTACAACTCCTTATATCAAAAACTTCACATTACTTATTGAATGACCATCGTAGAAGACCTTATACAGAAAAATGCACCTTATTTATTGAATGACCCTCGTAAAAATCCTTATACCGAAAAATGCACCTTATTTTTTCGAATGACCCTCGTAGAAGTCCTTATACCAAAAAATCCCCCTTATCTGTTAAATGACTTTTGTAGAAGTTCTTATACCGAAAAATTCACCTTTTGTAATGAATGACCCTCGTAGAAGTCCTTATACCAAAATATTCACCTTATTTATTGAATGACCCACGTAGAAATCCTTTTACCGAAAAATTCACCTCATTTATTGAATGACCCTCGTAGAAGTTCTTATACCGAAAAATTCACCTTATTTATTGAATGACCCTCGTAGAAGTCCTTATACCGAAAAATTCACCTTATTTATTGAATGACCCTCGTAGAAGTCCTTATACCAAAATATTCACCTTATTTATTGAATGACCCACGTAGAAATCCTTTTACCGAAAAATTCACCTCATTTATTGAACGACTCTCGTAGATGTCCTCATACCGAAAAATTCTCCTTATTTATTGAAGGACCCTCGTAGAAGTCCTTATACCGAGAAATTCACCTTATTTATTGAATGACCCTCGTAGATATTTCGTTGACTCATGAACGTAGATTAAGCTTTTACAAGTTTCCAAACGTACAAATTTACGTGAACAAGAATGGAGTGTGTAAGCGTTCGGTGGAAAGCTGTCCCGTTGTAGGTTTCAAATACCAACTTCTTTTGGATTCGAACCGACATGGATAAAGAGAAGAGATTAATTCTTTCTCATCTGTGTACAGATATTTTCCCGTGTCCAAATAATGAAGGCTGCCATTTACTCAGTTATAAATGATAAAAAAAGGCTGTAGAAAAGATATTGTTTAATCTTAATTACGTTTTCAGGTTGGCGAAATAGTTTGGCATGAGAAATATGAAGATGATATTGTCTCGAAGGCGACAACTAGGCATCGGATTTTCGATAGTGATTCAATCACTAATTACACTGCAATTTTCCAATTTCTAAATCTTTATAAATTATCGAATGTCCTTTGTTATCGACTAACATTCATTTTACGTTTTCAACCTTTTCTTTGGATCATCTCCGTAAAGACAATTATATATTTAAGGTAACACAAAATATCTAATAAATATATAAGGAATTTTATATATATATATATATATATATATATATATATATATATATATATATATCTGTGTGTATATATACATATATATATATATATATATATATATATGTGCATATATATATATACACATATATATATATACATATATATTATATTCACACTTATGTATATATATATATATACACACACACACACACACACACACACACACACACACACACACACATATATATATATATATATATATATATATTCCATTTGTAAACGATTTATTACGGGACTTAGGTTTGCAATAATTGATTTCACCATTTACCGTCTTTGTTTAAGAGCGTTCGCGTAAATGAAAAAAAATCAACGTTACGTGAGCGTCCTTAAAAAAACGGTAAACGGTAAAATCAGTTATTGAAAATTCCCTGAAGATACCACTCATCATAGAAACCTAGGTTGCGTAATAACTCGTTTACAAATGGAAAATATTCAAAAGTTCTACAATATAATTGTATTGAACACTTTTAATACAAATGTGCACTGGTTGCCTTTTATTATGACCAAAAACCAAGTGATTAAACAATCAATCAATGAATCAATCAATCAATCAATATATATATATATATATATATATATATATATATATATATATAGACTACAATAGATAGATAGATAGATAGATACATACATACATACATACATACACACATTGAGGCACAAGGGATTACTGGGTGTAAAAGAGTTAGAAACAAGAATACTTGCTAGAGAGCGAGAACAGAGGAAGTGTAATCAGCAGGACACTAAAGAGCATTTGATTTTGTATTCAAATTTTTGTAGAATAAAATTTCTTGGGAATCATGGAGTCAGAAGAGAGAACCACAATTGAGAAGTACGAGAAAAGAATCTGTTAGCATAGAATTTACGGTTATATTTGGCCATCTCGACTGTCAACTGGTGGAAACTGGTTGCCAGTCTAGACCGCATAAATTCATCCAAGTTATTAATTGTGGTGTAGTGGATATCGACTCGGAAGGACTCGAGGAGACGAGTTCGAATTTCAGTGGAATTCCTTGTATTCACTTATGCACAAATACCCTTGAAAGATATTAATCCATCTCTTCCTTCCGACTGTGGTTTTAATAACAGGACAGATTGGGTTCTATAGACTTGACTGGAAACCAGTCTATCACAGGATGCAATGGTAACCTACTGCGGGATAATCTTCTGCCCAGTCAGTTATGTCTCTTTCGTATGGCACTTAACTGATTTAATTAACTTGAATGTATTTATAAAAAGGCACATTGAGGTGTGACCCTACAGTGGTTAGAAAGTGTTTGACGCCGAAACGCCAGAGCGGAGCTAATTATATTACTGATTCTTATTTGGATTAGTAAAGTTTGAAATTTTATGATTCAAATACAAAGAAGCAGCATATTAACGAATAATGTTATCTAACGAATAATGTTATCTTTTATGTTTGTTAAATTTACAAAGTATTATCAATTATAAATGGAGAAAGTAAATATAATGTGGATGTAATTATGGAGACTTATATGAAATATTTTAATGAGAATCTCTTTTGGATAGTTTTGCTTCTTTTTAGAAGTAATTTCATCTAACGATACATTTAGACAATCTCATCTCCTGTAATTGTAGGTGCAATCTACAAAGCACTGTCAATCCGCTAATGTATAACTGATTATGGCAATTTGCTTCTTACTGCACTCACTCGTTTGCTTCATATATAGGATTAATTATCTGCTCTTTGTCTCATAGTTATGCCTCGTCACTGCTATGACATAATTGCTGATAAAGGAAGGAAGAACTTCGTAAGCTTGCGTAAAGTTTCATGTGAAGAGAGAGACAGCTTGTCTTGCTTAATCAATTACAGCTGGGTAGTGAGTTCTACCCTCACTGTCTAATGTTTTTGGCTTTGTGTCCCATCTAAGTTAGGTTTAGTCAATCACGATTTGCAGAGAGAGAGAGAGAGAGCGACAAACTAAAATGAGTTGGAACGTCCATAAATGTAAATAAAAATCGTTATATTCGGCGACCATTCGCCGGCGTGATGAGACGCGAGTTAGACGCTTAGCCGAAGATCACGCGCCGCCCTGATCGGACACGTAGCAACCGGCTCCGTGGCAATCATGTAAAGTGTACAAAATTCGCTATGTTTCGTAGAATTGGCGACCACGCGCCGGCGTTATAAGAAATTGTAAATCGTTTTTCTTTTCTTAGATCTGTAATAGAATTAAGTCAGAAATAAAAGTAAGTCTTTACATGTCTTAGGAATAGATATTGCGAATGCGTCATATATTTGATTACATATTCTTAGAATGCGTTATATAAACGGCCTCAGATAAAATCGTGTATCTTTTTTAAGCATCACAATGAAAGTTTTGATTCTACGGCTGGAGATGAAAAGGAGTATCATCCTCTCTGCTTTATTAAACTAGTTTAGAGTGCAACATTTTTAAAATCGGTAGGACATTCATTCTAAAGAGAAGAAAAAAATCTCTATTTCATTCGAAAGGTGTACCTTCTGTGTCGGAAAGAAAAAAATTATCGACAGTGATACATTCTCAGGAATGCCGGATCCCCCCAGCAAGTCTAGGGAATCATTGAAAAGATTTCCATCAGTGCCATGTGTTTTAGTCAACGGTCAGACATGTGGTGCACGGAACATCAGATGTGAATCTTACATCATGTAACACTGCGTTCTGGGTGAAACGCTTTTTAAGAGAATTGACCTTTGTTTTTACTAAGAATAACTTCAGTATTAAAAAGAAAATAGAAGGAATAACAAAAGAAATAAGGTTCCGCTGTCTATGATAATACTGATTTTTCCCAAAATGCCTTAGGATCAATGCTACCGTTTGCGTTGACAGTGTGCTTAAGGCCTTGAATGATGAAGTAGTTAGGGCAGGGTGTGCGTGTACCAGGTAAACTTTAAGACCTCTTACACATAGATCAAGAAATCTTTGGACGAAGATTTCCTTATTATCCTCACGCTAACATTTGACCTCCTGAAATATTCAGAATACTAATGGCACATGGACAGTTGATATCAATGTCGCCTTCTCCTAAATAAATAATGAACTTTAGGGAAGTGCATGTAATCATTTTAGAATCCCTAAGGTGACCGTAAGAAAATTTGATGAGAAATATATTGAATAAACCTATTATAGAAAAATATTATAAACTATAAAATATACAAAAATATTCTATGCTAAGTAATATTAACTAAAATTAAAGTGTAATTTCAAATGCCTAACGCACACTGTATATATCACACACACGCACACACACACACACACACAAATATATATATATATATATAGAGAGAGAGAGAGAATAGAAAGTGTGAATGATCGTGAACGTTTTGTTTAAAGTGTAGATTTATTGTTGTTATTATTATTATATATGTGATGATACATTAAGTGTCCATAATGATATTTGTGACGCTACACGTGTTTCGAGTCTAAAGTTAACTCTCTTTAGGTGAAGAAATTTGTGATCCATTTGCTGATCGCCAAAGTATTGTGTATAAATAGATCAGTTCACTGGTGACCACCAGGTTGAAGGGGTGACAGGGTTGGGGGTTTTTCACATTAGCACGTCAGGTTTCTTCTGGCGGCGTCTTCCTTATCGAAGAATTTTTTACTGACTTGCGAAATTGATTTAATGTAGTTTTCTATCGATCATCTGTTTAAATTTGGTGTGTTTGTGTATGTATGTGTGAGCGATGAATGCGCAAAAATATAGGTGAGGGGCGACACAATACCTGAATAAAAGTGTATCCCTGCACAAAAGTAACATCAAAATAGCAAGCAACAGGAAGTTGTATGTTTCCCGATGTTTACATGAATGCAGTGGAGGTAAATTCTGTGTAATACCTATCTACCAAAATGCAGATTATGACACATACATAATACAGGAAGAAATATTTATAAAAAATACAAGACTTCGCTCAACAAACAACATGAAAAACCTAAAACACACAGACACACGGAAAAGAAACACACTCTCTCACACACACATACATACATACATACATACATACACACAAACACACAAATACACACCAAATTCAAATATTATCACCAAAGCAATAAAAAGAACCAGATGACAGATAGAAAACAATTTTACATCAATTTTTTACATGTTCTAAACTAAATATTCACAGGTTTATTTTATATCGAGCACTGTTTTAAATTAATGTTTTGAACTTTGTCAGTTTTTCTTCGTTCCTTATTCACTTGTATATATATATATATATATATATATATATATATATATATTGGTGATATCCACTGAAGAATGAACCGACAAGTCTCCTGACGAAATTCTATAGTCAGGATGCTGATGATACCATCAATCAGCTAAGTGATCTGGATAATATGGTATTTTTATTCACGATATATATATATATGTGGGGGGGTTGAGTGTGTGTGTGTGTGCGTGCAGTTTAAATAGGCCTGTTAATGTAGTTTAAGAAATAAAATAATAACTGATAATTGATTATATTTATTGTATATTAGGCTTTTGATTAAATTGAAGCATAGCAAAATAGAAAGTTACGTCGTAATTGTCAGACACACCTGTGTCCATTATCCAAAGAAGTGGGACTTACTCTTCCGGGGTATGTTGCTGTTGGTTAAAGGTATTCCCTTTGGAAAGTAAACAAAAATTCCTGTTTAATACTTTAATATGTGATTCAAAATATAATCACATGTTTTCAACGAGAACCCTATAAAAACGTAAATACACTTAAGACATTTTTCCCTTCGCAGACTGATGTTACTTTCAAGATCCTGGCTCCAGATTTTGGTAGACGGACCCTCCAGAAATCACTCCGTTCATTCATCAGGAGGCATGAGCTGTTGAACAAAAATGGAGTATTGATGCTGAGGTTGAAAAAGCGAACCCCGCTGCCGAGACTGAGAAGGACCCCGAATCTGTGGTGGACTAGTGTAGGAAATGGCTCGTAAATTTTAATGCTTCCAAAACGAAGCAGCTATCTATTAACGATCACAGAGAATTGCTCCTACGCACCATTAGCTTGGATCAGGCTAGCCTCCCAGAGAGCAAAACACTACGCCTCCTTGGCCTAACACTCTCAGCAGACCTCAAGTGGAATGACTATATCGAATCCATAGCTAAATCGGCTGTTAAGAAGGTCGATTCACTTTGCAGGGCCACTTTGCAGGGCCAGGAAATCTTTCCCGTCTGAATCCATCTTGCACATATATGAATCGACCATCCACCCGTGTATTGAATACTGCTGCCACATCTGGACGGGTGCCCCTGCTATTCACCTCGGTGTTCTTGTCAAAATCCAACGGAGAATCCATAATGTGATTGATATTGACTTGGCAGCTCGGCTGCAGTCACTCTCTCACCGGCGTGATGTGGCTTCTCTGTGCCTCTTCTACAAATACTTTCACGGCTTCTGCTTTAATGAACTTAGCTTACTGGTGCCCCCTATGTAGGTACCTCCACAAAATCGCTGAAAAACAACATAATATGAAGGAAAAAAAGTTTTATCGGCAAAATGTCTATATTATCATTAAGAGGATAGATCAAACATTTTTAAATTATTTTTTAAATTTTTCTAACACGTTCAAAATTTTTGTAGAAATTCTTTTATTTTTCTTACGTCAGTGCGAGACCAAAATTGACGCAACGTTTATTAAGTAAAAAAAAACGTAATATTGCACAATGTACTTTTTTGACCGTGAAAGACACATTAATTTGGAAATTGTTGCAAAAATCAAATAATTGTAAGATTTTGATGAAAATCTCTGGTCTTTTTCATAATTGACAGAAATCTATTTGGAAATAATTATTTTCTATAAAATATTAGAAAAAATTTTTTTACATATGTTACCCTCGCAACAATTAATTTCCAGAAATGCTTTAAAATTCGACATAAGCCTAATATAATTAAATTCAGAAGTCATTGGGGAATGCTAATCAACAATTTTCTTTTCTCCAATAGCCCGGACTTTCTAAAAAATAGGTCCGAATTGCGGAAAATTCAATAACTATGACAATTTTTATGTGGATAAACTTCTGATTGCTTTTATGAACAATATAAATTAAGCATATCATAGCCTGAAAAGAAAAAAATCAATGTATAATTAATTTTTACAAGAATTATTTTCATTTTTTTAAATTTTTTAATTATATATAAAAATTGTATATAAAATGTTTCAAAATTATTGTTGTTAAATTTCTTCCTCTATTGAGCCGCCTAGGGTATGTAATCAATGCATGTTGACTAACATTACTAATCGAAAATTTAAAAGCTTAATCCAAATGATTGACCCCGTCATTTTTTTAAATAATTAAAACAATTTAATTGTGTGCATTTTGATTACCCGTATCTTTATTTGTATGGGTGGCCGTACTTGATATTTATCATTAAAAGGTCACGTGATTCAAGGGTTGTCTTACCTTGCATATAAAATTACATTCTTATATTTTTGTCGCCTTTGACCTCCTTACTTTAGCCTTCTTAACAGCTTCCGGTTGTCACTAAAGCTGTCATCACCTGAAATAAGCACTGATACTCGGACTACCATAACTGATAAAAACTTTTACCGAATATTTCAGGCAGTAAGCAAGTACAAATGTTTGCAATCAGATAAAGGTATGTTTTAAATTAAAAAATTGATTTCAATAACGTGTCAGCGACGTTTATTTTATTTTTGCCATATTTTTAAAACAGAAATGTGGCTACTGTTTACGTAAATGTTTTGATCAATCAAAAAAATGGCGGTACGTTTAAATTATTTTTTTAATATGAAATATTTTAGATTCCAATCAATATAATTTCGCTTTAAAATACGACAGCGTATTTTGTTTACTGGAATTACTAAACTTAATCTCTTGAATTTCAATTAAAGCTAATTTTAAAGCGAACATATAACTTATTTATTTTACAAATTTCATTTTAAAATCAGGTATCGAAAATTTATACTGAAAAGTGGAGGTACCTACTCCTTCTAGACTAGCAACTAGGTCACACCCTTTTGCACTGAAACCGATAATATGTAATCGCAAATTCTTCTTTTCTCGCACTTCCAGCCTGTGGAATTCGCTTCCGTTTACCTGCTTTCCCGACAGCTACAATCTCCAAGAATTTAAATTTAAAGTCAATAGTCATCTCAGATTACACTAACTTACATCCTCTCTCACTCATGCTCCTGTCTCCGTCCACTCCACTCTCATCACATCAGTATTCTCATTCTTCTCTTACCCACTTCCTGACACCCTCAATAACCTGTTCACCTTTCTCATAACTTTCTTCCCGTGTAACCCCACTGCGCACCAGTTGCAGTAAACTGTCTTACTTGGGGTGATATGATTATAAAAAAATATATAAAATAAGAGACACGAATATATATTAAGCATTTCCTAAACAATGTTCTCACTTTTTGAATTCGACTTCAGTTTTGATATTTATAAACGGACATTTAATTTCCTTTTGGTATTGAATTTAATCTGTTAATATTTTTTGTAAGTCGATAAACTTTAAACCATTAAACATTAAATTTCTTAATTTTAACCATCTACCTTGTTTGCAAAACAAAGACTGCATTCATCGTCATTTAATGAGTGAATCATTTTTAGACACCCTATCGTATTTTACATTATCTCGTTATATATATAGTCAGATACTGTGGGCAAATGTAGCGTTTGCAAGGCTTTATGCATATTCTTTGTATAGAAAAATATTAGTGTGATTTTTATCTGAAACATATTAATCTTTGGAAATAAAAAATCAGGAACAAACAGAACATCCATAATGTTTTGTTATTTAGTGTAATGTATTCTTTAAATGTTTGCTTCCATTCACGAGCATCCAATTTAATTCGGATATGAATTATTCACTTTAAAGTATTTTATCCTTTCATTATTAGTCCATTTAAATTGTAAATTTGCATACTAGTAAAGGAATGTGATCTTCTGGGTCATCGATTTTGAACTGGAACTTGTTTGCATCTTTTAAAAACGATATTAAAAGAAATTTGGCTTCATTTCAGGATGGTATCATCGACTAATGAAATGTTATTAAATTTCTCAAATGGAGAGCAACGAATGACAAATTATTAAATTGACTATGTATTTGTACAAAATCCTTTCTAATCGCTCTTATACGAATTAAAATATGTCTGACCCAGAACTACCTCTCATAAAATGCAAGAGGCAACAGACCTTATCTCAATACCAACCCCTACATACAGTGCCTAAATGGATAGTGTTCGACAACTAAGTCAGAAATGTCCACGAAACTGTCGCTAGCACAAAACACAGCATAGACAACATAATAACAGGGGAATTTAGCTGATTTCAAAATGATTAAAATATTATCAGAAAATTATCCGGAATGTAGAGATTAGACACATTTTCTTCACGCTCTCAATCCTCAAATAAAAAACTGTAAAGACAGAAGAAAGCTGACAATGTTAGTCAGTCATGCGCCATTAGTGATATAATTGGGCGATCATGTCTAGCATTTTCCGCAAATGTCTGCCATTATTTTCTGCAGTAGACTATTTGCAAACCAAAGTTATAGAACGTAATCTGTTGTTATTTAGCCCATAGCTGGAGGGAAGATATGGGTTAATACGTTTCCCAAAGATATTTGCTGCGTATGTGAATGCAACGAATTCAACTGGAATTCGAACTTAGCCATCCAATTTTAAGTTTCAAGCGAATATCCACTGCACCACATACTTGTATTTAAATAGTTTTATTAGTTTTTGTATGCAAAACTATTAATGCCACCCGGTTCACACTCCACCCACGTCTATTGAACAGGTGTAGAGGCTCATCCCTTGTTCCCTGTTTAGGTTGTGGTTTCCGGCTTTCTCTTTTCCAATCTATTCACTCTTACGTAGCCCCCTGCACATCAGTGGCGTTACCGCCTTGCTCGGGGTGATATGATTAAAAAAAAAATCCGTTTAATCCTCTGACCAGACCTACGTACGGATAAATTTAAGCCAACTGTACAGCAACTTAATTGTTGACAACACAATTGTGATGTGTAGATTCATAGACAAAATGTTTTTTTAAATGTAATGGAAACATGCTATTATTATTTAAAAAAACAACTAATAAAAGCATTGATTATTGACACAGTCAAGAGATACTGACTGTATTTCGGAATGAAACAGTAAATTTGTATACAACAGCAGTTACACGACATTATTATAGTTTATGTACCATAGGTGATACATTGTTTGACGATCATGTTTCTTTTGGATCATAACTGACCACGACGTGGATTAATTGTAGCAAGCTATCTTTGTAGGGACATGCTTGGTAAATTGGCTTTGCGCCAAACACGTCCGAAGTCTCCACAATTTAAATTTCAGGAGGTTGAAGGTCGAATGCTGATATGCGAAAGTATACCATATCTCGTGTGTACATTTAGAAGTTTAGAGTTCATGGTTGTGTAGTAGCGAAATGTAAAGGCTGTGTCCCTTCCTCTTTTTAGTTACTCACGACAGGTTGAGAGAAAGAGAAGGCAAAACGAATAAAGAAGTAGTACTTAACACCTCCATTTGGTTGTTGCTGTTGTCCTCTTTACCGGCGTGGTGTGAACATGAAGAAAAGGTTGTTGTAAGAAGAGGTCGAATGAAACTGGCGTGACCTACGTCCGGGTTGACGTGAAATGAAAAAGAAGAAAAGAAAATTGGCCGCAAAGGCGAGTCTGTTTAAAATTTCTTCTTTATATGGTGAGATGCGATCAGCTACTGATTCAATCTGACAGACTGCTGTGAAGTGGAAAAGAAGAAAAGAACGTTGAAAGAAGAGCTCGAATGAATGTGGGACGTGCCCTGCGTCCGGGTCGGCTTCTTGAATTTTCTTTCGTTATATTGCCACGAGGCTTTCTGCTAACCTCTCCTATGTTGACTGACTTTGATGTGGAGTGACGTGGTTTAAATAGTGAAATTTCTCATGATGCGGGCTCCAGCAAAGCTTTTCCCGGCTTGGCGTGAAAATAAGTCATTTATGAAATTGCTGTTTTTAATCCAATCAGGATTCAGAATTTGCTTTTCGCACTGACTTGTGAATTTTTCTTAATTGAGTTTTTCCAGAGTCGTTTGAATCCCTTTTTGTGGGTGTGCAATTTTACTTTGGGTTTTTCTCAAATGTTGTAGTCATTTGAATTCGTTTTGGAGAGTGTGCAATATATATATATATATATATATATATATATATATATATATATTGTGTGTGTTTTACTTGGATGATAGATTATATAGGATTTATAATAACTCTCTAGAACAATTACTATTGAGTAATGAGTTCGAGTCTCACTGAGAGTTCCATACTTTCAGTTTTCTGTCACATCTAAGATGCGATTAGAAAATCATTGTAACTTACTAGATAGATATTTTCCCGTTCTATGTAATACAAACTATAGTTGTGTGAAAAATAAATATTCATACCTTTTCGAAGATTATTTTGTCCTTGTAAGTAAAATTCAAACCTGGGTCTCAGAATTCTTATTCCGGTTCAGTATCTGTTAGAACACATGTCACATCCTATTAATTATAGTAGTTTTGCCAAAATCCTTGAATATAGCTTTATTAATATCCAAGATGGAAAGAAAATTGTAAGAATTTATTAAAAGGACCTTGTTGACACACACATTCATACATATAATTAAACACATGAAATGTAAAATGGCATTAACTGTTTAAATAATAATAAACAGGCATTTCAAATTTTCGAAGCCCTGTTTATAAAAATCAACCAACCAACACTAAACAAATTTTATTTTTGGTCTGACAAGCCGCGATAATAACATCAAAGCGGTGAAATATGTATTATCCATAGTAATATCGAAAATATTTTATAAATTATATCACTCTGTTAAATTAAATAAATGAATTTAACATTGAGTTCTCTTGAGTTCGCCTCTTTTGGAATTTACCCGGATTACATACCAAGTGTACTATGTTATATATATATATATATATAAGAACGTTGGATACAGAATATCATTCCATCCATACCTACCCTATACTTGTATATATATCTGTAGAGTATAACGCGACCAAACTTACGTAGATTTGAACAGCACATGCGACTCATACGCAGCGAACATGTGGACTCATAAATGCTAAGACATGTACATTTTATGTGTCTATATTTTCTGAAAATAACAATTTCTAAGCTTTTGGCTAATTAAAAATGAAAAATGTTTCTCGTGTATCTTTAAACAGGTAATTTAGCCGCACGCTGAAATTATGACAGATTGTAAGTCGAATATCCATCCGCAAACGTTACGAATTGCGCATTACACAGACTATATAAAAATTGATTACTACAAACTAAAAAATATACCGCCGTCTGTTCGACTACTACTTTTTCAATATAACTGCTAAAAATTCTCCTTTTCATCGCTTATCAGCAATAAGACATTATATTCTGTATACACCCTTGTGCAAATTAATTGATAAACCTATTTTTTTTTCTTTTCTTTCAAAATACACTCAGTTTTATACCCACTGAAGTTACAGGGTGTAATCCATTTCTATTTCTTCGTCAGATTAGGTCTTTTGAACTGGTGTGCAGGAATACGAATCTATTTTCGGGGTGTACGATAAAATTTCACGTTCTCCGTGATTGCCTCAGATTTTCATCACGCCAACACACTATTGTCGTGACTGTCGATTAGCTGTTCCACGGGCATTGTCTGCAATAGACGTTACTTCAAGAACCCGTATAAAATTGTAACACTGCACGAACACACTGGCAAGCATTACCGAGATATCGCGGATATTGTCAGTGTTAGTTTTTCAATTGTCAGTCCTGTCATCAAAGCAAAGTTTCAAACTGGATCCAGCAATATAAAACGTAAAAAAAACACGGTCAGAAGATTAAAACGACACTAAAAGATAGCGTATACGTGATCATGAAAAGTGTGAAAGATCTTTATACTTTATTAATTTGAACAAGGGTGTATCTTAACGGCTGGCCACATCGAAGAGTCGCGTTTTTATATTTATGCGCAATGAGTTTTACCAGATTCAGTCGAATTCGATTTGCTAATTGTTTGTTTAATCATGTGTACTTGAAAGAGCGTAAGTTGACATTTTTATATTCAATATAAATGTTCCCACGTTTGATTCTTTGAGAAAGTCGGCCATTTTCATTCATGTAAATGTCAGAGACCGCAAGAAAAACAATAATTTCATTTAGATTCCGCAGCTTGTGTATACATAAAATACAATGTTCATTATACAGCATCCTGAAGTCATTACATGGTGAGTTTCTAAGGGCAGCTAAGAATGTGGTACAAGGCTTAAAGTATAGGACACACATTGAGAATCGAACTCAATATTCAGTCGGAATTGATCTAATGAGACAAGTATGACCACCGTGAATGTCAGTGAAGGCTGGACAATCTCCTCACATAGACTTTAGGCAACAGAAAGATGGTTTTGCAGAAAGATACCAAAAATAGTATGGACTGAAAATGTGAGCAATGGCGAACTTTTACAGAAGATCAAAACAAAAAGAAAGAAATTATACTTAACATGTTTTAATCGTTTCTCCCCATGCTAGGCAGTAACGCCACTGATGCGAAGAGGGCTACATAAGAGTAAAAGGTTAGATAGGAGGAGAGTAAAGAGAAAGACGAACCAGTTGCAGGAGGTTCTAGAGAAAGGAGCAAGAGAAGGATGGGGAATACAGGTGTGATGACAGTTGCAAAGGTAGAGAGAAACAAAAAGATATACAGGGTGATGTAGAAAGAACTGGTGTCAAGTGATTAAGAGATGGGTATTGACATTGCATTTTAATTTCTGGAGGCTATATAAGAGTAAAAGATTAGATAGGAGGAGAGTAAATTGAAAGACGAATCAGTTACTGGAGGTGTCAAAGAAAGGAGCAAGAGAAGGATGAGAATACAGGTGTGATGACAATTGCAAAGGTAGAGAGAAAAGAAAAAATATACAGGGTGATGTAGGAAGAACTGGAGTAAATAGGTTAAGAGATGGGTATTGACATTGCATTTAAATTCTTGGAGTTTGTAGCCCTCAGGAAAGCAAGAATATGGAAGAGAGTTCCACAGGAAGTGCGAGAAAAGAAGCTATTGAACTAGTATTGTCGTCAGAAAGAAACTGAAATGTTGATTGCATATAATGAAAAAAAAAACGACTTATAAAATTTAAAAGGCACAGAACATATTCAGCTAAGAGATGGACATTTCAAAATCTACCTAACTGGTTTATGTAAATTGTTAGCCGAACAGGGATTGGCAAAGATAGCAAAAAAAAAAAAAAAAAAAAAAAAAACAATCTCTATTAAGAATTCCAAAAGTTAGGAAACTTTGGAAAGCTGTGGTCGCCCATATTGTAAAGGGTCGCCGCATATAGAAGAAAAAATTTACAGTAAAGTTTCCTTGAATCTTCGGAACAGTCAGTCGGTTAAAGTGCCATACGTGATACACGCTTGGGCGATCATGTCTCGAAAGAGACATGACTGACTGGGCAGAAGATTATCCCGCAGTAGGTTGGCATTGCTTTCTGCGGTAGACTGGTTGCCGACCAAGGCTATAGAATCCAATCTGTCCTACTATTTAACCCATAACTGGAAGGAAGAGACGGATTAATACCTTTCTCAAGGGTATTTGCGCGTAAGTGAATACAATGGATTCAACTCGGCTCCCCGGTTTCTCGCCGATATCCACTGTACCATAATGCACATCCTTCATTATTTGTTTTCGACTCTGCTTCGCTGCAGCGAAGTCGGCGTGCGGCGGCGTCGTAGTCGTTGTCAGCTCGCATCGGCGGCGGACGACGTGCAGCAGCAGCAGCTGCGGACCACGGAAGCCGGTGACGGTGCGCCAGTCCTAGACGGACGAGATCTAACGCACACGACAGGCGAAAATTCTATAACTCTTCATTACCGCAAATAAAATATGATTGTTTCGGGTATTCAACAAATTCAGTGTATATGTTAACATTATTTTTATTTTATGGACTATGATATCTCAACTCGTCAGTGATCATAATTCTCCACATCTTTCTTGTAAGTGTTACACTGAGTAACACTGGCCACTTAGCTCCCAAATTGAGCTTCTTTTTCCTGAACTCTTCGTTTACGTTCTCCGCTGCTTTCCACACTTTCTCCTTTCGGAAACACCCTAGGTGTGTGTTACCTTCTACCATCCTTCTGTCATCATCCTTAAGCAAAGTTGAGCCTTGTCAGTATCCAGTTGGCTGACTGCTTAAGGATACCTGTTCTTGTAAGCTTGGATGTTAGTATGGTATTATCAATTACGACTGGAGTTGTTAATCAAAGAGATGATTTGCAATTTCTATTGTATTTCACTCGAGAAAAGGAAGAGAGTACTGGATTGTTATGTGATGTCAGTTCTTCAATATGGCAGTGAATGCTGGACAATATCATCAAAGATGAAGGAAAAACTAGAAGCAACTAGAAATGTGTTTTTACAGAAGGATGCTGCGAATATCATGGATTGAGCATGTGAGCAAAGATGAGATCCTAGAAATAATGGAAACAAAAAGGAAAGTAATACTAATCATCAGGAAGAGACAGCTGAAGTTTCTGGGACATGCAATGAGGAAGGAAGGCTTGGAGAACCTGATACTAACAGGCCAGATACAGGGAAAGAGAGACAGGGGAAAGCAACGGATAACATACATGAAGGACCTAATCAGGTGGATGATGGAACGAGGGTTGCATCGTGTAATAGAAGAAGGTGCGCCAAGAGCCACCAGGGATAGGGAGATGGGAAAAGCCATGATCGCCTAAGCCCTGAAGATACAGGGCACATAAATGAAGAAGGCTATATTCACTCACGTGAAAGTTTCTTAAGGAAAGGCATGTATCTACCTCTTCTTTCCAAACTATGGGTCAATAAGTAATCATTAAATCATTATTATAATCAAAGAAATCCTTGCAATCCTAAAATGTTTTCTGGTTTATCAAAAGTTTCATAAGCCGTAAAAACAAAATGAGAAAACTATTTGAAAAGATTGAAAACGACGGTCCTATCATAAATAAGTTTATATTAAAATACAGGGTGTCCATAATGTCCTTGTACATTTAAAAAGTATTATTTGTATTTCTGATAAAAATAATCTGTAAAAAATGAGCTTGAACAATTAAACTTGAAAGATAATACAGTGTTTCAACAAGATGAAGGTCCTCGTCACTTCCCTCTGCGTGTTAGACAGTTTCTAAATCAGGAATGGATCAGAAGGTGTGGACCATTTTATTAGCCCCCACATTCGCCAGATTCGACTCCATTAAATTTTTTTTCCATGTGAAAACAATAGTATATCCAACTAAACCGAGTTCATTACAAGATTTGAAAGCTAAAATAACTAATGTGATTTCAGACATTACTGTAAATCAGTTGGCAAAAATGTTCCGTGAATTGCAAAATCGTATTACCCTTTGTATAGCTAATGATGAAGGACAGTAACAGAAATGAAAGTGTTTAAAAATGTTCAACAATATTTTGACAAAATATCTGTGTTTCTTAAGCTATGTTTGCAAAATTTTTACAAGTATGAAAATCTTAAGAAAGAATCTACAAAAATTATAATTTTGTCCAAACGTTGCTTGTCTTGAAAAGTTTGTATTTGGTGGTGGTGATAATGTTTACATTTGCATTTTGTGGCCACCGACTATTTATTTGAATTTGGTGCTGATTGTGTTTATAAATTTTTGGGTGGTGAAAGTTATTTGTATTCTTATGCGGTGACGGTGATGGAGATATTTTAGTGGTGCTGGTTTGTGCATTTGCTTACGAGGGTGGTGTAGTACTTCTTTGGGTGGTAGCGTAAATCTTTGTAAGGAGCGAGTAATGTTTTTTTATTTGAATTCGATGTCGGTGATGTTTGAATTTGCATTCAGTCTAAAAATGTTTTTCACACTGTGATGTTGGCGTTTGTATGTTTGTTCGACGTGTTTGAAGGTGTTTCGTTTTTTAATGTAGTTTTAGAGTTTTTATTTAGTGATGGTATTTCTGTTTGTATCTGGTCATGGCTTAGGAGATTTGGAATAACGAATGATGCCTTTCCAAATGTTAAACAACGTATTCTTCTTCTTCATGTTCCGTGTCCCTTCTTGACGTAGGCGATCATGGTCTTCCACTTGGCGCTCTCTCTCTCTCTCTCTCTCTCTCTCTCTCTCTCTCTCTCACTCTCGCAATCTCTCTTGTCGCTCTCATTAACTTATCTCTTGGTATCTCTTCTAAGCCCCGCTCCGTTAACCATTTGGTCAGACCTAACAGGTAGATCTCGCGCTGCTTTCCCTTGTTTCGTATTCCATTTATCTGACCTGTGGCTATCAATTTCTCCAAGCCTTCTTTCCTCAGTACCTGTCCCAGAAACCTCATTTGTCTCTTCCTGATATTTAGCATAAGTTTTCATCTCGTTTTCATCTTTTTCAACACCTCATCGTTGCACACGTGATTCGTCCATGGTATAATCAGCATTCTTCTGTAAAACCACATTGCTGCTGCCTCAAGCCTCTCCTTCATCTTTGATGAGATTGTCCAGTATTCACTTTCATACAGAAGGACAGATATTAAGAAGTGATACAACTTCGATTACTGTAAATACGTCCCTCTTATTTTTTTTTTAATCATATCACCCCAATCAAGTCAGTCCACTGCCACTATAGCGCAGGGGGTTACATAGAGCGATTGAGGTTAGGAAATGTCAGAGGGAGGGTGATAGACGAGTTAGGAGGTACGTAGGGAGAGTGTTGGAGGGAATGGGTGCGAGTTAGTGTGTTAGGAGGTGTCTATTGACCTTACATTTAAACTCCTGGAGGTTGTAGCCGCCGCTGAAGCAATCATGCGGAAGGGAATTCCACAGGCGGGAAGTGCGAGAAAAGAAGCTATTGGAGTAGAAATTGCGGTTACATTTCGTAGGTTTCACTGTAAAGGGGTGGGACCTAGTTGCCAATCTAGTATCTCGTGCGAATTCACACCTATATGCCGAAATATTTGAAAATCACCTCGGATGAAGAATAGGCTTGAGGAAACAAAAGGCGGTTGGAGAAAGGGATGATGACAATACCATGGACTGAGCAGGTGAGTGACTAGGAAGGTTTAACGAATACGCAATCAAAATAGACACTTCTACTTAGAATCCGAAAAAGGCGAATGAAATTACTAGGGTGTACAAAGAGAAATGAAGGATTTGCATTCATGGAACATGTCGAAATCAATAAGGACAGAGGAAGGCAGCACCTAACCAACTTTATTAGCTTGCGTAAATGTTCGCAGAATAGATGATTGGGCGATTTAGAAAAAAGGAGAGATTGGTGGTACTGAGACTATCAAAAGGATACTTTACTTTTTTTCTTTTTTTTTTTTAATCGTGTCGCCCCACGCAAGGCATTTTACTGCCACTGTTGTGCAGGGGGGTACATAGGAGAAAAGTTATGAGAAAGTATGACAGAGTGTAGGGGGTGTCAGGAAGTGGGTAAGATAAAGATGACTGTGACCATAAAGTGAGGGATCAGTTTATATATTGATTGTAATATAGAATTGATCCTCCGATTTAAATCCATATTATAATAGTATAGAATTTTTCTTTGTTTTTTTATAATCATATCACCCCAAGCAAGGCATTTTACTGCCACTGTTGTGCAGGGGTTACATAGGAGGAATGTTGAGGAGTGAGAAGTTGCAGGGGGTGTCAGGAAGAGAGTAGGAGAGAAAGTACTGATGAGAGTGGGTGGATGTAGAAAAGCATGAGAGAGAGAGGATGTAAGTTAGTGAGACAGGAGATGACTATTGACTTTACATTTAAATTCTTGGAGATTGTAACTGGAGATTGGAAAGCACGTATGCGGAAGATAATTCCACAGACGGAAAGTTCGAGAAAAGAAGCTGCTGGAGTAGAATTCGCGTTTACAATTTATTGCCTTCACAGTAAAATGGTGGGACCTAGTTGATAATCTTGTGGCTCGAGGAAATTCGTATATAGGGGGTACCAGTGAGCTAAGTTCATCGGAGCAGAAGCCGTGAAAGTACTTGTATTGGAAGGTACAATTCGGCCATCAACAACAAAGAACGAATGGAAGACGTGGTTATATCTGAAGACAATGCCACACATAAAAAAAAACTAGTCAATTCGCCTGCAATCTGTTTAACCTTCCAACAAGTCAACACTCTATCAACACTATTAGAACTATAACACTCTAGTTTTATATCCTCATTTCTATTAGAACACACAGGAATATTAATTTTAGAAAAGTACTTTCTATACAAGAAGTCTTCGCTGTCAATAGCCCGAACATTTAGCATTAATTTCATTTGAAATTTACAAGATATTTTTATATTTTTTTTTCAGTGGACTATACATTCGTATAGTAAGTTTTATATCTCTTGGTAGCATTGATAATTGTTTCTTTCCTAAATTTTTGTTTAAGGTGATGTATAAAGACAACATCTTGATTATATAATTATTTTTCCTCACGTTATATGTTCTACTAATGATCGTCGTTGTTAATATTACAATGTTTTCAAGTGATTTAGTTTTGCTATTTGCAATGTTTTTTGTCTGCGACAATTTAACGCCATTCTATAAGATCTGATCAAATGTTATCATCCTATAGAATTCATTTGATTCAATTTGTTTTTAATCATTGTTCTTGGAAAATAGTTCTCTAAATGAGTTGGACGCCATACATAGCGTCCATAGAAATGTCTCGGTCATTTAGGAACATGACACGAATATCATTTTATTATTTTCGTTTTGTAAAAAAGTCCTGTGGTGTTTGGAAAAAATATAAGTATTTCAAGTTCTTCTAAGTATATTTTACATTGAATGTGCGTGACGTTAAAAAATTAAAAGAATATAACATATATATTATAGGTAAATTCTTCATACTGGTAGCAGTTATTTGATTTGTAAGATTACACCGTTTCGACGATTTTAACTGCTGTCCTACTTTAGATGCCTATTATAACGCGTCATTCAATATGAATAATATACACAATCAGGCCTTCCCCATTTTGCTCACCTCTCGAGTAAGGTTCTGTTTCCTGTTTCGTATTTTTTTAAACTGAAACCTTCATTTCAAATAGGTGGCAGTTTCTAAGTAATTACGCTATATCACATTAAAACACCGGTTTCTGTACGAACATCGAAGTTAAGCAATGCCGGGTCCAGTCAAAAAAATGGTAAAGAAAATGCTTATCAATATAATTTGCAGTAAACTTGAATGTGCACGTGGTGTATAGATAATTGCTAGGAAATTTTAATTAGAGAGATGAGTTTCAATTTCCGTTGAGTTCGTATATTCACTTATGTGACACTATTTAGCTCTGATAGTTGGCTAATTAATCAAACTTAGAAATTCAAAACGGGAGTACGTAAAACGAGAAGCATTTAGATCGAAAGACATACTGAGCGAAATTGGGTAATGATTTGGTTTTCCTTTGCAAAAGAGGACGTTTTTTCTTTTCGCAGAAAATAGAGAATTGTAAAAGAAACAGACTTTGGATTCTGTCAGAACTAATTGATGTCTTGACGCGCCAAGAGACGCAGTAATAGGTATAAGAATAGCGTATTCACAACACGCGTACTGATAGTAAATTTCCAGCCGGTCAAGTGGGCCGAAATAATTGAAATTTGGTTATCTAAAATGAAAAAGGACAGAAAAAGCCAAGCCTGGATACAATCATAGATATGTTTGTCCAAAATCTGTTAACAATCATGCATACTTACACACATCATTAGGATTAACCCATATTTCGTTTCCAGAAATGAGTTGAATTAGTAAGAAGTGTATCATTTAACCACTCTAATGGCCCAAAGGTTTTCTCACAATCTAGAAATATTTTCAGGCCTTAAATAACGTTCTAAAGTTGGAAACCGAATCGATCAAAATCAAACAGGTTTTCCAATCCTTACTACGTTGCGGATGGCTGTGTCCCTATAGTAACATCAACTAAATCATGTAAATAAATAATTGTTAAATTACTACTATTTTACAAAAACAAAAAAATGAAGATCATTAAAAAAATTCATTAAAGTTTGTGGCATAAACGATAATCTTGACAAACTAGATCATTCGAAAAAATCGAGTTCTCCGTAAGAATTTTTTTATAACACCCGGGTAAAGAAAAAATGTAATGTAAATTTTGAAAACATAAAAATGTCAGTAGGAACAGCATTCTTCGACTCGAATGAAGTAATTGGATTAACGCGTGTGTAACTTGTATTTTCAAGCAGTTCTTCAAGAAAAATCTTATTTAATATCGAATAAATTGAAAAAAGTAAACAAAGAAAACAGAGAGCATAAGCTGCGTTCGATTTTATTTTCGGACGAGAGGAGAGCTAATGCGCTTAAGAATGTCTACCAAACAGACTTCGGTCATTTGCGCATGCGCCAGTGAGAATACAAGCGCTTATTCTATAACATTCGTACCAAAATACGCAGAAATACAGTAATGTGCAAAAGTATTAGGACAAGAACTATTTTATCTTTCATGAGGCATATTGACAGAAAATAAATAATTTAATTTTAATAAAGTAATTTCATTTGATTTACTCAAAAAATGCTTTAAAAAATACTTGTTACAAAATAAATTTAATATTTAGTTTAATAGCCTTTTGCTTTGATCAAAGCCTTCATTCTGTCAGGCATTGACATCACAAGCTTCTACAATGTATGTAATGGTATCGCCTGCTAAGCAGATTGTATTTGTTTCCAAAGTTTGTCTTGTGAAGTAACATTAGATTTTTCAATTTTTTTATCCAAAATATCTCATAGATGTTCTATAAGATTGAGATCAGGGGGTTGTGGGGGCCAATTTAAATTCCGAAGATTTCCTTCCTTTTCCTTTGTAGTTAAAAAATTCTTATAAAGGTTTGGCTTTTCACCCTGTATTTGAAATTCAGTGAGGTTTTAGGAAAATCACTCCTGTCCTAATAATTTTCCACACTACCGAATCCAAACGACTAAAAGCATTTTGAAAAAACCCAGACCAAGAAAAATTCACAAGTCAATTTAAAAAGAAAAATTCTGGATCCTGATTAGATTAAAAATAGAAAATTCAGATATGACATTTTTTCACACCTAGAAGCAAAAGTGCTTGCTGGAGCCAGTTACATGACCAGATTCACTACTTAAGAACATTTCGCGAACGGAAGTCAGTCAGAATGGGAGCGGTATCTGATAGCATCTAACAATGTAAGGAAGAAACTTCAAGCGGACTGGGTCACATCTCGTCGACCTCTTCTTTCTTTTCTTCTTTTTCGCTCCACGCCACCCGGACGTAAGGGCTCGTCACAGACTCATTCGACCTTTTCTTTCAATTTTCATTTTCACTCCACGCTTCCAAAGAAAGTAACAACAACAACAACAACAACAACAACAGGACATGTTAAGTACAATTTCTTTATTTGTTTAACCTTCTCTTTCACTCTTTCGCTAACTTACCAAAAAGAGGAAAGAACATAAGAGTTTACATTCTGCTGCTACACAACCATTTTCAGGGGTGTGAGTTATGGTAAGAAAAAAATAACTGCAAAACTGTGTTGCTAAAAAATCACTGAAATTCTTTTTCTGAAGATGATCTCGGAAAGAGATTGAAAGTACTTGGGGGCCTTGAGAAATGAACGATAATAACATCTGTCAACGTTACAGCTCATTTCTGACACCTTTTAATTATAATACGCGAAAAATTATCCATGAGTTTGAAAGGATTTTATTAAAAATAAGCAGACATAATGTTTGCAATTTATTTAATCTGACATGTCAAAAAGAACATTTGCTGCCTAAATACACGCACCCCCCCACACACACCCATATATATATATATATATATATATATATATGTGTGTGTGTGTTTGTGTGTGTTTGTATATATATATATATATATATATATATATATATATATATATATATAGTATAGAATTGAGTTATGATAATGTTTAGAACCAAAGTTATACAGCTCCAGTAAGTGCAGAAATATCATAACGGTGGCCCAGCAAAGTTATGCACTCTTAAAATGCATAATATAATGAGATTTGTTGTTTTATTTAAAATTAATAAAGTTTACATTGCGACACAGAAATTCCTATGTTTCGAGACTGTTACCTCGTCAGCTGGCAATGTTAGACATTGTTGAGAAAATGATCTTCAGTTGAATATAAGAAAGAATACGTTTTTTATTTATTGATGTGAAAAAAAGAAAAAATTATGTGTGTTTAATTTAACAAATCAGAATAGAGATTCACTTTGAATTTTCAAAAAGTTATATTTTTAAGGAATACATGATTTCTTTTTTAAATCATAACAACAAAACTGGCAGTCGATCAAAACCCCTGTCTAGACTCTATTTCCGTTGATGTATCCATTATTGCTACAAATTATTTTCTTAGTTTTCTCTGCATCTCATCAATTTCTCAAACCAAAAAAAAAAGAAACAAAAGAAAAAAAAAACATTTTATATTTTTATCTAACATATTGGGACCTATGAGTGTAATTATACTTCTTTTATTTTGATTCAAAATAAATTTTATTCAAACTTTTCTTAAAAAAATAATTTATAAGGAATATTTTAATAATTATTTATTCATTAATAATTTTAAAATTCATTTTATAATTTTTATATAATCTATTATATTTTTTATTTTATTCTAATCCATTTCTACAATTACATTTATTATAATAAATCTTTGATATTTCTATTTTTCTAATATATTTCTACAATGACATTAATTATAAAAATCTATTATATTTTTATTTTATTCTAATACATTTCTACAATTACACTTATTATAATAAAACTTTGATATTTCTATTTTTCTAATATATTTCTACAATGACATTAATTATAAAAATCTATTATATTTTATTTTATTCTAATACATTTCTACAATTACATTTATTATAATAAATCTTTGATATTTCTATTTTTCTAATATTTTACTACAATGACATTAATTATAAAAATCTATTATATTTTTTATTTTATTCTAATACATTTCTACAATTACATTTATTATAATAAATCTTTGATATTTCTATTTTTCTAATATATTTCTACAATGACATTAATTATAAAAATCTATTATATTTTTTATTTTATTCTAATACATTTCTACAATTACATTTATTATAATAAATCTTTGATATTTCTATTTTTCTAATATATTTCTACAATGACATTAATTATAAAAATCTATTATATTTTTTATTTTATTCTAATACATTTCTACAATTACATTTATTATAATAAATCTTTGATATTTCTATTTTTCTAATATATTTCTACAATGACATTAATTATAAAAATCTATTATATTTTTATTTTATTCTAATCCATTTCTACAATTACACTTATTATAATAAAACTTTGATATTTCTATTTTTCTAATATATTTCTACAATGACATTAATTATAAAAATCTATTATATTTTATTTTATTCTAATACATTTCTACAATTACATTTATTATAATAAATCTTTGATATTTCTATTTTTCTAATATATTTCTACAATGACATTAATTATAAAAATCTATTATATTTTTTATTTTATTCTAATACATTTCTACAATTACATTTATTATAATAAATCTTTGATATTTCTATTTTTCTAATATATTTCTACAATGACATTAATTATAAAAATCTATTATATTTTTTATTTTATTCTAATACATTTCTACAATTACATTTATTATAATAAATCTTTGATATTTCTATTTTTCTAATATATTTCTACAATGACATTAATTATAAAAATCTATTATATTTTTTATTTTATAATAATACATTTCTACAATTACACTTATTATAATAAAACTTTGATATTTCTATTTTCTCTAATATATTTCTACAATGACATTAATTATAAAAATCTATTATATTTTTATTTTATTCTAATACATTTCTACAATTACATTTATTATAATAAATCTTTGATATTTCTATTTTTCTAATATATTTCTACAATGACATTAATTATAAAAATCTATTATATTTTTTATTTTATTCTAATACATTTCTACAATTACATTTATTATAATAAATCTTTGATATTTCTATTTTTCTAATATATTTCTACAATGACATTAATTATAAAAATCTATTATATTTTTTATTTTATTCTAATACATTTCTACAATTACACTTATTATAATAAAACTTTGATATTTCTATTTTCTCTAATATATTTCTACAATGACATTAATTATAAAAATCTATTATATTTTTATTTTATTCTAATACATTTCTACAATTACATTTATTATAATAAATCTTTGATATTTCTATTTTTCTAATATATTTCTACAATGATATTAATTATAAAAATCTATTATATTTTTATTTTATTCTAATGCATTTCGACAATTACATTTATTATGATAAATCTGTTATATTTTCATTTTATTTTAATATATTTCTACAACTGCATTTATTATAATAAATGTAATTGTAGAAATCCTATAGCATGTTCTTTGTAAAAGAGGTGCGTTACAGAATCCATTGTCTACCAATGTACTTTTTTCTGTGGAAAACCCTAGTAATGTAAAGATTTATGTAGGTAGTACTAATTACTCTCTGAAAAAATGAGTTTATCAACACACGCTTCCATTTAATAATATTTAGTACAGAAATCTTATTGGTATCTAAAAGAAACAAATAAAACACACACATTAAGATGGAAAATTTATAAAGTTACATTATGTAATACTTTAAACAACCCAGGACGCTTTTGTCTATATGAATATCTATATATTATTACATTTCTTAAGAATAAAAATCTATTAAATAAATACAAAAAAATAAATATCATGTGTAAACATTGCAAAATGTTGACCTTAGATTATGGTTAAAAAGATTCTTCATAAAAATAATAATACCAATGTATTCTGCCAAGGTTAGAATTAAGGATTGTAAACTTATTGATGAATAACACTTAAGCTACTCACCACCACTAAAGACGACGCCCAAGTGAAGACATTGATTGAGACTAACCTGCATTACACAAAACGGAAATTGGCAAAAATCTAAATTTATCAAATTTAACCATCCATGGGCACTTAGTGAGATTTGGGTACTCAGATAATTACGGTGTTGATGTACCATATGATCTAAATGAAAAGATTCTTTTGGATTCAATTAATATCTGTGATTTGCTGTATTATCGCAATAAAATGCACCATTATTGAAACAAAAATGGATCGTTTACAACAGTCACTCAGTTAAGTGCCATACGTGATACAAGCTTGGGCGATCATGTCTCGAAAGGGACATGTCTGACTGGGCAGAAGATTATCCCGCAATAGGTTGCTATTACTTTCTGTGGTAGACTGGTTGCCAGCCAAGGCTATAGAACCCAATCTGTTCTACTAGTTAACCCAGAACTGAAGGGGAGAAGGTATATGCGCGTAAGTGAATGCAAGGAATTTAACTGGAATTTGAACTCGGTTCCCCACGTTCTCATTCCAAGCCGATATCTACTGCACCACAACGAACATCCTACATTACATTACAACAGTGTCCTGTGAGTAAGTGACATGAACCAAATTTAGCCACCACAAAAGCAAGTCTTCATTTTAAGAAAGTCATATTGTCCATCTGGTGGGATTGGAAAAGAATCCTGTACTATGAGCATCTGTTTCTGGCCAGGTTTATTGTGTTCTTTTCTTCTGTAATTCGTCTTTTTCACAGGCAAGGGCGGTAACACTATGCAAACCCATTGTGGTCAACTTCGATGCTGGTTTTGAATTCAAAGTTTTTATTTGTTTCGACCTTAGGTTATCGAACCCATTCTGTCTTACTTACACATAACTGGAAGAAGAGTTAGATTATTAGCTATTTGAATGGGGATTAGAACGTAAATGAACGGCTATCCGATTCTTCAATCTTAGCTGCTATGCATTACTTCACCGTGGATGCTGTATCCATAGTTTGTTGAAATATAACTGAAACCACTTTTATCCCAGGTAGTTGGTTGAACCCATAAATTTTCTCAAGCGTATTTAGAGTTATTAACTGAACAACTTTTCTCAAACTCTATTTGCAATTACAATTCAGAAATTTCCAGCTCCGACAAAAATTTCACTATTTAAATTCGCAAAAACGAATCTGTACTTGTTATTTGGCGGTTATAGGATTCAAAATATTTGTTTCACTCTGCCGAACAATCAGTACAAACATGGATTAAAAAAACAATTACATTCATACAAAGCTGGTGCTGCCCATTTTGAATGGTCAATTTTTTCAATTACACATAATTTTTAAGTTTATCTAATTTGTCCATGACTTAATTCAATGGTCAGTCAGTCAAGTGCCATACGTGATACACGCTTTGGCGATCATGTCTCGAAAGAGATATGACTGACTGGGCAGAACATTATCCCGCACAGGCTCCTCTCGGACAAACAGTATGGCTTCCGCTTCACCAGGTCCACTGCTGATATGCTAACGACCATCAGCGAGTATATATACCAGGCTCTCGACAAGAATGGTGAAGCCCGAACCGTTGCCTTCGATATCTCTAAAGCATTCGACAGAGTACGGCATGCCGGCCTTCTACGGAAACTGCGAAGCTATGGCATAACTGGACTTTTGTTGGACTTAATCCGGTCATTACTCTCTAACCGCACACTGAAGATGGTATTAAACGGACTTGCCTCCCAGAACTACCCTACAAACTCGCTGATGATACCACAGTTTACTCTAGCTTCGATCAAAATCTGGTGTTGGTGACAAGGCGAACCTCGCTGTCGAGCTTGACGTGGTGGATTGGGGTAAGAAATGGCTCGTAAAATTCTTCCAAAACGAAGCTGCTGTCAATTAACCACCACAGACAACCGCACTTCCCTTCCATTAGCATGGAACAGGCTTGCCTCCCAGAGAGTAAATCACTACGCCTGCTTGGCTTGACACTCTCAGCGGACCTCAAGTGGAATGACTACGTCGAATCCATTGCTAAATCCGCAGCTATGAAAGGCAGCTCTCTGCGCAGGGCCCGGAAATTATTTCCGCCTGAATCTATCCTACAATTATATAAATCCACCATCCGCCCGTGTATTGAGTACTGCTGCCACATCTGGTCTGGTGCCCCTTCTATTCTCCTCAGGGTTCTTGACAAAATACAGCGAAGAATCTGTAATGTGATTGATACCGACTTGTCTGACCGCCTGCAGTATCTCTCTCACCGGCTGTGCCTCTTCTATAAATACTTTCATGGCTTCTGCTCTGACGAACTTAAATCACTGGTGCCCCCTAGATGTGAATTTGCACGAGATACTAGATTGACAACTAGGTCCCACCCTTTTACAGTGAAACCGATGAAATGTAACCGCAATTTCTACTCCAACAGCTTCTTTCCTCGCACTTCCCGCCTGTAGAATTCCCTACCGCATGATTTTCTTCCCCGACGTCTACAACCTCCAGCAGTTTAAATGTAAGCTCAATAGACACTTCCTAACAGACTAACTCATACCCACTCTCTCCAACTCTCTCCCTATGTACATCCTAAGTCGTCTATCACCCGCCTTCTGACATTTCCTATATCCAATCCCTCTATGTAAACCCCTGCGCTATAGTGGCAGTGGAATGCCTTGCTTGGGGTGACACGATTAAAAAAAATACAAGACGATAAAAGATGGCAATTGAAGTGGCATTTAAATTTCTGAATATATTAGCTATCAGGGAAGCAAGTAAATGGACGGGAGTTTCACTGACGGAAAATGCGAAAGGAAATGCTAAAATTGTAACAAATAAAAATGTATTACTCAGCTGTTCAGTGTTATATTCAACACCTCTAATCCAGAATTTCAAAGAAGACACTGTACTTAAATGTTCGGTTCAGGAGCAATCGCCATTTTCCTTATATATATATATATATATATATATATATATATATATATATATATATATATAATTTTACAAAACAATTTATGTTGATTTTATTTTATTTGTGTTTACGTTGATCTTTTTCTTCTGTGTGTGAGCATGTGTATTAGTGTTTGAGTGTATGTGTGTATACGCATATGTGAAGGATGTGAGGGTTGTTCCGCTTTCTCTTCATTATTTGTTTCATTTCAATTTCTCATTTCTCCTTTTCTGTTTCTTAGCTTTTTACTCAGACTGACGGGATTTCTGGCCTTGCATCATTTTTGTTATCTATCTATCTATCTATCTATCTATCTATCTATCTATCTATCTATCCTATCTCATATATATATATATATATATATATATATATATATATATATATGCACTACCGGCCATAATTATTAGGCCACCCCAGATTTTTTTTTTAAATTATGTATTTCATGCTATTTTTAGTATTTATTTCCAAATAGATAATGAATTGTTCTTTTGTTAATATTGCACAATAACATCTGCCTCAAATGAACAGTTGTGGTGTCCAGTTTTTGTGCTCTCTTCCCCATGCTAGTCTCTTCTTATTATTAGTGGTCGAAGCAAAGGCTTCCTGGCTGCCTTGTAAGATTTTGCGAAGTAATAATATCAAAAGAACCATTCTATTTTTATTTAGAATTATCCACTTGGCAATAAACACTAAAAATAGTATTAAATACATATTTCTTTAACTGGGGTGTTCTAATAATTATGGACGGTAGTGTTTATATATATATATATATATATATATATATATATATACACTACCAGCTATAATTATTAGAATACCCCAGTTAAAGAAATATGTATTATATATATATTTTTTCATAAAAATAGCATTTTATGATTAATTTCACATTATCAAAAAAGTTTCACAATGTTAAAAATGGAAATGAAAGTCACAGTGCATGTAACATTCGGTTAATGCCTAAATAATTAAATAATGTTATTTTATGTACTTTAAAAGACCAGTTAGATATATTTAAAATCGAACACTTTTTATGAACAATAAAAGCAATATATATATATATATATATATATATATATAAAAGAAAAAGATATATTTATGAAAAAGGAGAACGATGTTTTGGTGTCAGCCTGTTATAGACAGTCAGAAGATCATCTGATGCGTGAAATTGATAGTTAAAATATTTTATTTAGAAGTAAACAAACTCTCACTTTCTCTTTTTTGCTCTCTCTCTCTCTTTCCCTCTCTATCTCTCTCTGGATACTCTAGTTTAAAATAAACCTCTCGGTCTTATTTTAAACAGTTTGTATTACGTTTATCAGCCTGCGCAACAAACAAATATTTATAAACAAAGTGTGAACTTCGAGTGCCCAGGTAGATGGACGTAATATTAGCTGTTTAAAGTATTAGATCATTGCATAACTACCTTCTCGATTACGACATTAAATATGTTATTTTACGTAGCCACAAAACAGCAGCAAATATTCAAGAACATTGTCCCAATTGTTTTTAACAATTGCCTCCCGCGTTTTGTGACAATTTTTGCTGAAACACTGTTTGCTGAAAGAATTTTGTGTGGTACTTTTCGACCGATTTTGCAGAATTTAATTTTTTGTCATTTAAATTGTTATAAAAAGACCAGTAGAAATAAAAATCCAGACGAGATGATGATGGGTCTTGGAGTTTTTTTTTCACTTAAGTTCTTTAAAGTTTTTGAAGGTCTTTTATGTAAAGTGCCGTTTTGCGTTGTAGTGGTGGAATATGCTATTATTTCGATTTGCTAAAATTGATATTGAGATTGATGCGTTGGTCGCAATACGTCTTTGCAGTTGTTGTTTCAATGGCTGGAAGAAGGTCCCTTGCAATACCAGAAAAGGATCTCCACTTCCAATGAATGAGTCAGCTTTAGTCACAGGTTCTGCACATTCACATGTTTGTATCCATATCCGTTTCCGCCGAACGTTAGTATAAAGTATCGATACATCATAGCCTGTGACAATTCTCCCAAAGAATGGCTTCTTTTATTGGCATAACAATTAATAGTTTTCACATGAATTCGATAGAAAGTGTTTTGTTCCTTTAGAGAATGGGGCACCAACCAGCCGGGTTTGGAACCCAGTCTCTTCAAATAGCGAAAGTCAATCTATCCATCGGTTTATTCTCCATGATGCAAAGCAAAGCGTCTTCATTAACGTCGTTACTTTGACATAAAGGTGGTTGATCGTTTAGGGTAAAATCACCTTGCCAAACCGGAGCTTGAGCAAGATCCAAACAAACATTCTGAATCTTTTATCTCGCTTTTCTGACGCTTACTACTTTTCACGGAATATCGGTTCGGAACGAAAAACCGGGGAGCCGAGTTCGAATTCCAGTTGAATCCATTGTATTCACTTACGCGCAAATACCCTTGGGAAAGGTATTAATCCGTCTCTTCCTTCCAGTTATGGGTTAAATAGCAGGACAGATTGGGTTCTATAGCCTTGGTCGGCAACCAGTCTACCGCAGAAAGCAATGGCACCCTACCGAGGGATAATCTTCTGCCCAGTCAGTCATGTCTCTTTCGAGACATGATCGCCCACGCGTGTTTCACGTATGGCACTTAACTGACTGACTACTTTTCACATTAGGAGAACATGGTGATTGGGAATGTCCATCTTCCATCTATAAGGCATTCATTTTGGGGCAAAATCAACATTCAACAAAGTCTGACTCGCAACTGAACGATGCCGTGTTTCAATCTAGACCATGCCAGAAATGGCTACTAAAACAAACACGAGTGTCAAGTTAAGCTAATTTTTTCTCAACGCTGAAAACCCTGAACAAACGTTTGGTCTGATAAAAACGATAAGATTTTATATATTAAATCACAGTTTAAATCTATTGACGAAGGCAATAAAAGTTTCATGTGATGCGTTTTGCCCTTTAGAACTTTAACGAGTTAATGTTTACGTTGATGCAATAACTTTGGAAAGATACGGAACGCTGAAATTTTAAAGAATTATTTTTCTAAGTACCTGTTTTTGAAAATATATTCCAGGCGATATTATTAATTTTTCTTTTCGTTCACATTTTTATCATGTTTATTTTAATTTCATATTGTGATGAGAGAATAAGAGGGCCATTTAATAAATAAGGTGAATTTTTCAGTGAATGGATTTCTACGAGTGTCATTCAATAAATAAGATGAATTTTTCGGTATAAGAACTTCTAATACAGATAGAAGCTTACATCTTTATGTTTTTCCTTGACTTCTTTTTCAAAAGGATTTAATTTTTTTTGCAGATTGAAAAAAAAACTTTGAGGGTTTTGGAGATCAACAAAGATGACCGACCAAGAAGCATGCTCCAGAATTGAACAGAAATCAGTTATCAGGTTTTTGGTTACTGAAGGGTGTAAACCAGTTCAAATTCATAAAAGAATATCAACTGTTTATGGTGCCATATGTTTCAGCCAAAAATGTCTACAAGTGGGCTAAATTGCTTAAAGAAGGACGGAGCAATGTTGAGGATGAAGTCAGGCCTGAGAGGACTACAAAAGTGAGGTCTCCTGAGGTGATCTAATCAGTCAATGACCTCATTCAGTCTGACGGAAAGGTGACAGTGCTAGGACTTTGAGTCTATCTGTTGGGACGGTATACAAAATTGTCCATGATGATCTTGCCTACTCGAAGGTCAGCAGCCAGTGAGTGTCAAAGATGCTGACTGCAGAGCACAAACAGAAGAGGACTGCTCCCTGATCCCCCTTACAGCCCAGACCTTGCCTCTTCAGACTTTCACCTGTTTAGTCCCTTGAAAGCGTTCACGAGAGGCACGAAGTTTGACAGTGACGATGAAGTCAACAGTGCTGTGAGCATTTGGCTGTGACATCAGTCCAAATATTTTTACGATGAGGGAATACGGAAGCTTGTGCACAGATGGGAAAAGTGTGTGACCCTGCTGGGAGACTACGTTAAAAAATAAAACAGTAAGCTTCTTTCTGTATTAGAAGTCTTTATACTGAAAAATTCACTTTATTTATTGAATGACCTTCGTAGAAGTCCTTATACCGAAAAATTCACCTTATTTATTGAATGACCCTCGTAGAAGTCCTTATACCGAAAAATTCACCTTATTTATTGAATGACCCTCGTAGAAGTCCTTATACCGAAAAATTCACCTTATTTATTGAATGACCTTCGTAGAAGTCCTTATACCGAAAAATTCACCTTATTTATTGAATGACCCTCGTAGAAGTCCTTATACCGAAAAATTCACCTTATTTATTGAATGACCCTCGTAGAAGTCCTTATACCGAAAAATTCACCTTATTTATTGAATGACCTTCGTAGAAGTCCTTATACCGAAAAATTCACCTTATTTATTGAATGACCCTCGTAGAAGTCCTTATACCGAAAAATTCACCTTATTTATTGAATGACCTTCGTAGAAGTCCTTATACCGAAAAATTCACCTTATTTATTGAATGACCCTCGTAGAAGTCCTTATACCGAAAAATTCACCTTATTTATTGAATGACCCTCGTAGAAGTCCTTATACCGAAAAATTCACCTTATTTATTGAATGACCCTCGTAGAAGTCCTTATACCGAAAAATTCACCTTATTTATTGAATGACCCTCGTAGAAGTCCTTATACCGAAAAATTCACCTTATTTATTGAATGACCTTCGTAGAAGTCCTTATACCGAAAAATTCACCTTATTTATTGAATGATCCCCGTAGAAGTCCTTATACCGAAAAATTCACCTTATTTATTGAATGATCCCCGTAGAAGTCCTTATACCGAAAAATTCACCTTATTTATTGAATGATCCCCGTAGAAGTCCTTATACCGAAAAATTCAACTTATTTATTAAATGACCCACGTAGAAGTCCTTATTTCGAAAAATTCACCTTATTTATTGAATGATCCTCGTAGAAGTCATTATACTGAAAAATTCACCTTATTTATTGAATGACCCTCGTAGAAGTCCTTATAACGAAAAATTCACCTTATTTATTGAATGACCCTCATAGAAGTCTTTATACCTAAAAGTTCACCTTTTTTATTGAATGACCCTCATACTTACCAAGAAAGAACAGAAGCAGGAGGCAAATTTGCTGTCGATGTTTTAGTGATTAAAGCACTTTCTATACACGTTTAGAAATATACTTTATTTTTAAAGTAGCATTATTTAAATCAAAATTATATTCGGACTCATTACGGTGAGCAACTTATTCATTGAGTATTGATTGGAAAATTATTCCCATTCTGTTTATATAATATGTTATCTGAATACTTTAATTTTTTCTTTTTTTATCGTTTTGGCACAAACAAGGCAAGAAAGTCACTAAGACTTTCTATGTGTGAGAGTTTACCAGAAAAAGTAAACCTTAGTACGGGATAGAATAATACAAGAACAGGAATTAAGAAGAGAGAACATAACAACATTGAATATGTATTTAAATTTTTACCAATCAAAATTGATTGAGGAGCAAGAAGCAAAAAATGATTTCCACAAGAAACGGAATAAATTATTACCATAGACCTCATATTTATATCTACACATTCTAACTAAGATGATAAGATGATCTAGTACAGACGTTTTAAAGAAAGCTCTTTCGTTTTGAAGAAGATACAATGAACAAGCCATTCCTTGCACCAGTTAACAAAAGATGAAGCTACTTTCTTATTGATGTTAGTGAATCGATCGGACTTACTATTAAGTCAGGAGAAAATAATTGTGGCATCAGAATCGATACATAGCTGAGAATTTTTTCTATTCCTGGTAAAATTATTTTAATCATTTTAAGCCATGCAAGACACATGGGATTGCTACGTGTATCATATTTAGAAACCTTGAACATTATTTAGGATCGAGAACAATAAAAAAAGTAATCAAAAAACAACAGATAACGATTGACATTGAATTTAATTTTTTTGAAGATCAATGTTAGCTGGAAAGCATAGCCGAAAAAGTGTTCTACAAGCGAGGATTTCCAGAAATGAAACTGGGAATGTAGAAGTTACGTTTATATCTAGTGAGTTCAACTGAAAATTTAAAAACCTTGTTTGCTAATCTAGTATTAAACCTAACACAATAAATTCTAGGTACGCTAGCGATGCTTATCCGAGCATTTAACAAGAAAGTATTTATAGAAAAGGCATAGGGAAGAAACCTTGAGACAGAGAAAACTTACAAAACACCAGACGCCAGTTGGCAACCAATGATATTGCTGATCTTTTTTCAAGTTTTATTAAGAATCTCCAAACATGGAGCACCGGGCTATATGTGGTAGCAATATTCAAACTCTGGGCCTATAGATGATTTTCTACGCTCTACTTATATGTGGCGCAAGGCCGAAAGTATGGGTCACCCAGTGACCAAACTCTGGACCTATAAGATACATTGTGAATAGAATAATTATCTGACTTAGTGAACCAAATTTCCTGGCATCACACCTAGCAATAGATTCAATCTAACCTTTCCACTTCATTTAAACTGATAATGTTGGCGTTAGAAGGCGCAGCGAGTCACTCTTCTGGGTGTTAGCAACAGACATGCTGATCAAAGACCGACTCGGGTCTCTTTTGCAGGTGATAGATTCAATTTCTCCTTGCTTTAGTATTTGTCTATATTTCTAGTTGAGGTAGCATGTACAGTATTTACATTATTCGGACTATTGTCATCATCTTTGTTGACGTTTGTACGACGTTTCGGCTGTTGTACGTTCCGGCCTTCTTCGAGTGATAAGAATTTCGAACCGAAACTTTTATTACAATATCTGGGATATAACATTCTCATTTCTGTGTGCGAAGCCTGTTTTGGTAGTCATCAGTTATCTTCCTGAATCCGACTCTTTAATTTACTTTTGCACCACTGCTGTAGCCTGGTATTGAACTCACAACTCTTTGGGTCAAGTTACAGAAACTAACCAATGTCTATATCCACTGGGTCATGTGTATCAGTGGATACAGACGTTGGTTAGTTCCTGTGATTGACCCAAAGTGTTGTGTGTTCAATACCAAGCTACAGCAGGGTGACCATGTAACTTACAGGCTTAGAGGATGATCTTATGACTACTAGAAGAGGCTCTAAGCAAAAGATGAAAATCTTATACCCCAGTGATTGTAATAAAGGGCTCGGTTCGAAATTCCTAGCACCTGAAGAAGGCCGGAGCCTACAAAAGCAGAAACGTCGTACAAATGGCAACAAAGATGAGGACAACAGTCCGAATAATATACATACTGTTCGTCTTGCTTATTATTTTTCTAGAGGACAATGATCATGTAGCTTCTGCTGAAGCAGTCAATGTACATATATAGATATATATATATATGTGTGTGTGTGTGTGTGTGTGTGTGTGTCTGTCTGTGTGTGTGTGTGTGTGAGAGAGAGAGAGAGAGAAAATGTAGGAAGATTTGAAATACTTCATTGAGTTTTATTCAACCTCAACAGAATGCAGAAAGCACTGGACGGCCGTTTTGTCCTATATTTGGGACTCATCAGCAGTGCGTATCCACTACCAAAAATTGAAACCCAGACAGTTACGTTCATGGCCGTAGCTGACTACTGGGCACAGCGGGCACGGGTCCGGGCCGATCCGTGCAATCATAGTGAAAATCCGGGGAAGGAAAAATGTCTTCGTCAGAAATCAAACTAAACAATTCACGAAGAAAGAAAGAAAGAAAGAAAGAAAGAAAGAAAGAAAGAAAAACGAAGAAAACATCCGAAAGAACAAAGTAAAAATCTATTTATTTATTAATTTTGGGAAAAATGACTGGTTATACTCAAAAAGCCCGAACCCAATTTCCTGCTTTCGTTCACGTTTTGTGACTAATTTCCATTGTTATAGCAGAAAAAATCCGCAAAAATCATAGTTTCTGGAAACGGATGGCACTGATAACGTCATCACATCGTCAATTAATAAATCCGAGCAATTTTTTTTGTGCCCGTTGTTTTTTTAGCATCAGCTACGGCCCTGGTTGCGTTATTAAGCGAATGTCATACCAACTGTACCACAGGCCCCGATGACGAAGAGGTAACGAATTAAACTCGATACAGCTCCGCTCATTCACATATTCTGTGGTGAAACTCTGCCTGAGGTTGAATAAAACTCGATGAATTACTTAATTTTTCAAATCCTCCTACAGTTTCTCATCAGTATATCGGTGCTTGAACCGGCTTCTAATGCCCCAGTGTGAGCGGCATGGTGATAATAGTCGTGACTCTGGGAGGCACAGTCCTATGGGTAAAGTGAGTTCAGCAGAGTTCCACCACGGAATATGTAAATGAGCGGCGCTATACCAAGTTTAATTCCTTACCTCTTCGTCACCGGGGCCTGTGGTACAGTTGCTCTGACATTCTCTTAATAACGCAACTGTCTGGGTTTCAATTCCTGGTAGTGGATGCACACTGCTGATGAGTCCCAAATATAGGAGGAATATGCTTTCTGCATTCTGCTGAGGTTGAATAAAACTCGATCACTTACTTACTTTATATATATATATATTGTAATTTTGCTATTACAATGGTTTATAAAAGCATAATATCACAACACAAAACTTTTCATGTTATAAAACAAAACCTGTCCTTTTCATGTGATATGTTAAAATAAATGGTGAAAATGATTAATTTTAAAAATATAAAATGAATTCATGGTTATTAAGAAAATTAGGAAATTGTAGTTAGAAGAAATGCTTTAGGTGTGTCAATATTGTTCTATTAAAATTGAGAATTATTCAATCATGGAGATTTAACAGGATGGCTTAGATCTGAAAATGTCACTTTTTAATTTTTGCCTGGATAAATGTAATTGTATTACATTAGATAATTTAAATGGATAGAGAATAGATTTTCACAGGAGGTTAGACTTTAGATTTTTTATTGAACAATAGAATTTTTTACTACTATCTATGAGTAAAGGGATAGAATGTTCAGATCAGAATTAAAATTAAATAATTATGGTATACTTAGTTATATTTTATGAAGAACAATTAAGTATTGTGTGGTTCATTTATTTTATTAAAATAATTTTCATTTTTTTTATTTATGTTAGAGGACAAGTTATAAATGAATCATTGTAATTAACTAAATTTTAAAGAACATTATTTTGTACATAATTGGACCACACAAAACTTAAACAGGTAAATAATTTTTAACAGCAAGTTGGATTCTTTAATTACTACCTAAGTAAAAGGGCTGAAATGTTTATATTATAATTATGATTAAATAATTATGGCTTATTAAAGTATATCGTAGTTAAGAAAATCAATTAAGTATTGTGTGTTTTTTTTAGTAAAATAATTATTAATGTTTACATCATATTAGATCATAAGTTATAAATAAGACATTGTATTTCTTTTAAATTAAAAGAGAATTATTTTGTCCGTGTAAAATACATTGTGGTAACATAACATTTTTAAATGGGCAGAAAGCAATCTTTTACAGTAGGTTGAACTCCATGGTGCTTTCTTTTGTTGTTTAGTATCAGGATTTTAATAATTATGGTATACAAAGGTATATTGTAAATAAAAACCAAATTAAGTATTTTGTGGATCATTTATTTTGATAAAATAATTTTAAAGTTATATTTGAGCATAAGCCATCAATAAAACATTTAAATTAATAAAATTTCAAGATCATTTTTAAGGAGGTTGGAAATTTTTAGGTTGGAATTTGAAGTAGATAATTTTAGTATATCAAGGTATATTGTAGTTAAGAAAACCAAATAGTATTTTGTGGATCACTTATTTTAGTAAGGTTACTTTTAATTTTTAAGTTGTATTGGATCACAAGTTATAAATGACATATTATGATTAATAAAATTTTAACGAAAAATATTTTCGATGTTTACATAAAACAGTGAATTCATCTCTACGGTTCAATAATTCACCATTTTTAGGGAACCTTAAAATCTGTAGCTTTTCAGCTTAGCATAAAGGGCAGATGTCGTAGAACGACATACAGATTCTTGTTTTTTCCAGAAGTTTCCATTTTACTTTGTGAGTTTTGTTTGTATCGTTTAACTTGCAAAATTACGCTGAAAGAGATGTTTGTTTTATGTACGTGTTGTTTTTAAAGGAAGTTAAGTACAAATACCAACGTTGTTTAAATGTGTTTTTAGTAGATCCGATATAGACATTTTTAATAATTGGGTTTTCATTTGATGATATATTACATTGGTACACAATAGAATTTCTTTGACACCAATTTTCCAGTGGGCAATTGTTAGGATTTCGACAATTACATAAGTTTGTATTATTGTATCAATTTATGAATATAGGTCAAGTTTTTAGGTTAATGTTTGTTTTTTAATGTTTTATGTAAATCTCGATTGACAAGGCTATTTTTATGGAAGTCTCGTTTCTAACAAGATTATTTTAATAAAAGTCCCGTTCATACGATGTTATTTTTAACGAAGTCTCGTTCTGACTAGGCCATTTATGAACGTGAGTCAAGATTTTAGGTTAACTTTTTCCTTTTTTAACAGTTGTTGTAGCGATTATGTGTTCCGAAAAAAGAGAACAATGAGGAACCGCCAATATTGAAAGTTTCAGTAAATTTATAGAATGAAGGCATTTTGCAATATTAATAAGATAAAACCATTAATTATTACATCTTGTTTGTGAGTAAAAACGTTGATTGTTATATTAACATTTCGGGGTTATAACTTATAATGCTGTATCGCTAGTCATTGTGTTGGGCCAAATTTATTTTGAAATGTGTACACAATTTAGTAAAAGTAAGCAATTATAACAAATACATCTCTTTCCTTTCGATTGACTATCTTTCATTTCCAGATTTGCCAGTATCTCAATATCTCAATTACTCAACTCATTCTGCTGGTGGAAAAATTTTGCTTAACTGAGATTTTGAAATTCAAATTTATTTTGACCTAGGAAGTTTCTAGATTTCAAGAATTTTTCATTGAAACGCAGCACTAGACAGGCACCAAGATCTCATTAATTTATAGTTAAACTGGCAATTTTTATTCCAACCTTTTTTCTCGTACTTCTCGCTTATAGAACTCCCTTAAGGTTCCATGTTTTCAGGTAATTTTAATCTCTCAAAAATCTAAATGCGATTTTAATCGCTATCTAATACTCCTTCTTATTATTCATCTCTCTTCCTGCCCATTATTAATTATTCTGTTCTCAATTCTTCCACAATCTGTAATTCTTTGTGTCTTAGTAACTTTAATGCCTTGCAGAGGCCAAATAGATTAATATAAAATAATTATTTAAAATAATTCGGTATGAATATAAGAACCTGGGACAAATTATGTTGCAGATTTTTTAGAGTATTAGATTTTTTTATCCAAATTCAAGTTTCAAAATCTCATATAATAGAAGTTGACAATTGAAATTGTAATACTAAAGGAGGTGAAAGATGAAGAATTATTGGGTGAAGACTATCACAGTAGAAATAAAATCGATAACAATTGACACTTGAAATTTTCAAGCACTAATTGAATCCAGTTGTGGTAAGAAAATAAGCACGTCACATCATCTCTCTCGCTTTTCACTATCCACTATAATAAAATAAACTGTTTCAGCTCTAAAGTTGAATTGCTCAAACAAACCTTCATGAAATTGTACTTAGAATTGTTGTTATATTATACCAATTATTGTTATATTAGAATTGTTGTTATATTATACCAATTATTGATACTAATGAAAATATAGATTATTCCTGCTTTGTTTCTATTATAGGATACAAATCCTATACGATCCAACAACCAGCTAAAAAACCCAAATTAAAATTGCACACACGTAAAAGTGGATCCAAACGACTAAAACCTTTTTTTGCAAGTCAGTGTGAAAAGCGATACTCTGGATCCTGATTGTTTGACAAATCGAGAAATTCAAAATACGTCATCAAATCATTTTTTTTCACAGCTAAGGAAAAAAGTCGTTCTGAGATCCTCCCACGTGACCAGAATTCAATATTTAAGAAGGTCACCTAACCGGTCACAACAGTCAGTCAAGTCAGACAGTCAAGAGGGTCACTGAGAGACAGCTGTCGGTCGATCAGTAACTCAAGCAAGCAGTCGATCTGTCAGTCAACCGCTCCACTCAATCCCGAGAGGCGCAGTGTCTGATACCCACAGTGTGATGGGCGCGTACATCAAACAAACCAGTGCTAACCAACTAATCCTTCGCCCACTCAACCGTTATGAACGGAAAGAAAAGCGGAAACACCTGCAGCGGCCATAAAACTTTCATACGTCTCAGCAACAAGAAAGTAGAAGTAATACGGACTTACTAAGTTAAGTAGGCTAATTCATCGTTTTACACATTACACTACCAATTTCTACTATCTCCCTTTAACTCTCTCACACTACTTTTCAACACAATTTGAAACACTTACCTTTTCCACCTACTTAATGACTAATACATAAAAAGAAAATAACCATTCTGCTACTACTCTGTGTAATTACAGACTCAAAACGAACACTTTCATACTCAACCACCTTTCGTTCAAATACAACAGACACTTTTATATTCAATGACATTCGTTCAAATACAACGGAGACTTTTATATTCAACCAACATTCACGGAAATATAAAACATATTTTGCTATCAAACAAAAGATACACAGAATTGTATAAATTGTTTATATTGTATATATATTGTTATATACAAAATTTTCATATTTATATACAATGTTCTTATTGCATTGTCTTTTTTTAAAAATTTGTGTTTTGCTTTTTGTGGACCGGGATTCTCGCATTAAACCGCCTTTTAATCTGGGTTGTTCTGGAACCCCACACCATTAAGGTTCAAGTAGAATAATTTGGTGCAAACAAAATTAATCGAGATTTTCTCAATTTTTTTTTCAGTGATGTATGCAGAGAGACAAAAGAAAAGATCGTTTCAAAAATCGAATAAGAAATATGCGACGAATAACAGCCAATAACTAAAACTACAAGAAATAGTTACACAGTTCCAGAAGAATAGAACTATTTTTCTCACTGAGCGTAGGAATAGATAACAAAAAAGTAAGCCGTGTTTGCTTAAAAACCAATGAACACTTTTTACACTTTATTCCCCTTTTTTTTCCTTAATATATTTCGTCAGTGTGAGTTTATTTTCACAAGAGCTAATATCTCAGTTATGTAATATTTATAAAAGAATGATGTTTACAACGAAAAAATATCTGACTTTGTTGAACATAAAACATTATTCAGTAAAATTACAACCAAAAAATAAATATTGACAATAATAAGACATGTTTGAAGAAAGCGTGTAGCTCATATTAATACACAGGTTAATGTAAAATAAAAAACATATATTGTCGTATCTTTGGAAGAAACGATACAATGTTTCTCATTTCATGATTTCGTTTTTCGTATCATTCAAATTCCTTATCATTTTTTTAATAAAATACGAAACAGAACGGAACGAAATACGTGTACCGATTTCCAAATTTAAATTAATTTACATAACTGTGTGTTAAAATAAAAATGAAATAAGAGAAAGCGGTGAAATTGTCAGCAGACGTTTGTGCAAAAGTAAGTTAAGTAAAAATAAAAAGTACATGGAACGTGACAGGACAGTAAAATATGGAAAATTTTTTGATCATGCGAACTGGCCAATTCGTTTCCATATAGATACCGATTCGTGACATTGTTGTTCTGATAAATCGGCAAGATTGTTTCCGTAAAGATTTTTTTAGGTACAGTAGTGTCATCTATTTTTCATTTAGTGAATATCTTGGTTTTGCTTTTTGTTTTTGTTGGTTTGTTTTTGTTTTTGTTTTTGTTTTGTTTTTTTGTTATTCTTGTTGTTTTTTGGTTGTTGTTTTTTTGTTGGTTTGTTTTTTGTTCTTGTGTTTTTTTTGTCAGTGATGGTGGATAGATATCATTCTTAAAATATTTTCTCAAACGTAGATTCAATTTCTTTGAAAACTGAATTCAGAATGTCTATGTGAGACACAATGGGATGTGGTCGTGATCAGCAAACCTACACGACGTCAAGTGGGCTCTAAAGTCCTGGATTTATAACTGAGTAGGTAATGAAATCTGACACTGAAAACTTCAATGAGACGTGGCCGTGATTAGAAAATTCAAACGACACTAAACTTCCTCCGAATAATTTTATCTGGGCCTGGTTTTGTAACAGCGTATAGTGTGAAATTAAAAGTTAGAACTTTAAAAGCTACCGCAAAGTTTCTATAAGTCAGTCAGTGAAGTGCCATACGTGAAACACGCTTGAGCGATCATGTTTCGAAAGAGACATGACTGACTGGGCAGAAGATTATCCCGCAGTAGGTTGCCATTGCTTTCTGCGGTAGACCGGTTGCCGACCAAGGCTATAGAACCCAATCTGTTCTATTATTTAACTCGTAGCTGGATAATAAAAGAAATAGTTTATATTACATTACTATATTAATTAAAATTAGTGGGGGATCAGTTTATTACTTCATAATAATAGGAAATCGATCTCCCACTTTATGTCCAGTAGAAGTTTTAATTGTTTCCAACTATTATATTCAGTCAGTCAGTTAAGTGCCATACGTGAAACACGCTTGGGCGATCATGTTTCGAAAGAGACATGACTGACTGGGCAGAAGATTATCCCGCAGTAGGTTGCCATTGCTTTCTGCAGTAGACTGGTTGACAGCCAAGGTTATAGAACCCAATCTGTCCTGATATTTAACCCATAACTGGAAGGAAGAGACGGATTAATACCTTTCCTAAGGGTATTTGCGCGTAAGTGAATGCAAGGAATTCAACGAATTCGAACTCAGATTTCCCGTTCTGAGCCAATATCCACTGCTCCACAACGCACCTCCTATAAGTACCTAGAACAAAAATGCGATAATTATTTATATGAATAAATGGATATTTCGGGATCAAGTACCATTTGGACGGATGTTAAGCATTTTGATCGCCGACTTAAATTCAGTTAAACAATGAATAGACCCACTGTTTACAGTTGGTTATTTGGTGATGTAAGGTTTTATTGCAAAATAAAGCGTCTTTATCACCATAGAATCACGTAAATATCTTTGTATCCACACCTTGAATATGTTGAATTAAAACAAGTACTACCTGCTGATATGCGATGAATTTCCTATCAGTATTTACACAATACTAAATAATACTAAAAAAGACACTTAAAACATTACCAATAATATCTAACTTGCATAAAATTTTTTAAAGAAAATTTCCAATATTTTATCTATATTATTTATTTTTTGTTCAAATTACTAAAGTTTGAATATATATGCAGCCGCCACTTGTACTCCTCAGCTTCCTTTCTCGCACTTTCTGCCTATGGACTCAACTTCGATATACTTGCTTCCCTGACGGCTATAATCCCCATGAATTTAAATGCAATGTCAGTTCCCATCTCTTATCCACTTGACTCTATTTCATCCCTCGTCCTTTCCCCATCATCCCGTCTCTTTTGCTTTTATCTTTTCTCACTCTAGCCTCGCAACTGTCTTCACACCGGTATTCCTAACTTTCTCTTACCCTTATTCCGATACCCACTATAACCGGTTTGCTTTTTCTTTTGGCTCTTTTCCTGCTCAAACTTTTACTCTTTTCTGGTGTAGCCCGCTTGTCAACCAGTCGCCCTACTGCCTTCCTTAGCGAGAAATGATTAAAATAAATATATATATTAACAAAAAAACGCTATATGCAACCCTCAAACATAAGATAGAATATTGTTGTACAATTTATTTTGGCAAACCTTTCTGGTGTTTTCTTCATATGCTTCATTGATCCAATAACTTTTTTATTGCTTCTTATTATATTACCAGTGTACCTCTGCTCTCCCGTTAAAAATAACGGCAAAATATTTGAGAGAATTATTAGTTGTTTCTTCACAGGATATCGCCACTGAAAGTGACAGGAGAATATATACATATTACATGTTCAATGGTCTTCATTGCATATATAGTCATCCGCAGACAGATCTGTTTTTCTCTATCACAACTCATCAGTGCGGTTAGACATCCGATTGCTATGGGCGGTCGGAATAGGTAGGCGAAATTTTAGCGTCTTATGTACAGTGTAAACACACGCCAGTAGCCGAAAGTGTTCAAATTCATTACTGAATAAACGCTTATACGGAGGATGAAAATGAATGATGATGGGGAAAAGTGTAAGCAGAATGTGATGTTTGAGTGCATTTCCTGTGTGTGTGCAAGTTTGTGGGTATCCTTCTGGGGGTTGGGAATCAAATCTGTACTTACCACATGTAGCCAAACACGCTGCCATGTTCCTGATTAGAGAAAATGGTGGCTGTGTCCCACTGCTGGTGAACTGGAAGTCATCTGCAATTGGACAATAGATTGCCAAGAATGTGTGTATGCTGTGCATTTTAGAAGATGGTAGCAGTTGTAGGTGACGGAAGATACACAAGTCAATGACCTGAAAACCCTAATGAACCACGACTAGAAACATCACTGATGATGTGGACTAAAGAACCCAATTGATTTATTTTAATATATATATATATATATATATATATATATATATATATATATATATATATATATATATATATATATATACTATTCAGTATTCGATGACATAATTATTGAAAATTTAAAATATTAAGCAATGAAATTCATATATATATATATATATATATATATATATATATATTGATTGATTGATTGATTGATTGATTGATTGATTACTTAGTTTTTGGTCATAACAAAATTAGACCAGTGCATATTTGTATTAAAATGTGTTCAGTACAATTATATTGTAGAACTTTTGAATATTCTTAATATCTAAACAAGTTATTGCAAATCGCCTGAAGACACCACACGATAGAGACCTTGTTTGCGTAATAACTCGTTTACAAATGAAGAATATATATATATAATGCTTTTTTTATAGTCGAGTTCCGTTTTTACTCGAACTTTCTTTTCTTCCAATTCCTGCTTATATATATATATATATATATATATATATATATTGGTCTTTTAATAGTTGAGAGGGTGATATCTTATATTTCTTCTAAGTTATGTTTTGTTCTAGCTTTTTAATAGATTTACAAATTTACTAAGGAGGTAGTTATGAAGCAGTGAATTACATTCACAATGAACATTTTGTGGAAAAACTTGGACACTCAATTCTACCTACTTTGCAATAATAGAAAACCTTTTATTAATCTCCAAATGGCTGATTTACTGCCTATTCCTGACCAGAAAATATACACTACCGGCCATAATTATTAGGCCACTCCAGTGTTTAAATAAATTATGTATTTTATACTATTTATTAGTATTTATTGCTAAATGAATAATTATAAATGAAAAATAGAATGTTTTTTTTTAATACTGCAGTATAACATGTGCATCAAATGAATTTATACATATTTAATAATTGCATATATTGCATTTTCATCAATGAAAAAATGAAGAAAATTTAGGGGGATTAGGACGAGTTCATCTTTACTTACTTACCTTGTAAAATTTTGCAAAATAACCATAACAAAAGAACCATTCTATTTTAATTTGGCAATAAATACAAAAGGTAGTGTGAAATACATTGTTTCTTTAAAAAAAATGGGGTGGCCTAATAATTATGGCCGGTAGTGTACATTATTTGATCTTTTCTTTTTCTTTTTTTTTTTTACTTAATTTTTTACATCTCAATTTTCTTCTGCTTGTCTTTTATCTCTTTCATGCTTTATATTCCTCGAAGTCTATTTCTTGGTATTTGATATTATTTATTACTCGTAAATATTATTATTTGGTTTAGTTATGTCATTCGTGTGAATCCTCTATCTGTTTATTCAGGTCCTCTGTCTTAAGACAAAACATGGTTAGAACTGAATACGCTACTGGAAACAAATGACTTTAGGCGTGATAAAAACAAATAGCATTGATTAAGTTCAAATCAAACTTTGAAAGTCCATCATTTTATTCCGTAATATTTATAAATGTCATATTTGTTTTTATTATTTGTATTAGGATTAATAATAACAGTAGTATTCTTTTATTTTCATTATTTGAATATGAAACACCAGCAATCATTATTATTAATCTTATGTAGTATTACACACTATTATTCATTATAAGATATTAATTATGTAATATCAATATGCATTTATTTCTCACAGTTGTTTTCAACTTCATTTTATTACATGAAGCATTATCAACTATTATAATTCAAATCTCACGAGTGCCACTTTCAACTTCGTTTTTATCAAATGGACCATTGGCAGTCATGGCTATTCCTTCTTTTACTTATATTTACGTTCATTTTAAATTTTTCGTAAAGTATTTTCAACCATTATTATTTAATTCTGACGAGTGCATCTTTCATCTTCATTTTTATCAAATGAACCATTGGCAGTCATGGCTATTTCTTCTTTTATTTATATTTACGTCCATTTTAAATTTTTCGTAAAGTATTTTCAACCATTATTATTTAATTCTGACGAGTGCATCTTTCATCTTCATTTTTATCAAATGAACCAGTTGCAGTCATGGCTATTCCTTCTTTTACTTATATTTACGTTCATTTTAAATTTTTCGTAAAGTATTTTCAACCATTATTATTTAATTCTGACGAGTGCATCTTTCATCTTCATTTTTATCAAATGAACCATTGGCAGTCATGGCTATTTCTTCTTTTATTTATATTTACGTTCATTTTAAATTTTTCGTAAAGTATTTTCAACCATTATTATTTAATTCTGACGAGTGCCTCTTTCCTCTTCATTTTTATCAAATGAACCATTGGCAGTCATGGCTATTCCTTCTTTTACTTATATTTACGTTCATTTTAAATTTTTCGTAAAGTATTTTCAACCATTATTATTTAATTCTGACGAGTGCCTCTTTCATCTTCATTTTTATCAAATGAACCATTGGCAGTCATGGCTATTCCTTTTTTTACTTATATTTACGTTCATTTTAAATTTTTCGTAAAGCATTTTTAACCATTGTTGTCAAGATTTACTGATATTTATCTGTATCTTCTTTTCAAAATTTTTCTTGTTCGTGTTTATTTCTTACTCAATATTTAGTCCCCCTTCTTATTTTCCCCATGATCATCTAAGGGATTTATATATACTATACAACTTTTCGTCTATTTTCTCATTTATTTCCCAATTTCATTTCTATCTACTTTATTTTTTTCTGGTTCTTTGTTCTTTCAACTCTTCAAATGTAATCTTCCATTAAACTGTTTCATTAATTACAAAATACAAAAAGATTCAGTTTTTGTTAACTAAAACAAACAGGAATCCTAAAATTTATCTTGGTCGAATTCTTCATGAAAGTTTCGTATATTTTTAAATGTGCCATCAGCTGACCTCGTTCCTCTAGATAACAAAAGCTACCGGTTGAAAACTATTCACTCCTGTCAATTTATCAACCAAGAGAGAATTATCGCTTTCCCGTCTTTTGGTTGTCGACCAAAAAACTCCGCAAAATACAGTCATCTAGGCTGTTCGCGCGTGACGGAATTTTTTCAGGTAAAAAGCAGTCCCTCTCTCAACCATTGATTAGGGCAGCCAAGACGAAGTTTGCCAAAAAATAAAAATAAAAATTTGGAAAAATTATCGGCACATCCGATTTTCTAAACACTGTAAATTCACCTTACAATGAGATTGAAACATAGTTTTCCATGCAAATATATTTACACATATGCTCCAATGTGCACGTGTTGGTATATATGTAAACATACGAACACATACTAGACTAGTGTCATGGATGCCAATGGTTGTCCTAGCATTTTAATCTGATTAGATTTGATTTACTAGGGAGGTAGTTATGAAACAGTGAATTACATTCGTAATGAGCATTTTGTGGAAAATATTAGACACAAAGTTCAGCTTACTTTGCAGTTAATAAAGTTTTTTTTTTTGTCGCCTGAAACAACCCTGCATATATATAACTCTACCATCCGCCCATGCATTGAATACTGTTGCCTTATCTGGTTGGGTGCTCCTGCTATCCACTTAGGTGTCCTTGACAAAATCCAACGGAGAATCTGTAGTGTGATAGATCCCGACTTGGCAGCTCGGATACAGTCACTTTCTTACCGGCGCAATATGGCTTCCCCATGCCTATTCTACAAATACTTTAACGGCTTCTGTTCCGATGAACTTAGATCACTGGTGTCCCTCGATATGAATTTGCTCGAGCCACAAAGATTAGCAACTAGGTCCCACCATTATACTGTGAAACCAATAAAATGTAAACGCAAATTCTACTCCAAACCAATGACATCAAGAATTCCCCTTCCTGACAATAATTGTGAGATTCGAATTCCGGGCTTCGTGATCCGACAGCCAATACTTTAACCACTCGGTCATGCACCCTTAATTATAACATTTTTCGTTAATAGAATGATCAAATGAGTTGACCTTACTTATATTGGAGCGCGTGTTATCTAGCTTGAACAACAGTCAGAACGAGGCCAAGACGCTTAAATGCTCGGTCACAACAACTTGTGGCTTTGTCCCAGCACAACCAACGATGGGTTCCAAAGCACCTCGTCTAGCCAGTTACGCTTGGTATGGTTTTCAGGTATTTTTCAAAGGTAACGCATGCTGGAATCGCCTCTTCGAGAGTGATTACCTCACGTCTTGACAAACCGGCTATGGAGAGTTTCAAACACGGGCCTCACGATGAAAACCATTCCGCTACTCGCCCATATATATATATATATATATATATATATATATATATGGGCGAGTAGCGGAAATGGTTTTATGCTCGCTACTGAATGCGTTTATATATATATACATATATATATATATATAATATATATAATATATATATATATATATAAACGCATTCAGTAGCGAGCATAATGATCAGAAATGAAATAAATAATGAAATATATTTTTATTTTAAAGCTTCAAAGAACATTCTATCAAGGAAAAAAGGATATAAAGTTAAATTAAATAATTCCAAAGATCAATAAACCTATTTTGATAAAGTTATAAGAATAATTATATAACATTCGAAAAATATAGATGAACAAAACCATCAGAACGATTGAATAAATCCATAAAATTTAAAAACGATTTGGCATTATGAAAAATGTTTTAGGGTAAGAATATAAAAGATTATATTTTACTAAATTACAGCGGCACTTTACTGGATCTTGCATTACAAACATGGCGAAAAAATATAAAATGTTTTATGAAGTTTTAAAATAAAAAGTTATTTCACATTTAGACGTTTTCTCATGAGCATAAAGATCAGAACAATGTTAAAGAAAAGTCTAAATGCGAAATAACTTTATACCTATATATATATATATATATATATATATATATATATATATATATATATAATATTTATATTTTATCTTATATATATATATATATATATAATATTTATATTTTATCTTATATATATATATATATATAATATTTATATTTTATATATATATATATATATATATATATATATATATATATATATATTATATATTTTATATATATATATATATATATATGTGTGTGTGTGTGTGTGTGTGTGTGTGTATATATATGTATATTTATTTATTTTATAATTCCAAGTGAAGAGGACTCAAGGTTTTTTTGTTATTTTGAGTGCTCTGGCATTTATTTTATTATAAACAGTGCTCAATATAATGAGTATTATAGAGCTTATAATATAATATAATATAATATAATATAATATAGTATAATATAATATAAGTGTCCATCCTGTAGAAGGTCCAAGGGACACTCGATGTAGTCGATTAAAGAATAAGATCCAGAGATAATGTGGAGAAGGTAACGGTTAAGCTAAGATTTAAAAAGTGGTCTGTAATGATAAGAAAAGCATTCCCACGGGATTTAATTCGACAAGATAGCGGTTAGTTGAAAGATGGTGCAAGAGTTGTGCTTCCAGGTGAACAAATATTTTGAGTGTCAAGTTGCTGAAGGGAATTAACTGAAACTGAAATATCCTGAAAATCCATAACACAAATAACTGGAACAATTTACCCCATGTACTAAATAAACAGTTCAAGGCAAAATGCCACAGTATATCAATTGACAAAGTAAGGAGGGTACAATGGCTGAAATGTTGTGCCCTTCAAATATGCAACTACATCTTCACCTTAATAATTTTTTTCTCAGTCGACTTATTCAACCTATATAGTGAGGCAATTTTAAGGGGATTAGAAGTCCTACAAGGATTCATTTGTGGCAGTCACAATCTGAACATAAGATAGGCATATAAGACACAGTTGATAGAAAGAAAACTACAATAACTTCTACAGAGGGTAGTTAAGGATATCAAGTAAAAAGGACTAAACATCAATCGCAAGATAGAATGCAAAGTTGTTAGCAAAAATACAGCCTAACATGCAAAGTTGTTAGCAAAAAAATACAGCCTAACATGCAAAGTTGTTAGCAAAAACAATACAGCCTAACATGCAAAGTTGTTGGCAAAAAAATACCGCCAAACATGCAAAGTTGTCAGCAAAAATTACAGCCTAACATGCAAAGTTGTTAGAAAAAGAATACAGCCTAACATGCAAAGTTGTAAGCAAAAAATATACAGCCTAACATGCAAAGTTGTTAGCCAAAAATACAGCCTAACATGCAAAGATGTTAGCAAAAACAACCAGCCTAACATGCAAAGTTGTAAGCAAAAAAAAATACAGCCTAACATGCAAAGTTGTTAGCAAGGAAATACAGCCTAACATGCAAAGTTGTTAGCAAAAAAATGCAGCCTAACATGCAAAGTTGTTAGCAAAAAATATACAGCCTAACATGGAAAGTTATTAGCAAAAAAAATACAGTATAACATGCAAAGTTGTTAGCCAAAAATACAGCCTAACATGCAAAGTTGTTAGCAAAAAAATACAGCCTAACATGCAAAGTTGTTAGCAAAAACAATACAGCCAAACATGCAAAGTTGTTGCCAAAAAAATACCGCCAAACATGCAAAGTTGTCAGCAAAAATTACAGCCTAACATGCAAAGTTGTTAGAAAAAGAATACAGCCTAACATGCAAAGTTGTAAGCAAAAAATATACAGCCTAACATGCAAAGTTGTTAGCCAAAAATACAGCCTAACATGCAAAGATGTTAGCAAAAACAACCAGCCTAACATGCAAAGTTGTAAGCAAAAAAAAATACAGCCTAACATGCAAAGTTGTTAGCAAGGAAATACAGCCTAACATGCAAAGTTGTTAGCAAAAAAATGCAGCCTAACATGCAAAGTTGTTAGCAAAAAATATACAGCCTAACATGGAAAGTTATTAGCAAAAAAAATACAGTATAACATGCAAAGTTGTTAGCCAAAAATACAGCCTAACATGCAACGATGTTAGCAAAAAAAACAAGCCTAACATGCAAAGTTGTAAGCAAAAAAAAAAAAATACAGCCTAACATGCAAATTTGTTAGCAAAAAAATACAGCCTAACATGCAAAGTTGTTAGCAAAACATATACAGATTAACATGCAAAGTTGCTAGGAAAAAAATACAGACTAACATGCAAAGTTGTTAGCAAAAAATAAAAAAAATACAGACTAACATGCAAAGTTGTTAGCAAGGAAATACAGCCTAACATGCATAGTTGTTAGCAAAAAATATACAGCCTAACATGCAAAGTTGTTAGCAAAAATTATACAGACTAACTTGCAAAGTTTTTAGCAAGGAAATACAACCTAACATGCATACTGTTAGCAAAGAAATACAGCCTAACATGCAAAGTTGTTAGCAAAAAATACAGCCTAACATGCAAAGTTGTTAGCAAAAAATATACAGACTAACATGCAAAGTTGTTAGCAAAAATATAGCTTAACATGCAAAGTGGTTAGCAAAAATATACAGCCTAACATGCAAAGTTGTTAGCAAAAATACAGCCTAACATCCAAAGTTGTTAGCAAAAAAATACAGTCTAACATGCAAAGTTGTAAGCAAAAAAATTAATGCCTAACATGCAAAGTTCTTAGCAAAAGAAAATACAGCCTAACTTGCAAAGTTGTTTGCAATAATATACAGCCTAACATGCAAAGTTTTTAGCAAAAAAATACAGCCTAACATGCATAGTTTTTAGCAAAGAAATACAGCCTAACATGCAAAGTTGTTAGCAAAAATATACAGCCTAACATGCAAAGTTGTTAGCAAAAAATATACAGATTAACATGCAAAGTTTTAGCAAGGAAATGCAGCCTAACATGCATAGTTGTTAGCAAAGAAATACAGCCTAACATGCAAAGTTCTTAGCAAAAAAAAATACAGCCTAACATGCAAAGTTGTTTGCAATAATATACAGCCTAACATGCAAAGTTGTTAGCAAAAAAATACAGTCTAACATGCAAAGTTGTTAGCAAAAATATACGGCCTAACATGCAGATTTCTTAGCAATAAAAAAAACAACCTAATTTGCAAAGTTGTTAGCAAAATATTACAGCCTATCATGCTAAGTTGTTAGCAAAAAAAATACAGCCTAACATGCAAATTACAAATCGAAGATACCAAAATAGACCAAACACAAGATTTTAAATATATGGGAAGTGGTTTAACAGAGGACAAAAGTACAACACTGAAATCCGGTGGTACATTGGGATAATGAAAAATACTTTGCAAAAGTTAAAAAGTGTCAAGAAAAGGGAAAATTACGTAGTATTAGTCCCCTATAGGGCAATGACTGCTATTCCAGATGCAAATTTGCTAGGAAAAAATACAGCCTAACATGCAAAGTTGTTAGCAAAAATATACAGCCTAATATGCAAAGATGTTAGCAAAAAATATACAGACTAACATGGAAAATTTTTAGCAAGGAAATTCAGCCTAACATGCATAGTTGTTAGCAAAAAATATACAGACTAACATGCAAAGTTTTTAGCAAGAAAATACAGCCTAGCATGCATACTTGTTAGCAAAGAAATACAGCCTAACATGCATAGTTGTTAGCAAAGAAATACAGCCTAACATGCAAAGTTGTTAGCAAAAAAAATACAGCCTAATATGCAAAGATGTTAGCAAAAAATATACAGACTAACATGCAAAGTTTTTAGCAAGGAAATACAGCCTAACATGCATAGTTGTTAGCAAAGAAATACAGCCTAACATGCAAAGTTTTTAGCAAGAAAATATACACACTAACATGCAAAGTTGTTAGCAAAAATATAGCCAAACATGCAAAGTTGTTAGCAAAAATATAGCCTAACATGCAAAGTTGTTAGCAAAAATATACAGCCTAACATGCAAAGTTGTTAGCAAAAAATACAGCCTAACATGCAAAGTTGTAAGCAAAAAAAATACTGCCTAACATGCAAAGTTGTTTGCAATAATATACAGCCTAACATGCAAAGTTTTTAGCAAATAAATACAGCCTAACATGCATAGATGTTAGCAAAGAAATACAGCCTAACATGCAAAGTTGTTAGCAAAAATTATACAGCCTAACAAGCAAAGTTTTTTTAGCAAAAAATATACAGCCTAAAATGGAAAGTTGTTAGCAAAAAAAATACAGCCTAACATGCAAAGTTGTTCGCAAAAAATGCAGCCTAACATGCAAAGTTGCTAGCAAAAAAATACAGTCTAACATGCAAAGTTGTTAGCAAAAAATATACAACCTAACATTCAAAGTTGTTAGCAGAAATATACAGCCTAACATGCAAATTTCTTAGCAAAAAAACAACCTAATTTGCAAATTTGTTAGCAAAAAAAAAATACAGCCTAACATGCAAAGTTGTTAGCAAAAAGTATACAGACTAACATGCAAAGTTTTTAGCAAAAATATACAGCGTAACATACAAAGTTGTTAGCAAAAAATACAGCCTAACATGCAAAGTTGCTAGGAAAAAAATACAGACTAACATGCAAAGTTGTTAGCAAAAAAAATACAGACTAACATGCAAAGTTTTTAGCAAGGAAATACAGCCTAACATGCATAGTTGTTAGCAAAAAATATACAGCCTAACATGCAAAGTTGTTAGCAAAAAATATACAGACTAACTTGCAAAGTTTTTAGCAAGGAAATACAAACTAACATGCATACTTGTTAGCAAAGAAATACAGCCTAACATGCAAAGTTCTTAGCAAAAAATACAGCCTAACATGCAAAGTTGTTAGCAAAAAATATACAGACTAACATGCAAAGTTGTTAGCAAAAATATAGCTTAACATGCAAAGTGGCTAGCAAAAATATACAGCCTAACATGCAAAGTTGTTAGCAAAAAATACAGCCTAACATCCAAAGTTGTTAGCAAAAAAATACAGTCTAACATGCAAAGTTGTAAGCAAAAAAATTAATGCCTAACATGCAAAGTTCTTAGCAAAAGAAAATACAGCCTAACATGCAAAGTTGTTTGCAATAATATACAGCCTAACATGCAAAGTTTTTAGCAAAAAAATACAGCCTAACATGCATAGTTTTTAGCAAAGAAATACAGCCTAACATGCAAAGTTGTTAGCAAAAATATACAGCCTAACATGCAAAGTTGTTAGCAAAAAATATACAGATTAACATGCAAAGTTTTAGCAAGGAAATGCAGCCTAACATGCATAGTTGTTAGCAAAGAAATACAGCCTAACATGCAAAGTTCTTAGCAAAAAAAAATACAGCCTAACATGCAAAGTTGTTTGCAATAATATACAGCCTAACATGCAAAGTTTTTAGCAAAAAATTACAGCCTAACATGCAAAGTTGTAAGCAAAAAAAATACAGCCTAACAAGCAAAGTTGTTAGCAAAAAATATACAGCCTAAAATGGAAAGTTGTTAGCAAAAAAATACAGCCTAACATGCAAAGTTGTTAGCAAAAAAATACAGTCTAACATGCAAAGTTGTTAGCAAAAATATACGGCCTAACATGCAGATTTCTTAGCAATAAAAAAAACAACCTAATTTGCAAAGTTGTTAGCAAAATATTACAGCCTATCATGCTAAGTTGTTAGCAAAAAAAATACAGCCTAACATGCAAATTACAAATCGAAGATACCAAAATAGACCAAACACAAGATTTTAAATATATGGGAAGTGGTTTAACAGAGGACAAAAGTACAACACTGAAATCCGGTGGTACATTGGGATAATGAAAAATACTTTGCAAAAGTTAAAAAGTGTCAAGAAAAGGGAAAATTACGTAGTATTAGTCCCCTATAGGGCAATGACTGCTATTCCAGATGAATAATCACTTGATTCAAAGAAATGTGGTTCTACAGAAGGATGCTGAGAATACCATTGACTGAATGTGAGCAATGACAAAATTTTAGAGGAAATGAAAGCAAATAGAATACTCATACTTAATGTTTGAAATGGAGAACTGAAGTTTCTAGGGTAAAATCATGAAGATACTTTTAATTAAATTGTGTGAGAAAAATATTTTCATGGCTTCTGCTCCGACGAACTTAAGTCACTGGTGCCCCTGCCACAGGTGTTTACTTGTGCAACCAGACTGGCAACTGGGTCTCATCCATTCACAGCTAGATTAACCAAATGCAGACGACAATTCTACTACAACAGCTTCTTTTCTCGCACTTACCGCCTGTGGAACTCTCTTCCATATTCTTGCTTTTCTTACAACTACTGCCTCCAGGAATTTAAATGCAATGTCAATACCCATCTCTGAACCACTTGAATCCAGTTGTTTCTACATCACACTGTATATCTTTTCCTTTCTCTCTACTTTTGCAACTGTCTTCACACCTGTATTCCCATCCTTCTCTTGCTCCTTTTTCTGACACCCTCTGTAACTGGTTCGTCTTTCTCTTTACTTTCTTTCTATCTAATCTTTATCTCTTATGTAGCCCCATGCGCATCAGTTGCGTTACCGCTTTGCTTGGGCTGAAATGTTTAAAAAAACATCAAATAGAAAACTTCAAATAACATCAAATAACCAAATGTGTACTGGTCTAACCCTATTTTAACCAAAAACTAATTATTAAACAATATATATATATATATATATATATATATATATATATATATATATATATATCAGAAATAGTTAAGCAGTAAGAATGCGTGCAAAAAGTTTTGGTAAAATTGAACCGACAAAGCTTACTTGTTTTTTTTTTTTATTTTTTCACAATTTCTGTATTTATATCGGGATTGAAATTCTGAATAAATTATCCAAACTTCATATTTTTCTTTGTTTTGCCCAAGTATGTTTGATTAACTCAGTCATTCTCAATAACTGGTTGTTGTCATTATAGTAAAGAAGATTTTTATTAAAATACGGACATGTTTGTATCGCTGGAATTAATATCTGTTCAAATGACGTCATATATAACGTTTAAACAAAAAAGCATGTATGGTGTTTTTCTGTCATACCTATTAAATACGTATATTAATACGTATTAAATACATTAAATACATACGCATATTACATATTTTGTATATATTTGTGTTGTGGGGAATTACCTACACACCAATATGAACTCTCACCGGACTACATAAATACCTAGAGTTATCTACTTTCGGGGGTAGTAGTAATGAGCTACAGCTACGATACTCATTTTTTAGTACTTCCGTTCCGGCGCTGAGTACTAATATACTCTACTTCCTCTGTACACTGTTTCTCTTTTATAATATAATATTGTTTTCCAACCGTATACCATGTCTGAGTCTTTCTTGTGACCTTTTTTTTTCCACGGCCACATCAATTTCAATATACCACCTCCTGTAGTGAAATACATTTTATTTACTATGCATTGTTTTTTTTTCTATTATAACTATTTCTAGAAATTAATCTTTTTTGCACCGAGTCCTCTATAATAATTTGGTATTATCTACTAAGGTTTCTTTTAAGTTAATAGTTGTTAGTGATGCGATGATTGTAAGAAATGTATGAATTAATTTCTTTTACACACATATTTTGTCATAAATAGTAGTCGAAAGAGGATACGTTAACCTTATACTTAACCCTGATGTTAACTGAAAGTTTGGTTTTTGGTTCCATTTTCTATAAAACTTGGTATACTCACATGTTCTGTGCATGGTATCTTCAGTATTCTTCTGTAGAAGTAGCATTTCTGTTGTTCCAAGCCACCTCTTCATCATTGAGAAAATCGTCCACCACTCACTGTCATAAAAGGAGGACATATACAAACTATTTGTTCTTGTTTCTAGCGTTATTTTTCCGTTTCTTAGTTCTCTGCTTAGCTTTTGGAATGCTTCCTTGGCTATGGCAATACTACTTCGGATTTCAGTGTCACACTTTCCGTCTTCTGTGAAAACATTTCCAAGATATTTTAAATTTCAGCACTTGTTTGATTTTGGTATCTTTGATTTGCACTTTGGGCTCATTTTTTTTTTTTTTTTGCTTTCATTCTGTTTTGTTGCAATTTCTATTTAATACTGTCTTCTCTCTTGCTCCGTGAATACAATTCTCTAAATATATTGGCTAAGAGATGGCAAGGAAAATCTGCTGCATTATTCCTCCCAATAAAACATAGCAATTCATAAAAAAGGAAATCGCTAAGAGACATAATCCCTATTGTTCTGATGGGATAACAGAAAAATTATTCAATCAAATAATTTTTTGATTACTATCCGTTTTATATTAATACGGATCGTTTTTGAATTTGTAATATTTTTGCAATTTATTTTGGAGGTTGTTTTATTCACAATGAGATATCAATTGCAACCTACTGTGGGATAATCTTCTGCCCAGTCAGTCATGTCTCTTTCGAGACCTTATCGCCCAAAGAGTGTACCACGTATGACACTTAAGTGACTGGCTGAATAATAATAGTTGAAAATATAATTAAAACTTCGACTGAGCATAAAGTGGGGGATCAGTTTTATATTGTCATGAAGTAATATAAACTGATACCCCACATTACTGCTTAGTAATATAATACTTCTCTTCCCCCTCAAACTATGAGTCAAATAATAGGACAGATTGAGTTCTATAGCTTCGGATGGCAATCAGTCTACCGCAGAAAGCAATGACAACCTACTGCGGGATAATCTTCTGCCCAGTCAGTGATGTCTCTTTCGAGACATGATCGAACAAAGCGTGTACCATATATGGCACTTAAATGATAGTCCTTGTTGTGCCAATAAGAAAAATCCGAGAGCAAGGACTTTGATCGAGAGATTGGAGATTTTAAGATTCATGGAACCACCATTTTTTTAAATAAAAGTATTACAAACGATACATATTTGTAGTAAAATTACCAACAACAAGTTTTTAAAATAATAGACAACTCATTTTGTCGCAAATGACCGACAATACATTTTATCCTTAGTCGAAACTATAGTGCTAAAAATAAATAAATTTCTGCATTAAATAACCAATAGAGATTGATATGACAGAAAACAAAATCTACAAAAAAACCTGATAGATTAGTTTTGCAACAGTTTCAGGTAATAACATTAGTTCAATGCATATACAAGCAGCCAAGTCTCGTACATGTCAGCAGCTGATTAATGGATTTAAAAGCGAGATTGTGACACCTGTGAAAAGCTTCGCACTGGAAGTCGACCCATTCTGAATAAGACACGTTTGAAAGAGACAACTGAATTGGATTCACGTCAAAGCACAAGTGATTTGGTGCAAAAAATTAATTTGTCGTGTTCAACTGCCGTTGAATATCGCATGAGAATTGAGAAATTTTAAAAAATGTAATTTGGGTTCCTATTGTGCGCTTCGATTGTGAAATGAACAGAACGTTCTACCATCTTCAGCACGTCTTTTACTCAGGAAACGTTTTATTTATTTTCATTGCATTGTTACAGCTAATGAAAATGTATTTTTGCAACTCAATAGAAAACGAAAAAACGATGGTTATCGAAAAATGAGAAAAGAGTGACAAGACGAATATCAGGACACCATCCACAGAATTGCCTGCTAGATTATGAAACCTGTCCATTATGAGCTAACGTTCATCGCCAGTAACACGTTTGTAAGAAAGAAGCATGGTGTCATAAATCCCATGCTAGAATAAAAGAGGGTATCTTATTTGGTAGTAATACAATGCAGTAGCACACTAAAAAACTAAAAAGATCGTTATGAAGGAAAGGTCTTTTACCTCCTCCATATTCACTAGTCTTAGCAAATACAGGTAAGCGTACCGAGAATGAGGGTTGGTTAGATGGTGAGAGTGTTTGAGAGAATAGATGCAAGTTAGTGTGTTACTAGTTTTAGCAAATACAGATTATTACTTTGGTCATCTTATAATAAGTGACACAATAAAAAAAAATAAAGAGTTTTCTTTGACGGGGAGAATCAAGATATTACTTTCGTTGCACTCTTTGGAAATGAAGTTAATTACACTTTTGATAAATAATATTTTAACACACTTAATTGACATCTTTTTATATAATTTCTTGTACAACAACTGTTTTCAAAACATTCTAATCTACAAGATGCCCCTGCAAAATTGACATAATTTTAAATGTGAATATCTAAATAACTACATGTCTCGGGTAAACGAAATTAAATCGGCTTCATTTTGAACAATAAAAGATTTATTTATCAAAATTCGAACAAGATTGTCAAACAGATTTAGATTTGACAAGTGGTTTCACAGTGCTTCACAAATGCTTAATATGCGCACTGTCTGTGACACGCGACACATCAAGTTGATAGTCTAACAATATATGACTAGCAATAAATTTTATCTGTAGAGGAAAGTATACAATTGCGTAGTCAGAGTTAGGCATTGAATAACCCATAGTGGTTGATAAGCCGCTAAATAAAATCAACCAGCTAACCAATTAACTAAAAGAAACCTTCATGATATTAACCCATGTAATATCCTGCAACCGAAATGTATTTCAAAATGTAACTTAAAAAAAAAACGATATAAAACACACATATCACTGGCACTAAAAGTAGGCCCACGCTAACTTGTATATGCAAGAAACTGTGCATCTTATACCAATATATACAATAATGAAAGCAGAAAAACATATTTGTATTACTTCAGTGATTCCCAATAAATAAAATGTCGGTATTAAATGACCTATAAACAAATGATAAGCCGTTAAATCAATCAACTAATATATATATATATATATATATATATATATATATATTAATAATAATAAATAAATAGACGCTGTTAGTATGCAGGCCGTAAATTTATACTAAAATAAACCTCCGAAAAAACCATTAACAAACAGAACCTAAATCCGTTACAATCCGGTGTACTAAGACGTCGGATAAATGGGGAGAAAAAAAGAAACCCGCGGAACAAGAACAAAACATTCAATACTCCGCAGTAAAGAAAAAACCTCAAACGGAACCAAACACAAGAAAAAGTGCTCAATACAAAGTACGAAAGAAAAGATACAATAGTAGAGCAAAAACACACACTGTTTGTATATATATATATATATATATATATATATATATATATATGTGTGTGTGTGTGTGTGTGTGTGTGTGTGTGTACTGTTGAGTTGTGATAGTTTTGCCGCCAATATTTTTGTTATTACTGATAAAATGTATTTTGGCAAGTAGGGTTTATTTTTTCCTAAAGTGCTCGATATTGAGGTGGACATAGAGGGGTGACAGATTTAGTGCAGATAATTTGTCATTTTAACTGAGCAGATTATTGCCGACTTTGAAGTTTCGTGAAAACATCATGAAGATGTTTTCACGAAACTTCAAAGACATCTTTATTCATTGAGGCTGTGTCTATTTTGCTAAAAATAAAAAAAAATAAAAAATAAAAAACAGCCCCAATCAGTGAAAACAGCGTACAGAAACTGGTGTTTGAATGTAACGCGTTTGTAAGCCATACTCAGTAAAGAAATAGGAATTATCATAATTTATATTGAAAAGATGTTTTCTATTTTGCATGAAACTGGTTAACAGAATATTTTATAACGATGTGTCACTTACAATATTTCAATTAAATTTAAATCTGATTCAACAAGATTTTTAAGTGAATCAATCATAAATTAAGTTTAATAGAAAACAAATTCAAGTACATGATTAAAATAATTAAAGTTCAATAAAAATCAAGTATAATTAAATTTAAATATCAAATCCATTTAGGCATTTAAAATACAATTCTTTATAGAAAAGGTTTAACGTCAATTTCAGTTTCCATTGGAAATAGAATTGACAAAGTTTAAAATAAGATCTTTAAATATTTTTACTATATTTCTTCTTAAACAATAGAGACACAAGTATAAATACGTTTGGCAACTGGAAATAAATTCAAATACGATAAGTTAAAAAATATGGGCAATAAATACACGAAAAAAATTGATTTGTCGACAAATTAGTTAACGACCAAAACATTTGCATCTACACTAATTAGTGACATAACTAAATGGATTACATAAGACAAGGTCGTCTCTTGAGATGGCCTATGAGTTCCCCATTTCCTACATTCAAGACGACCTAACATGACCCCTACTTTCCACATTCTACCTTTATGACGACCTAACATGACCCCTAATTTTTACAGGCATCCTCTATTCAAGAAGACCCAGTATAAGCCCAAGATTCTTCATACTTTTTCCATTTAAAACGACTTAAACCAAATATAGATTCCATACTCTTCCACCATTCAAGACAATCTAGCATTTCCCCTAGATTCTGCTTCCTCCATTTAAGACGATTTAACATGATTAACTTAAGATCCTCTATTTTATATAATCTCTGAGTCTTCTAACAATTTGTCTACGAATCTGAATCATTTTGGACCTATTATAGTTCTGCACACGCCTGGCTATCAAAGTACTAATTTTCTGGTAACTTAGTTACAATGCCCTCCTAAACTTATCCTTCTTTGATGAACTTTGATATTACAAAATTCAGCATATACAATTATATGTTATTCGCTATTCGGTGACTTTGTGTAGAGTAGGGGGTTGGTTTCGGCAGATGTAGCACACGCACACCCCAGGGCAGCCGCCGTTGCGCCTAGTTACTGCGATCTCAACTCAGCTGCTGACTGAAAACTGCTAAACTCTGTGACAACTGACGTCACTTAGTGGATCTGTAACTTATCCAGAACACCATATGTGCTGCCCCTAAGAATTCTTGTTTAACAGCCATCAACATGTTTCCTCATAGATTTGATCATTCACGGCATATTAAGAAGGATTCTACAGTTTCCACTAAAATGAGTCTTTTAATATTCTCAGTAATTGCGACCATCATACGTTTTTACATTTATCAAATGCAACCCAGAAAATAAATTTTTGAACAGTCAAATCGTTTTCTACGTACTTGAATTGGTCTACTCTCTTCAATATGTAGTCACTTTGCTTTGACTTCCACATGAAAACTTGGGAGTCAGTCCTCTTTGCAATGAAGAGCTAACTCACCTCTGCTTGTTCTATTGTAATCTACACAATAACGTCTGCACTAATTCTGTCTTTTCTAAAATTAGTGCCAGGTCATCGGTATAATTAGTATCAGTGAATGTGATTTGTTGATTGTCTTCTATTTCTTTTCGATGTTAGAGACATTTGAAAGATTTATAAAGTTTCTCTTTGATTACTACATGTGGAGAAAAAGAAATTTCAAGTATCATTATTATAGGTCAATTTCATTACCGATTATAGAGAAACAAAGCGATAGTCATTATCTTCTAACTAAAAAAATTGGTGAATACAACGGACAGAAGCTTTGAGTAACGAGTAAGAATAGTAACAACGAAGCAATACCCTATCAAAAACGGGCATATGAAATCCAAAGACGCATAAAAATCAAGAAGATGTCTTTCAAAAACTATGCTGAGTATTAAGAGATAGTAAATGTTGAAAGTTATAATCGTGCTATGTCGGTTGCTAATCGACTTAACGCACCCAAAATGTTAGGAACTTGGTAGTCTTCCACTGTAAGCTGACTCCTTAGTATTCGGCTAACTGCCGGCCAATATCAATTGCCTAGTAGTTCTACTGAACTCCAATAGAACTCTAAAGAACTCTTTAGAACTTCCAAAGAACTTCTCGAGTTAAGTTCCTGTTAACTCTTATTGATATTGGAGGGAGAGTCCATTATCTGAAGAATAGGCCTGTTTCACCATAATAGTAAATTTAAGTAATAGTTACTATCCTATCCGATAAAAAAAGAAAGGATTACTCAACTGTAATACATCATCTCCAATCTTGTAGAGAATATTAAACATAGATGAAAAAATATTTGACACGACAGAGATAAAAACCGAGAATACTATGAGCAATCAAACAATCAAAATGAGGGAGCTAATATTTATGTGGATATTTAATTTTTATTGTATGTGTGTGGCTTTAAAAAACCGAAAAAGAAACTTTGTGAATATTATTGAACTTTTCTCTGTAGTTGTGTTCCTCAAGAAGAAAATAGAGGAAATTTTGAGTATCAATGATATATATATATATATATATATATATATATATATATAGTCATCTGCAGACAGATCTGTTTCGCTGTATCACAGCTCATCAGTACGGTTAGATAGATGATTGCTTTTTACCCAGGATTGAAGCCCAACCGAATTTGCGTCAGTCGCCGATTCTACCTTTGGGCTATGGGCGCTCGGTAGAAGGAAGCAGACCTTTTAGCGTGTATATTATCATTATACACGCGCAATAGCTGAGAGTGTTCTAATTCATTGCTGAATGAACGATGCATAGATGCCAGAGTAGCTACTGTTTTTCAATGTCTAGCATTCTTCCAGAGTGCTCAATCGGAGTGCGTATATATATATATATATATATATATATATCGTAACTAAGTTGTTGTTGTTGTTGTTGTGTGTGTGTGTGTGTGTGTGTGTGTGTGTGTGTGTGATTATATTTAAAAGTTTCTTCAATGGCTTCAGTTATAGTTAGAGAGAGGTTGAAGGAGAGATGCACAGGTGAAAATTTTGAAAAATGGTATGGAAGGATTGTTAAAAGAAAATAATTGAACTTGAAAAGAATTTATTTCTGTCGAAAAGGAAAAAAAACAGTCGAAGCTGAACTGCAAAAAAAAAGAAAAATTAAACTGTATTCTAAAAACAATGCCAGTTTTCAAATTCATGAAATATATACAATAGAAATAGTTTAATTAATTTATGCGGTCAAAACGAATATAATTTACATTAAATTATTTCGTGTTATAAAGCAATTAAGTATACTTTAGAGACGACGAGAAATGTGTTCAGGTAGTCAGAAACAATTATATAAACACGCATTTGCGTCTGCGTGTCAAAGTTGGAAAAAATTTGAACAATGAAATAAACGATAATAGGATTACATCAAAATGCATCAGGCCAAAGACAACAATTGGTAATTAGGCTTGCCCGGGAATGACGTAATTAGGTGAAGCTCAACAGAACGTGTACTTATATATAAGACCGTGTTTTTCCTGGTTGAGACAATGACAAAGGACAGAGCAAATAAGCTCGAGACGCGAAGAGAAGTCAAGGAAAGACAAATCCTGCCGTCACTCCCTCCTATGTGTGCGTTCCTCTGACTATTTCTTCAATATGCACCAATCAGATTGCAGATAATAAAGTAAGTGAATAGATATTTTTTATACAAATGTTGTCCGTTGTTACATTCAAAACCAATCAACATTGGCTTGCAGGTTATACAGCATACGTCGCTTTTGTAAATAGTATTCATCAATAAATTTCAACTAATTCTCGAAAATCTTTTCAATTTAAATGAAGAATTTAAATTGAAAGGAAAACGAAGATATTTTCTATAATAAAATCGATAAATCATACATTTGGTAAAAATTTGGCGTGAATAAACTTGAGCCTAAATTTAATTATCTTCCTCACATTGATAAATGAAAAACATTTTCTCTGACGAATATATAAACTTAACAGAAATTGACTTGCTTTTTCACACTGCAAAATTACACACATCAATACGTACATTTAACATATACAATTATCTTTTATTTGCTTTAAGTGACTTTGCGTAGTGTAGGAGAGTTAGTCTTGCACACACGCACCGCAGGGCAGCGCTGTGCCCGGTTTCTGTGCTCTTAACTCAGCTGCTGCCTGTAAACTGCTAAACTCAACTTTAACTCTGTGACAACTGACGTCACTTAAATAATTGTCCTTATTTTGACACCTGGCACGTGACAAATCCGGTGTATTCTGTCGCAGAATCTAGCCTTCTCCAGCTGCATTTCGTATCAACTAAACATTTAAAATAACATGTATTTTTTAAAAAATTTACATGAAAATGCGAATACACTACTGGGCAAAATTCGACACCGACCAAGATATAATATAACAATTTGACAAAATTCTGTCATTTTCAATAGCAATCATGAATGAATTTAGTATTATTTCACACTGACCAAAATATTATACAGTACTCCTTCATTACATTTTTTAAAATTTTCATGAATGAAAATTTTAATTTCATTTTTCACGACCAAACTTTCCACAATACCCTCGACGACGATTTACATAACACCACATAAAAAATCAATCAATGATAACACAAGCAAAAGTAACAAAAAATATCAATATCAAAGGTGACATCCTTTATCCTTCACATTGTACACATGTGTCTCTTGTTAATTCTTTGCATCAGACAATCTTCTTGATGTAAACTCTAAGGTAGTTTCCTAGCTTATGCATAATAATGAATCAAGCAAGAATTTGACTTGCATAAAAGATATATTTTTCTGTTTTCTTCTTTTTTTCCACTTTAACTTTTACTGAATAGGTCGCCTTTCTACATAAACTGAGTCGTGTTGGCACCCCGACGTGGAGGAATGACTAGCCCCAGAACAATTACGGCCGACATGTAACAGAAACTCCCAAGGCCCCCATTACTTCTGCCTAAACTACACACAGAAAATCACCATTTTGAGACGTGTGATTACATAACTTATAGCTATAAGAGAATTTATCTTCCACATAACTTGTCTGCACGTCTTAGATTCATCATTTCACAACCGACTTTTAGCATTTTTCTATCAAAGAGATACTTCTTTTCCTTATCAGTTGGACATTAACTCTTTCGTTTTGCTTTCGTTTCTTTTTCATTGATTTATCCGTTCATTCAAGCGCCAACCACTACCCACATACTGGCCAAGAACATTTGTTTCAGGCATCCTTCGGTTCTTTTTTCTTTCTTGTTAGTGAGTTTGTTATCCCTTTATAGCATAAATCAACCAATCTTTTTATTACACCCTAAAAAAACAGTTTAAACAAAGAAAAGAAAATAACGCACAATGCACTGGAACAGAAAAATAAGGATGTTTAAAACAGATTTCAATGACAATAATCTACATCCTGCAACAAGGTCCCCCATCAGAAATCAGGAGCGTGGAATATCTCTATATTGTTATTGTCCCTAGGACAATACTGACCTGGGGTGGTAACCTCTGTTAATGAACTCCAAACAAAAGTCAAAACAATAAAATTGTAAGAAATACATTTTCTCGCAAGCATATTTGTAATATATTTTAATTTTAGATAAAATTATTTATATAAAATAAATAGCCAAATGTACATTTTATGCTACAATTACCAACAATACATTTAAAAAAAAATTAATTAAATTTTTGAAAAAATAACCAGCAATACATTTTATAATAAAATGACCAACAGTACATTTTTAAAATAAAAAAAAATTAACAATACATTTTATGGGAAAATAATAAACAATATTTTTTTTATAGTAAAAGGATTAACAGTACATTTTTATAGTAAAATGATTAACAAAACATTTTATGGTAAAATGGTTATCAATATATGTTAATGGTAAAATGACTAACAATACGTTTTTTTTTTTTGTAAAATGATTAAAAATACATTACTCTCGTAAAATGATTAACAATACAATTTTTTAAACTGATTAAGAATACTTTTTATAGTGAAATGATTAAGAGTACATTTTTATGGTTAAGTGTTTAACCATACATTTTTATGGTAAAATGGTTAACAATACATGTTAATGGTAAAATTATTAACAATACAGTTTATGGTAAAATGATTAACAATAATTTTTTATAGTAAAATGATTAACCGTGCATTTTTTGTAAAATGATTAACAATACAATTTTATATTAAAACTATTAACAATACATTTTTATAATAAAATGATTAACCATACATTTTTATGGTAAAATAATTTAACAATGCATGTTTATGCTAAAATGATTAACAATACATTTTTGTGATAAAATGATTTACAATACATATTTGTGATAAAATGATTAACAATACATTTTATAGTAAAATGATTAACAATACATTTCTTTCGTAAAATGAGTAAAAATACAATATTATATTAAAATGATTAACAATACATTTTGTATTAAGAATATTGAAATTACATTAAATTTTTACAGTAAAATGATTAACAATACATTTTTTGTAAAATGATTAACAATACAATGTTATATTAAAATGATTAGCCATACATTTTTATGGTAAAATGTTTAACAAAACATCTTTTGTGGTAAAATGATTAACAATACATTTCTTTCGTAAAATGATTAACAATACATTTCTTTCGTAAAATGATTAACAATACATTTCTTTCGTAAAATGATTAACAATACATTTCTTTCGTAGAATGATTAACAATACTATTCTATATTAAATTGATTAACAATACATTTTATAGTAAAATTATTGAAATTACATTTTTGTGGTAGAATGTTAAACAATACATTTTTATAGTAGAATTAATAACACACATTTTTATGTTAAACTGATTAACAATACATTTATAAAATAAAATGATTAACAATATATTTTATAATAAAATAATAACCAATATATTTTTTAGTAAAATGATTAACAATACATTTTGATAGCAAAATAAAAATTGATAAATTGTATAGTAAAATTGAAGACATGACATGCATTGTCGAAATAAAAATTAAAAAATTGATATTTATTATTAGTTTGTTGGATTATTATTATTACTCTCGTTTATTCCAAGGAGAAACGATTTAATTTTCCTTTGATTTTGTAAAATTACTTGGTAAAATAATGCAAATAAGTAATAATAATTCAATTATGAAATAATATCATTCTCTTTAATAAGTTATTAAGTTTTAAACATCACATTTTCATTTCGGCATTAAAAAATCCATGCGGATTGAGATGTCTCTAGACAAAATCACCCAAAACACCCAACTAAACCAAATCAAAATATCTTAGAAACAAAAACGTAAATACATTTCAAGAAACAAACTGAAGGGATTTCTTGGTTGCAAAGATGACACCTGAAAATATTTATGTAGGCCAGGGAGGAAAACTATAGATTTACGAGGGTCATTCAATATATAGGGGGGATTTTTCGGCTTCTAATACAGAAAGAAGCTTACTTTTTTTTATTTTTTTTATTTACTTCTTTTTCAAAGGGATTTAATGTTTTTCGCAGATTGAAAAAAGATTATAGCGTTTTGGAGATTAACAATGATGGTCGACCAAGAAGCATGCCCCAATATTGAACAGTTGTCAACGTTTTAGTTTCTGAAGGGTTCGAACCAGTTGAAATTCATACGAGAATGGAAATTGTGTATAGTGCCACATGTTTCAGCCAAAAAATGTCTACAAGTGGACTAAATTGTTTAAAAAAGGATGGAGCAGTGTTGCGGATGAATACAGGCCTGGGAGGCCTAGAGAAATGAGGTCTCCTGAGAGGATCGAATCAGTCAATGGCTTCATTCAGTCTGACAGAATAGTGACAGTAGGTGACATTGCAAGGACATTGTATTGAGTCTATCTGCTGAACAAACGCAGGGGTCATCAGTTACATGGAGCCATCTTGTATCAAAACAAGTCAAGGCCTCACACAGCAGCCCAAACGGTGCAGATCATCAACGAGCCGGGCTGGGAAATGCTCTCTCTCTCTCTCTCTCTCTCTCTCTCTCTCTCTCTCTCCTCTTACAGCCAAGAACTTGCCCCCTCAGACTTTCACCTGTTTGGTCCCTTGAAAGCGTTCACGAGCGGCACGAAGTTTGAAAGTGACGATGAAGACAAAAGTGCTGTCACCAATTGGCTGAGACATTAGTCCAAAGATTTTTACGATGAGGGAATGCGTAGGGCTTGTGCACAGACGGGGAAAGTGTGTGACACTGCTAGGAGACTACGTTAAAAAAAACGTAAGCTTCTATCTGTATTAGAAGCCCTTATTCCGAAATATTTATTGAATGACCGTCATAGAATAAAGTTGCAATTACTAAATTAGACGAGATTGGCAACTAGGTTTCACCGTTTTCCTGTTAACCAGCTAAATGTAATGTAAGTTTTATTCTAATAGTTTATTTTTCTCTTGCCAGTGGATGTCTTTTTCGAGTTCTTGCTGCCCTCCCACCTGAAAACTTCAAGTATTTTAAATGCAATGCCAGTCGCAATCGTTTGTTTTTCTGGGACCAGTTCCTTCATTGTCCTTTCTGTCTAATAATGTTTTCTCGTTCTGTTTCAATCCTGTTAATCACATTACGTCTAAGTAGCATTATCGCCGTTTTGGGGATGAAATCATTTTTTAAAAAAAGAAGGAATTCAGAATAATAATTGCGTATCCGAGTATACCATTATGCTAGGTTTGCTAACTATTCCTCGTTGCAGAGTCCTACTCAGGCACATTTGTGTTTCTTCTATAACCACGGTGTTTTATGCTGTAGCTAAACTAGGCGGACCAAAGTTAGAATTACTGGAAGATAACGCATCAATTGAAATAGTCTAAAACCATCGGTTACTTGTGACGTTGTACAAGCTCAGACCACCTTGTCTTTTAAACAATTTCTTCAACATGGTCTCACTTACAAAGCTTAGATTAATCTGTACTATGTTTTCCGATCAATTCTCAATGGCGTTCTTCTTCTTCTATGTGCCCTGTCTCTTTCCACGTCTCCCTATCCCTGATGGCTCTTAGCACGCCTTCTCCTGTTACACAATGCAACCCTAGTTCCATCATTATTATAAGATATTTACAAAGTGACATGTCTTGCTCGGGGTGAAACGCTTATAAAAAAAAAGCAACTGGTCAGTACTTAGATGGGTGACCGCTTGGGAATACCAGGTGCTGTAAGCGTATAGTGACGAATGTGCGTTGTGGTGCAGTGGATATTGGCTCGAAAAGAGAAATCGGTAAGCCGAGTTCGAATTCCAGTTGAATACCCTGCATTCATTTAAGCACTGGTACCCTTGGGAAAGGTATTAATCTCTTCCCTTCCTCCAGTTATGGGTTAAATAACAAGAGTAGGACTTGGGGACCCTGCTCTTAAAAGCAAATCCCCAAAAATCTTGATACTCGAAAAGAAAAATGTATTACTAGATACAAAACTTATATAAAAACAACAATAAATTGTTGAAAGAAAATGGTATTGCCAGCAACAAATAAATAAACTTTAGTTGGCAATAAATAACCCGCCAAGGTTGATATTCCATAAAAAAAAGCAAGCAACCAACAGTTGAACAAGTCAGTCTGGTTGGAATTAAATATCTTATAATAGTTTCGTAGGAATATAGACTGGAATAAAAGAGTACAATTGGGCAAAGTGAAAGTCGGCGTTTTGAATTGATCGCCATAAAATTTCGGCAAAATGATGGCGGTTTTTATCTGTAATAAATAAATTTATTCTGTGGTTCTATAGAAGGATAAATTTCATGGATCAAACATGTGAGCATGGAAATGATGGTAACGAAAAGGAAATTAATACTGAGCATCGGGAATAGACAGCTGAAGTTCCTGGGACATGCAATGAGGAAGGAGGGCTTGAGGAATCTGATACACAAGCCAGATAGGGGACAAAGAGACAGGGGAAAGCAGCGGTTAATATATTTGAAGGCCCTAATCAGGTGGATGATGGAACTAGGGTTGCACAGGGGGCTACATAGAGTGGAGAAAGGATGATTAAATATAGGAAATGTCAGAGGGTGGGTGATAGGCAGGTAGGGATACCGAGAATGGTTAAATATAGGAAATGTCAGAGGGTGGGTGATAGGCGGGTAAGGATACCGAAAATGAAGGTTGGGTAGATGAGAGTGTTCTGAGAATAATTGGGAGTTAGGGTGATAGGAGGTGTCTATTGACCCTATATTTAAACACCTGGAGATTGTAGCTGTCGGGAAAGCATACTTGTGGAAGGGAGTTCCACAGGCGGGAACGCGAGAAAAGAAGCTGTTGGAGTAGAATTTACGGTTATATCTTATCTGTTTAACTGTAAAAGGGTGGGACCTAGTTGCTAATCTAGTATCTCGTGTAAATTCGTGCTTAGGCGGCACCAGTGCTTTAAGTTCATCGGAGCAGAAGCCATGAAAATACTTGTAAAAGATGCACAGGGAAGCCACATCACGCTGGTGAGAGAGTGGTTGCAGCCGGTCTGCCAAGTCAGTATCAACCACGTTACAGATCCTCCTTTGTAAACTTCGGTGATCGAGCGAGAACCAGTGTATTCAACGTGATATGGCCGTAAGCCAGTGTTCAACTGTATTTCACCAGGCATTCAGCATATACACAACGCATTTAACATTTTAAAAAATGAAAATTAATCCATTAGTTATCACAAACCTTGATAGTGACTGAGAACAAAGATATTAAACGTTTAAGCAAATTTTGACATGCCACCTTGATATCCGCTTTGGGGTTTTGGTTGGCATTGGTGAAATGTTAATAGTGTGGTTTCTGAAATAACGAGAGATAGAAGCCATGTTTCACCCGATCCACTGAGTTGTTAGTAATAGATCAGAAAAGAAATCTGCTGCAAGGCTCTAGTCGTCTATATTTTTCATGTGTTTTATCAGCATAGAGTTCTTAAAAATGCTTGATTTTATACACATCTAATTTCAGTTTCACTGCAATTACTGCCATTAAGAGTCGAATAGAATATTCTTTCCAATTGTTTAAATGCATCATTAAAACATACGTATTCTGTATTATTCATGAATTGCAAATCAGAACAAGAGATACCATAAAGGACTTCATTTATCAATGTTAATCACAGACGACCTAATGCAATGCTCTCCAGGCTTAGTGTATATGTTGAATGCCTGATGAAATACAGTTTAAGAAGTCAGTCTGATTCGAATTAAATATCTAATAATAGTTCAGTATGAATATATATTAGAATAAAAGAGTACTATAGGGTAAAGGGAAAGTCGGATTTTTTTAATTGATTGCCATAAAATTTCGGCAGAATTCTGGCAGTTCTTTATCTGTAATATAACCCGGTTCGACTTTTGCCACCACCCTATACACGACTGTAGCTTGTTCGTAATTATTATTGTTAAACTGTATCTTTTTCTCGCTATTTCCACTGCATTGGGACAATCGATTTAACAGCATGGAATATTATGCCTGCTTGATAGATGTGAATTCAGCGTCCGTGGCTATACATATATGCGCCGATAGGATAATACGTAGTGGTGCAAGAAGTAGAATAGGGGTACAGAGTTCAATATTCTTTCGAATATGTTTCGTCCAATTCGCGCCGATTCCAACAGAAAACACACAAACTATCACTATGTATAGGTAATATGAGAACGTAAATTCGAGTCGTTATTCGTTAGATATGCATTGTGGTGCAGTGGATATCGACTCATAATGAAATAATCAAAGAGCCGAGTTTGAATTCCAGTTAAATTTATTGTCTTCACATACGCGCAGATACCCTTAAAAAAACATGAGTCAGGCTCTTTCCTCCAGCTATGGATATATTGGTTTCTATAGCCTTGGTAGCCTACCGCAAAAAGTAATGGCAACCTACTGCGGGAAACTCTTCTGCAATAGTCTGTTTTGAGACATGACCGCCCAATACTCTATCACGTATGGCATATAATTGACTTATACTTGAGCTGAATATAGCATAGAAGTAAATATCTGAATATAACTATTAGAGGAACTTTTTGCAGTTTTTGAAGCATTGCTCTGTAATCAGTTCCTCGAAAAATGACTGGTTCTAATATTAATACTTGTTGCAATTCGCCTATCTATGTTTCTCCTTGTTAGTCTCGATTTTCTAAGCATTTAACAACAATAACGTATATTTGAAATGAAACATCAGGATACTTATTTCCAGAAGGAATGCTAGAAGCAGAAGAACATTAGTTGAAATAACATATATTGTTTCAGAAATATATAATAACAATAAAATATATTTACTTTTCCTTGTAGTGAAGTTTGTTTTACTAAGTGATCTTGGTAATGTTTGAACAGACTTTCTTTTATGATGGTTAGTTTCATGCGTTTGTGAGTTCGTATTTCCATCGTGTTCGTGGAAAAGAACTTAATCAGCTGCTGCTGGCCGTTATCTCTTCCACTGTGATCTCGAATATGTAAGCTTGTGTAGATAAAGCAGGCCTCAGAAATTATTTTGAACGCCGAGAAGCAGTAAGCTTCTATTTTAATATCCATAAGAGGCATTAGACATCTAATTTCACATAGAAATGTGAACATTTTGAATACAACGTTTTACTGGTTAAAATATAAATTCACACTGGCAGTTGAATATCCTTTTTTTTTAATTTGCGGGTCTAGTTTCACTGAGTTATTATTGTTATGTTTTTAAATGGTCCCAAAATAACATTACAACTTGCGTTGTTAAGTATTTTGACGATATTTGCAAGACTAATAAATGTTTATCAAAGAAACCTTTTGATGAAATTTTATTAGTTGAAATATATATTATTTCTTCTATGTGCGTGTCTCTTCAGGACGTAGTTGATCACGGCTCTCTACATCCCCCTATCTTTAGTAGCTCTTAACAGGATTTGACTTGTTACCCTCTCTAAAACCCCGCTCTGCTGTCTATTTGCTCAAGCTCAACAAGTATTTTAAGCATTGCTTTCCCATATCACTCTTACGCTCTATCTGACTTGTTAGTATCAGATTCTCCAAGCCCTCCTTCCTCGTTACATGTCCCAGAAATTTCAGCTGTCTTTTCTTTTATGTTACGCATTAGTTTTCTTTTCGCTTCCATTCTCTCCAAAATCTCATCGTTGCTCACATGTTCGGTCTTTTAGTAGAAGTACATTTCGGTTGCTTTAAGTTTTTTTGATTGTCCAGAATTCCCTGACATATTGAAGAACAGACATCAGACATCCAGTATTCTTATCTTTCTTTCCAGTGTTTTTTTTTTTTTTTTTTTTTTTTTTTTGACAGCATGTGAACATCTGTGGGTTATTTAATGCCCAAAAAGTGGGGGTTTAAGGTTTTATTTATAATGTTCGGTCATAGTAAAAAGATTGATTTAGTCAGTTTTAATGAAAATATTTTGTTTTTATTCCTCTTTATTTTAGAAAACTGAAAATGTCTTCTAGTTTTGTATTCAAAAATGTTTTTGCTGAGAATAATATTTATCTTTCAAAACTGTTTTGGTAATAATTGTTTTTCTTCAAAAATGTATATATTTCTATAAAAATGTATTTTTATACTTCCGTAATGTTTTGACACCACTTTGGGGAACAACTATTTACCCATAAGTGGTGCTACGACTCTGGGTCAGAGTGGACCTGGGAACACCAATTCTGTTGTCTGTCAAACATTACAGGCAACCTCTCCTGCCTCTCATAAGCATGAACCAAGCGATTCTCCCGGAGAGTAATACACTACGCCTCCTCGGACTTACCCTGTCATCAGACCTCAAATGGAACCACTATACTGAATCCATAGCAAAATCTACTGCTAAGAAGGTTGGGTCACTATGTCGATCCAGAATGTTTCTTCCACCTGAATCCATCCTGCATATATACAAGTCAACCATCCGTCCGTGCATAGAGTACTGCTGCCATTTATGATCAGGTGCCCCTGCCGTTCTCCTCAGTGTTCTTGACAGGCTCCAAAGGAGAGTCTGTAATGTGATAGGTAGTGATCTGGCGGCTCGACTGCAGCCACTTCCCCATCGTCGAAATGTGGCCTCCCTTCGTCTGTTCTACAAATACTTTCATGGCTTCTGCTCAGACGAACTTAAGTCACAGATGCCTCCTCAACAGGTGTTTACTCGTGCAACCAGACTGGCAACTGGGTCCCACCCATTCACAGTCAGGTTAGCCAAATGCAGACGATAATTCTACTCCTGCAGCTTCTTCTCTCGCACTTCCCGCCTGTGGAACTCGCTCCCGTATTCTTGCTTTCCTGACGGCTATAACCTCCAGAAATTTACATGCAATGTCAATACTCATTTACTAACCACTGGACTCTAGCTCTCTCCCCACCCCCGCACCCCCGTATAACCTTCCCTTTCTCTCCACCTATGTATCTGTCATCGCACCTGCTTTCTCAGCTTTCTATTGTTCCTTTCTAACTAGTTTGTACTCCTCACTTTTTTCCAATTAATCTTCTTACATTTATGTAGCCCCCTGCACATCAGTGGCGTTTCCGCCTTGCTCGGTGTGAAATGATTAAAAAAAAATATTAAGAGGTGGTTCAATGCTGCTCACAACCTCTGAATTAGAGGCCTTGGTGCTGTATGCAGTTTACCGTCATACCTAGGACCCTTCTGGAATGAATCATTGGCCATATCAAAATTGATTAATATGCATTCAGTTTATATGTAGTCTTTTCTTTCCACTTTCTTCATCTACTTTCTGTACGAGGTATTGCAGTTTCCTTTCCGTGTCTGCTATCAGCAATGTATTACAGAATTTAATTTTAGTTCTACTCAGAATATTCAAAAACATTTTTAAACAGAGGGAAAATAGATTAGGTGAATAAAGATTTATCGTATACATCTTAGCCGGAAGTGTCACAAATTGAAGAATACATATTTTAAATCGCACATACACACAATTCAGGAAGATGGATTAAAGAATACATATATCAAATCACACAAACGAACAAAAAAATTAAGGAGAAAATATACACAGACACAATAAGGAGGAGAGATATACACTGCTAGTCATAATTATTAGGTCACACCAATTTTTTAAAGAAATAATGTATTTCATACTATTTTTAGTATTTATTGTCAAGTGGATATTTCTAAATGAAAATAGAATGGCTCTTTTGTTATTATTACTTTGCAAAATCTTACAAGGCAAGGAAGCAAAGATGAACTCATTCGAATCACCCTAAATGTTCTTCATTCTTTTATTGATGAAACTGCAATAAAGGTAATTATTAAATATTTATAAATTCATTTGATGCACAATTTATTGTGCAGTATTAACAAAAGAATCATTCTATTTTCATTTACAATTATTCACTTAGCAAGAAATACTAAAAACTGTTTAAAACACAGGGGTGGCCTAATAATTATGGCCGGTAGGCTAACCCTACACAAAATATGCATAAGAGGCCTTATAAAAACACAATAATAACACAAAAACTTATAAAGCGAAATAAAATTATAAGAAAAGAAAGAAAAAGAAAGAGACAAAGAGAGAGATAATATACTTACAGTCACAAATAAATAGTTCTCACATTTTTTAAATAAAGACTTTTTATATATATTTTCAAAGAATTATTAAGAATTTTAAGAATTTTTAAGAATTGCATAAAAAAGTTCCGAATAGAAGACATTGTACAGAAATAAGAAAAGACATTCAAAAAATTGATACAGATAAAAACAAAGAGGCCAGTATTTTTCTTTTAATCATTTCACCCCGGGCAAGGTGTAAATGCCACTGATGTGCGGGGGGCTACATAACTGAAAGAAAATTAATTAGAGGAGGGAGAAGAGGATTACAAACCAATTAGGAAGAAGCAATAGAAAGATGAAAATGCAGGTGTGATGACAGTTGCAAGTGGGGAGAGAAAGGGAAGGATATACGGGTTGGGGGAAGGGCTAGAGTCAAGTGGTTAGTAGATGAGTATTGACATTGCATTTAAATTTCTGGAGGTTGTAGCCGTCAGGAAAGCAAGAATATGGGAGCGAGTTCCACAGGCGGGAATTGCGAGAGAAGAAGCTGCAAGAGTAGAATTGTCGTCTGCATTTTGCTAACCTGACTGTGAATGGGTGGGACCCAGTTGCACGAGTAAACACCTGTTGAGGAGGCATCAGTGACTTAAGTTCATCTGAGCAGAAGCCATGAAAGTACTTATAGAACAGACAAAAGGGAGGCCACATCTCGTCGGTGGGGAAGTGGCTGTAGTCGAGCCGCCAAGTCAGCATCTATCACGTTACTAACTCTCCTGAGGTAAGCGGCAGGGGCGCCTGACCATAAATGGCGGCAGTACTACAAGCAGGGTTGAATGATTCAACCCTGCATGTAGTACTGCCGCCATTTATGGTCAGGTGCCCCTGCCGCTTACCTCAGGAGAGTTAGTAAGAGAGAGATAATATACTTACAGTCACAAATAAATAGTTCTCACATTTTTTTAAATAAAGATTTTTTATATATATTTTCAAAGAATTTTTAAGAATTTTAAGAATTTTTAAGAATTGCATAAAAAAGTTCCGAATAGAAGACATTGTACAGAAATAAGAAAAGACATTCAAAAAATTGATACAGATAAAAACAAAGAGGCCAGTATTTTTCTTTTAATCATTTCACCCCGGGCAAGGTGTAAATGCCACTGATGTGCGGGGGGGGCTACATAACTGAAAGAAAATTAATAATAGGATAGATTCAGGCGGAAACAAGGTCCTGGATCGACACAGTGACCCAGCCTACTTAGCAGTGGATTTAGCTATGGATCGATGTAGCGGTTCCATTTGAGATCAGAAGAGAGGGTAAGGCATAGGAAAACAAAAATACATTCACAATAGTTAACGTCACATAACAAAGAAGTTTTCCGCAGATTTAAGAAAAGGATTTTATAGATAAAGGAAATAATAATAATAATAATAATAATATTAATAAAAGTAATAACAATAAAAATATTTAAAATAAAAATAATAAAAAACATAAAATCATAAAAAAATGAAGAAAAAATAAAATTAAAATATTCTTTATCAGTTTATTATATTTTTATGATTATTATTTTTTATGATTTTTATTATCATTACTTTTTTTTTTTCATCGTAATCTTATTTCTGCTATGGTCACCCTACCTACTAAATCTGCGGAAAGAACTAAAGCAGGTCGTATTGTGTTGTTATGGCTATATTTTTTCTTTTTCTTTTATCATCCCTCGCGTTACATAGACAAAGTTCTCTTTAGTGTGTGGGCTGTACTTAACAAGGCAAATTTTTTGTATATCTCTTAAGTTCACCTACTATCACTGGTACTATTCTTTTTTCTAAATTATTATCATTATTATTATTAGTAGTAGTAGTAGTAATGCTACGGATATCGTGGACTGAGCATACAAGCAACGACGAAGTGTTAGAAAGAATGGCAACAAAAAGGAAATTGATGCTAAGCATCAGGAAGAGACAACTGAAGTTCCTGGGACATGCAATGAGGAAGGAGAGCCTGGAGAACCTGATACTGACTGGACAGATAGAAGGAAGGAGAGACAGAGGAAGGCAGCGGATAACATATTTGCAGGGTCTGATCAGGTGGATGACGGAACGGGGGTTGCCAGGAGCAACAGGAGCAAACATACTAAGAGCCACAAGGGATAGGGAGACGTGGAGATCCATGATCGCCTACGTCCTGAAGGGACAGGGCACATAGAAGAAGAAGAAGAAGTAATGGTAGTAGTATTTCATATATCTCCTTTTTTTAATCTTAAAAAATTCTTTAATTTTGTGATGTTAACTACTTGTAATTGTATTTTCGTTTTTTGCTATATTGACTCCTTATATTTTCAGTATTAATTTTACGCTTTGCGTATTTCTGTAAAATGTCTTCTCTTGAGATTCTTTTATAATTTTTAAAAATTCCTTCAAATATCTTGGAAAAATATCTTTAAAACAATTTGTATTTTCTAAAACTTTTTGTGATAGCTATTTATTTGTATCTTTAAGTATATTATCTCTTTCTTTTTTACTTTTTATTCTGTTTTGTCTTTCTTTTCCTCATATTGTATTTCTCTTTATAATTTTTTTTTTTTTTGTTAATCATTATTGTGGGATTATATGGCCTTTTATAAGTTTATGTCTGTGGGCTTATTTCGTGTATGTTTATATCTGTTTTTTTGCGTCTGTCTGTATTCTCTCCTTAATATTTTGTGCATTAATGTATGTTGGTTGTTTTTTTTGTTTTTCGTTCTTATGGCATATCAACCTCGGCGGGTCATTTATTGCCAACTAAATATAATTTTGTATCTTTACGGTAATACCTTTTTCTTTCAACAATTTATTGTTGTTTTTATATAAGTTATGTGTCTAGTAATAATTTTTCTTTTCGAGTATCAAGATTCATTGAGATTTGTTTTTAAGAGCAGGGCCCCAAGTCCTATCCTTGTTATTTAACCCATAACTGGAGGGAAGGGCGGATTAATACCTTTCCCAAGGGTACCAGTGCTTAAGTGAATGCAGGGTATTCAACGGGAATTCGAACTCGGCTCACGGATTTCTCTTTCCGAGCCGATATCCACTGCACCACAACGCATATCCGTCACTAAAGCGGTCACCTATCTAAGTACTGACCAGGCTGAATGTTGCTTAACTTCGGTGATCGAGCGAAAACCGGTGTATTCAACGTGATAGGCCGTAAACCATTAATGTATGTATTCTTTATCCCATGTGTTTGTTTGGTGTATATGTCTAATTTGATGTATGTATTTAAAAATTTGTGACACTTCCGGCTAAAATGTATACACTAGGTGTCCTTTGACCTAATCTATCAGTTAAAACCATTTTGTTAATATTCTGAGTGAAATCAACATTAATTTATGTATTTTTGTACAGTCTAAAGAAAGCAGCTAGTATTTTTATATCTGCCGAAATAAATACTGAATTCATAACCGTTTAATTATGTGTTGAATTTTTCTATTAATATTTGATATTGCTTATATTTTATAGTAATTAGATAAAATATTTTGGATTATCCACTACGTTTTCACAAGCTTGCTATTCTCTCCCCTCTCTCTCTATATATATATCCACAGACAGACCTGTTTCGTTGTATCACAGCTCATCAGTACGTTTAGACTCCGATTGCTTTTTAACCCAGGATTGAAACCCGACCGAATTGGCATCAGTCGGTGGTTCTACCTGGGCGCTCAGTAGAAAGGGGCAGACTTTTTAGCGTGTATATTATCATTATATACGCCTAATAGTTGAGAGTGTTCTAATTCATTGCTGAATGAACGATGCGTATATGCTAAAGTAGCTGTTTTTCAAAGTCTACCATTCTTCCAGAGTACTCAATCAGGGTGTGAGAGCCTAATATATATATTTAACGACTCCGACTGACACGGAATCGGTCGAGTTTCGATCCCGGCCAGAAACAAGTGGATGTCTAGCCACACTGATAAGCTGTGAGACAGCGAATCAGGGATATATGTGAATGACGAATATATTATTCTCTCTTTACCATTGAGTTCTCTAAACAGGAAAATAAAATTAAAAAAAAAACGATATCCATTCCGCAATTTATGCATTACTTTTCATCTATGAATAGAGTTCTTTCGGTGACTGCTGTGTGTATATCCCGTTCATATACACCACGCTAAAATTTCCTTTCTCTGATTCCATACGCCAATGGCTTAGAGGTTAGCGACTCTGACTGACAGCCAATCGGTAGAGTTTGGATCCCGGGTAGATGCAAGTGGATGTTTAGTCACACTGATGAGATGTAATACAGCGAAACAGGCTTGAATGTGGATGACGAATATATATATATATATATATATGCATTATCTAACGTGATTAAAAGTTTGAAGAAGGTCAGCACGCTCAAACTTTCAATCAGGATAACTTGTGTTTGCGAAACAGGCTTGTATGTGGATGACGAATATATATATATATATATATATATATATATATATATATATCATCTGACGTGATTAAAAGTTTGAAGAAGGTCAGAACGCTCAAACCTTCGGTCAGGATAACTTGTGTTTTCGTAAAAGTACAGCCATCAGCGAACAGTCCCGTCTATCTTATTTCGCTCACAAATCTTTGGTCAACGAGTCTCATGGTTTGACCCTTGTTTGATTCGAAATCTCATCTTATGCTTGGAGAGCAAACGTTCAGCCGAAATACACGTATTTATTTACTTACTTAATAGTAAAGTGTTCCATTTTTTTTAGTTTATAGAGTATATTGTCGTGCTCATGGCTGATACATTGGTGTGGCCTTTCCTACGTGACCGTATCTATTTGGTGAATTGAGTTAAGTGCCATACATGATACACGATTTGGGCGATCATGTCTCGAAAGGGATATAAATGACTGGGTAGAAGATTATCCCGCAGTAGGTTGCCATTACCATCTGCGGTAGACTGGTTGCGGACCAAGGCTATAGAATCCAACATGTTCTATTATTTAACCCATAACTGGGGGGAAGAGACGGATTAATACTTTTCCCAAGGGTATTTGTGCGTAAGTGAATGCGAGAAATCTAGTAGTGTGTTTAAATTCATAAAGCCTAGGAACTCATTAGAACAATTACCAATCCTGTATTTATAGAAAAGGGAAGGCGGAGTTCAAGTTAGCGAAGTCGAGATCACGTGATAGAAGTTATAACATTGCAAATGCCTCATGGAATCTCATCAAAAACCTCTAAATACATGACAAAACGGCCGGACCAGATGTGACAGCATTACTTAAGGCAAACAGAATGGTAGACTTATGAATATACTAGTAGTATAGCCCGGCGTTGATCAAGTGTAATGAAAGCTTTAAAACTAATCCATGTTCCTGGAGCTCAGACTCAGCCTAGAGAATATTTGTGTGAAGTTTGGTGATAAAAATTGTGGATTGGTATAAAGGACACACAGACAGATAAACAGACACACACACAAACATCCTGCCTTTTATATATATATTATCGGTTTTCTGCACTATTTCAAGAACTGCAAGCTTCAAACTTCTGAATATCGTTTTTTATGTCTTTGTCTATGAATGTATCAAATTTTATTAAAATGGGACCACTCCTTCTATAACCCGATTTTTTCGATTATCGATTTTCTATATTTATCGGGGGTACCTCGACGTTAAACCTAGCTAAGGACACTCGCAGACGCTTATAGTACAACTGTGTAAATTTACAAGCAAATCGGTTCAGCCGTTTTGGAGTCTATAGGACACACACACACATACACACACACACAGAGACAAAGTTCCATTTATAAATAAGTTTAGATAGATAAATATTATGGTAGACTTGATCAGTATTATTTATGAAAAATGTAATCACCTTCAAAAACTATAACAATATCGGGACAGAAAAAACTTGATTCCACAATTATGGAAATATAGCATTCTCTCTGAACAACTTGATAATGTCTTTTCAAGTTTTTCAATTCGGAATATTGTGTTATGATGCAGTGGATATCGTTTCGGAAGAAAAAATTGGAGAACCGTGTTCGAATATTAGTTGAATTCGTTGTATTTACTTGCGCGGATAGAAGAGTATTAATCCCACTCTTCAATCCAGATGTGGGTTAAATAATAGGGTTAAAAGTTCGTTTGGGAAAAGCCGTCTAGGCACGGCTGATTTGGCGCCAGCTGATTCGGCGATGACTGTTCTGGCGCCAAAACAATGTTTTTTATAAATGTTAGTTTATTTATAAATCTTAAGAACATTCTTTTAATTATAAATCTATGAGCATGGAGAAAATTACAATATATACAAGATATAAATATTTAGAAGCAGGAGAACTAGCTCTTTTCTTGTTTAGCTGTTTGTTCAGTCTATATACAGAGGGCGCTTTTGTTCCTGCCAACGTCTGAGTTTAGTCGGTCAGTACTTAACCTCAGTTGAGGTAGCTGTCGCAAGTGCCTCGTTCTTTTACCATCTTTTTATAATTTATTTTCACTAGAAACTTTCGTTTTAGCCATATGATGACTGAAAAGGTATTAACAAAACGTGGTAAAGAAAAATTTACTTATAACCGATTCCTATACGTCTTTGACAAAACAAGCAAAGCTGACAGCGAGATGAAATATTGGCGTTGTGAGCAAAAAAGATCAGTGCAAAGCACGGCAACATACCAAAGCTAGAGAGGTGGTGAGAGAGCTGAACAGCCATTCGCATGAAGCCTGTACTGCACAACTAGAGGTTGCACTTGTTACTTGTTACTAAACATGGTAAAAAAAACTTCAGATCCGTTTTCAGATACATCAACTCGATCATCTATACAAGGTAATTATATTAACCAAGTTTAAATAGAATAATATTGCTAGTAAATCCGAATTTATTGAATTATAAACAAACTTTTCCTAATGTTAAAACGCCCGGTTAACCCCAAATCAGCTAGCACTCAAACGGTCGGGCCCAACTGTCAGCAGGCACCAAAACGACGACGCCCAAACGACCGTACCCAATAGTCCCATTCCGAAATAAAAGGACAGATTAGGTTCTATAGCCTTGGTTAGCAACTAGTCTACCGCAGAAAGTAATGTCAACCGACTGCGGGGCAATAATTTACCTTGTCAGTTATATCTCTTTCGAAACATGATCGTCCAATTGTGTATGACGTATGGCACTTTATTGACATGCTTCTTATGAAATATTATATTTTTCAAGCAGGTGAGTATGATCAACGTGAAGAAACCTCTAACCGAAAGATCTTATGTTTGTGATTTTTTGTACCCTTTCATTTATATACCGGAGAATAGCAGTTTTCTGTTTAACAAATCAGGATATAATCGATGCAATAATTAGCTTAGCCAATCAAGCATTAAGCATCTGCTGTGACACAAGAGATCGTAATTGTTCACACATTCCGCCAGAAACGAAAGAGATTCAATGGGAGGAGTCCTGATCTTGGGACTGGCGTGAGTTTCTCATTCGTTAATGACTATTTTTTTTTCCTGTTAACATGCAAAATCTATTGTTCATCACTGGGATGCAATAATGAAAGGCTAGAATCTACGGTGAATGACTGCTGCCGACTGCGCAACATTGGGTCCGTTTTCTAAGCGAAATCGCATACTGAACACAAATTACTACTTTGCGTTTTTTGTCTGAATTTTAAATTAAGTAAAGTGTTCTGTCCAGAATTCCCACTAGGTTATCTAAATATACTTGAACCTGATGAAAGCCGGAGGTCACAACGGTCGAAAGGAAACAAGATGAAGTCAATAGTTCGAATGCAAATGATGTAAATAATTATAACTCCTCATCACAGAAATTCAGACAGAAATTAAGATAAAATTCCTTTGCAAAGTTGATTTTTTTATTTAACGCTTTCCACAGTTTACTGACAATTTCAATCATTTGATCAAAATAGATATTACTTGATCTAATTAATACTTTTCTCAGGGGTATTTGTGCGTAAGTGAATGCAAGTAATTCGAATGGAATTCGAACTCGGCTCCCTGATTTCTCGTTCCGAGCCGATATCCATTGCAAGTAATAGTTTCTTCATCGTGTCCATCCTCTCCACAACTTCGTTGTTGCTCACGTGTTTGGTCCATGATATCGTCACCATCCTTCTGTAGAACCACATGTCGGTCACTCGGTTACTAGGTCAAGAAAAACTTGTGTATAATCTCTTACTACTAACAAGGAATCCTGCGACAGTTTCTTACACCTTATTCCGTGGAAAAAAATCTTTTTCAGGAATAGGTTAAACTTCACTACTGGATATCATCTTGACTCTCTTCAGTTTTATGCGAATATACTTTATGACCGTAATGATTAACAATTTTAGCCACATGCTTATGGTCACACCCATTAAAGACCGGTAGTCAGCTTGTCCACTCTCTATGTTCGGTGATTATATCGTCAATCATGCACTTCCGTTTCATACGTGATAATTTAAAATCGAGAGATTTTTAACTGCGGTCCACGATATTATAAATTAAATTTCACGCCCATCTGATATCGACTAATAACGATTCAGATCACTCTTCCACGAGGAGCTTAACCCGTGTTTATAATAACTCACTAGATGTTAACATACAATTATATATATATATATATATATATATATATATATATATATGGCAATTTGTATAAAGTCAAGGTATAGTGTCACCACATATCATTACCCTTGCATACTGCTATCCATTGTCCATGGTATCCCAAGAATCATACTCTAGAACCTCATAACCGTTGTGTCAGTTCTTTCATATAAACAAATTGCCAAGCATTCACTGCCATAATGGAGGACTGTAATTACATAACATGTCTTTATTCGGTTAGATTCCATGTCGCCACAGGCTTTTCAGCGACTTTATATAATGTACCAAAAAGAGATTTTCTTTCTTTTTTTTATTATAAAAATAGACAGACGCTATAGCATCAATCATAGGAGCCAGCTAGAGGGATATTTTCAAAGGGATGCATACCCACTACGGCTAGTTTTTAGTAAACCTTGGAGCCCCAGGATTGTCAGCTCTTCAAATATAAGGCGACCCTCTGTCGATATCACGCTGTTTTCTTAGACAAAGAGAGTGCATCACTGTCCGAATTCAATGACAACGAAATATGCTTGCAAATAGCTGTTAGTCTAGCCTTTGCATTCTGCAACACTATCCATTTTGTTTTTAAAACCACTTCGTAATATGTAGTTAAAATTGTCACTTCTAGCTTATTCATATCTCTCTCATTATATATATATATATATATATATATATATATAGTGATTGATTTAATTAATTAGTTTTTGGTCATAATAAGATTAGACCAGTGCACATTTGTATTAAAAAGTGTTCAATACAATTATATTGTAGAACTTTTGCATATTTTCTATTTGTAAACGACTTATTACGCGACCTAGGTTTCTAACATGGTGGTGTCTTCAGGCGATTTGCAAAAACTGATTTTACTGTTTACCCTTTTTTTAAGAACACTGACGTGACGGTGTTTTGCTTCTTTTTTCTTTGAACGCTCACGTGGCAGGAAATTTTTGAACGCGCAATTTTTAAAGTTGAAATATAACGTTTTCATCCTTGTTTTTTTTACCCTAATGGGTATTTTTTTTAGTATGTGTACACTTAGTCATAATTTGTGTTCTTTTATTCAATAGTTCATTTTTGTTTGGGAATAGCACAATCTCTAAGTTTTCTTTCTGACACAGTCATACATTGTTTTCATCCATTGTGAAAATAGTAAAAACAGCCACGCCTTACAATTTCCATTTTCACGTTTGCCAAGAATAAGAATAAAAGATTGACCAATGGCTTTTATGCACATCCTCAACTCGAGAACACTAACCATGGGTAGTACACAAGGAAAATGACGACATTTTTAATTACAATTTAATTAAATTTTCAGTACCTGATATTTTTACTTAAATAATTTTTTTTCCTATTATTGTTAACTCAAAATACAAATTTTGAATTGCGTGCATGCAAAATATTTCAAATAAAGATTTATGTTTAATTTTTTTTTTATATATATATATTTTCAAAATCGGAGATGATATATCCATGATTAGTAGGGGTGTAACTTTAATTGGTGATTACTGTTTCCGGGTTAATACCCGAAGCCAAATTCATGAAAAAATAGATTTATACAAAAAATTCAGGAAAGTCAACAACAAACACTAGGATATTAATACGTTATTTACGGGGATTTTGTTCTTTAGCATCATGAAAACTAAATATTTCCATTTAAATATGGACGCCTGACAATTACTAGATAACATCATAATACGTTTCTGATATTAAGACAGAATTTTTTTTTTTTTCATAAGCGTTTCACCCCGAGCAAGGCATGTCACTGCCACTACTGCGCAGGGGGCTACATAGAGTGGAGAAAGGATGATTAAATATAGGAAATGTCAGAGGGTGGGTGATAGGCGGGTAGGGATACCGAGAATGGTTAAATATAGGAAGTGTCAGAGGGTGGGTGATAGGGGGGTAAGAATAATGAGAATGAGGGTTGGGTAGATGAGAGTGTTCTGATAATAATTGGGAGTTAGTGTGATAGGAGGTGTCTATTGACCCTACATTTAAACATCTTGAGATTGTAGCTTTCGGGAAAGCAGACTTGTGGAAGGGAGTTCCACAGGCGGGAAGCGCGAGAAAAGAAGCTGTTGGAGTAGAATTTACGGTTACATCTTATCTGTTTAACTGTAAAAGTGTGGGTCCTAGTAGCTAATCTAGTATCTCGTGTAAATTCGTGCTTAGGCGGCACCAGTGATCTAAGCTCATCGGAGCAGAAGCCATAAAAGTACTTGTAGAAGAGGCACAGGGAAGCCACATCAAGCCGGTGAGAGAGTGGTTGCAGCCGGTCTGCCAAGTCAGTATCAAACACGTTACAGATGCTCCTTTGTATTTTGTCAAGTAGCCCAAGGAGAGCAGCAGGGGCACCTGACCAGATATGACAGCAATATTCAATACACGGGCGGATGGTAGATTTGTATATGTGCAGAATAGATTCAGGTGGGAAAAACTTCCGGGCCCTGCACAGAGACCCGACTTTCATAGCAGCGGATTTGGCAATGGATTCGATATAGTCATTCCATTTGAGGTGGCCGAAAGTGTAAGGTCAAGGAGGCGTAGTATTTTACTCTCTGGGAGGCTAGCTTGTCCCATGCTAATGGGAGGTAGATGCGATTGTCTATGGTGGTTAGTTGATAACAGCTTCGTTTTAGAAGCATTGAAATTTATTAACCATTTCCTACCCCAGGCCACTACAGATTGGAGGTCCTTTTCAAGCTCGGCAGCGAGGTTCGCTTTGTCGTCCACACCTGGTCTTTGATCGATGCGAGAGTAGATTGTTGTGTCATCGTCATACATGCCAACTTGGGATCTAATGGCGTCGGGGAGATCATTAATGTAGATCAGAAAGAGCGTGGGACCTAGGATAGAACCTTGAAGGACGCCCGCGTTCGTATGGTAGTTTTGGGAGGGATGCCCGTTTAATACCACCTTCAATGTGCGGTTAGAGAGCAATGACTGGATGAGGTCAAACAGATGTCCAGTTATCCCGTAGCCAGCATGCCAGACCCTGGCGAACGCTTTAGAGATATCCAAGGCAACGGTTCGGGCTTCGCCATTCTTGTCAAGTGGCCGGTATATCTACTCGGTAATGGTCGTTAGCATATCAGCAGTAGACCTGGAGAAGCGAAACCCGTACTGTTTGTCAGAGAGAAGCCTGTGGGCCGTGAGATGCTGAATCACCTCGGCGTCGATAATGGCTTCGAAAACTTTGCCAAAGATCGGAAGGAGACTAATAGGACTGTAATTAGCGGGGTCTGAGTGTTCGCCAGAATTCTTAAATATAGGAACTACATAGCGGGACTTCCAACAGGCAGGAAAAGAGGAAGCAGATAGGCAGAGGTTATAGAGTTTATTGAGGACAGAGGAGATTTCTGGGGCACATTTCTTCAGTACTATGACTGGGATTCCGTCACCGCCGCTCGCTTTGTGTGGTCAAGTTGTGCAATTATCTTGGCGACCAGCGAGGGTGTAATGTGGACGTTATTTAGTTGAGCCTTAGTTCTGGGTGGGAAGTCGGGTGTAGATATTCCTAACGAGTCCAGTGTCGAATTGGTGGAGAATCTACGGGCAAAGCATTCAGCCTTGTCCGCTGGGTAGGTGAGAACTTCAAACTCATTGATTAGTGTGGGTATTGAAATCTTGCTCTTGTTGAGCACGCTTTTGCAGAGTCGCCAGTAATCTATGGAGACAAACTTAAAGGATGCTATGCGTTGCCTAATTCTGGTAGCAAACGCCCTCTTAGCTTCGTTCAGTACTTTTTTTACACTTGTTCCGTGCTGAGGCGAAAAGGCGCCAGTTTTGGTTCGACGAGCAGCTTCGATAGAGCCGGAAGAAATGGTTCCGGTCGGCAATGGCGGCCGAGCAAGCGGGTGAGAACCAGGGGGACGAATTTGATTTTAGTTGGAATTTCCTGGCCGGGATAAAAGCATCGATGCCAGCCTTAACCCAAGAGGAGACCTCGGACGCACAGTCTTCGACAGGAAGATAGAAGACGTTGTTCCAGGGGACGTCGCAGAGGAAGTCTCGGAACGAGTCCCAGTCTGCTCTCTGGTAGAAGTATGATATTCTGCTGGCCTGGTTTTCTTGGGTAGATTATTCAGCTTTTTTTATTATCAATATCATCAGTTAGTCATCAACATTAATTTTTTCAGTACAGATTGAACATATCAGAAGGCAGTGTATTTACCATTTTTATGAAAATTTGTCAATGCGTTTCAGATTTTAAAGAAATGAAGTATTCAGATGTTATCTCAATGATATAGAACACTCACTTTTTAAAGTATATATTCTATTAGAGGTTAAAAAACGATATATTACGGTGTTTGCTCTAAACAAGCGGAAACATTTACATTTTTTTAATGATATATTCAGAAGTGTATTTTTGGGACTAAATGAAAGCATATACGGATGTGATTCATAAATATAAAATCAATATTTTATCGAATGCATTAAAATACATTTTTTCCTAATTTATGCAGGTATAACCTGTAATTCTGGGGAGACTATGATCACTAACGGCTCCGTAAAGTCTTGATAATCCTTAGAATATTATCAGAAAGCGCAACGCAAATGCAGAAAGATGTGTACCTGTGTGGAATAGACTACAAAGTACGCCACAAAAACTTCATGTAAATCTTCGGGGAACCTAGACAATTTCAGAAAAGACATTACAGTAATCAAGAATATCTACTGGCAGTAAACCGCTTACATACGGATAAGAAATGAATTCAGCAGATATACAAAGATATAAATGTGTGTAAAACAAGAATGTGTCTTCCAATCAGATCTTTTCAACATATACAGAGGGACAATTATGAGATCCCTTGAAGTCATGCCCAGATTCATCACTGTCACCTACAGTATGTACAGTATTAGACAGGCATGGGATATAGTGTTTATAGCAGTCACGGAAAGGAAACTACGAGACCTCCTACAGAAGTAGTTGAAGAAAGCAGAAAGTATCACATATAAACTAACACATGACTCAATAAATCCCGGGCCTGGCATATAGATGGCTCAGCCAATAAAAGAATCCATATGGTTTTTACAAAGCACTAACCTTCAAATGGCACGTGACAAAATTTGGGCCCAATCTGGTTATTAGTTTACAAATTACAGTTATTTAAGTAACGCTACAGTTGCAAATTTCCAAAACAATGAAAAATCTTAATTTTCTGTGTTTAGAAAGTATTCCTTTCTCATAGAAAAAATACTGTTAAAGAAAAGCAATGGCTTGATTGGTGTTATTCGTACACGGCTCCATCAGAAACAACGGTTAAGAGGTGGTATGTTGACTTTAAACACGGTCGTACAATCACAAATTATGCTGAACTCACAGGTCGCCCCAAATCGGCTATTGTCCAGGAAAACACTAAAAATCCACAAATTCTTTTGGCCGATTCTAAATTGAAGATTCGTGAGATAGCAGAGGAGTTGAACATATCAAAAGGCAGTGTATTTACCATTTTGTATGAAAATCTGTCATTGAGAAAGATGTGTTCGCAGTGGTGTCGCGTTTGCTCACAATCGATCAAAAACAGCAATTCGTCGACGATTCAGAGCGTTGTTTGCAACTGTTTCTACGCAACAAGAAAGAGCTTTTGCGCAAATATGAGTCAACTGATGAAATATGGATCCACCACTTTGCTCCGGAGTCAAATCGGCAGTCAGATGAGTGGACAGCAGCAACTGAATACCGTCTAAAGCGACCAAAGACGCAAAAAAAGCAAGCTAGATTTTGGCCTCCGTATTCTGGGATGCAGAAGGTGTTTTGTTCATAGATTACCTTGAGAAACAAAAACTAACAGTATTGAATATTATAGAGCATTATTAGTGCGTTTGAAAAAAGAAATTGCAAAAACACGGTCACAAATAAAGAAGAAAAAAGTGATCTTTCACCAAGACAACGCAACGTGTCAAGTCGATTGCAACGATGGCAAAACGAACATGAATTGCACGTCGAATTGCATTTCCCCTATTCTTTATATATGCCTTCCAGTGACTATTGACTGTCTGCAGACCTTAAAAAAGGGTACCAAGGAAATAAATGTGGCTCCAATGATGAAGTGATATCGGGATCTGAGGCTTATTTTGAAGCCAAAGACAAATGGTTCTACAAACACTGCATCGAATTGTTAGATGAAAATTGGAATCAGTGTATTACCGTAGAAGGAGTCGTTGTTTTATTAGTTAAACCCTGGATTTATTAAGTGATATGTTACAAGAAAAATGAAATCCTGGTTATCAGTAAAAATGGTAGACCAAAGTCTAAATGAGGAGAGTAAAATCACGCAGGTAGAGACATTTACATATCTGGGAAGAGCTTTATCAGAGAACAGAAATTGTGACAGTGAGATCTGAAGTTGAATTGGCATGGTGAAAAACAAGGTGAGTAGAGTATTGAGAGACGGGAAATTTTCTTTGGAAACGAAGAAGAGGTTACTGGATGCCTGTTCGTTAGGATAGCAGAGAACGCTGGACAATCCTGCCATAGAATAATGGAAAATTGAAGCAACCGAAATGTAGTCCAACAGAAGGATACTGAAGATTCTCTGGACCGAACATTTGTGCAACATTAGTTTTGGGAAGAGTGGAAATGAAAAGGAAATTAATATTTGACATCAGGAAAAAACAGCTGAAACTTCTGGGACGTAATGTGAATGGCGGGCTTCGCAAATCTGATACACACTGTTTAGATAGAGAAAAAGAGAGACAGTTGAAAGCAACGCATGACTAACTTGATGGTCTTTAGCAAATAGATGGCAGGGCTGATTTTGGGAGTGGTAAAAGGAAAATGTGCGTTGAGGTGCAGTTGATATCGACTCGAAATAACAAATCGGGGAGCCGAGTTCGAATTCCACTTGAATTCCTTGCATTTACTTACGCACAAATACCTTGGGAAAAGTATTAATCCGTCTCTTCCCTGTGAGTTAAATAACAGAACAGATTGGGTTGTATAGCCTTGGTTGGCAACCAGCCTACCGCTGAAAGTAATAGCAGCCTACTGCGGGATAATCTACTGTCCAGTCAGTCATGTCGCTTCCGAGACATGATCTCTCAAAGCGTGTATCACGTACGGCACTTAACTGACTGATGCAACCTATTGCAGGAAAACCTTGTACCCAGTCAGTCATGTCTCTTTTGAGACATGATCGTCCCAAGCGTGTATCACGTATGGCACTTAACTGGCTGATGCAAAATATTGGGTAATAATCTTCTACCCAGTCAGTCATGTCTATTTCGAGACATGATCGCCAAAGCGGGTATCATCTATGGCACTAAATTGACTGAAAAGGAGAATGCATGTTAAGTACTACTAGGGATAGTGGGTGTAAAGGCCGTGATCGTCTGAAGAAACACGGGATATAGAACATGTGTTTCTTTAAAGTATGGTAAATAAGCCTATATTATCCAGGGTGTCTCTTGTTTTTACTCAAGTTTATGTTTTCCATTCTGCTAATGCAATAAGAATGTATTACTCGTAAAATCTCTTGCAATCCTATTCGTGTTTTATCTGGTGAATCTTTGTCTGAGGTTGCAATTAAAACTGATGATAAGCATATAACAGCGTACATGCTTTCTATTATTAACTCTAAACCAGTTTCCCTCTTAGCACGTAGAGATTTCCCTACAATAGACCTTAAGTAATGTCCCCCGTAATAGACTGCTGTTCTTTCTAAACTCTACATTATATACTTGCCGCTAATTTTCTCCTACACGTTGGGAATCCTATTCTGCAGTTTATGTCTTTAAAACTGTTTGATTATTAGAATTATCGATCTATTACGAGGGTCATTCAATAAATAAGGTTAATTTTTTGGTATAAGGACTTCTACGAGGGTCATTCAATAAATAAGGTGAATTTTTCGGTATAAGGACTTCTACGAGGGTCATTCAATAAATAAGGTGAATCTTTTGGTATAAAGACTTCTACGACGGTCATTCAATAAATAAGGTGAAATTTTCGGTATAAGGACTTCTACGAGGGTCATTCAATAAATAAGTTGAATCTTTTGGTATAAAGACTTCTACGACGGTCATTCAATAAATAAGGTGAATTTTTCGGTATAAGGACTTCTACGAGGGTCATTCAATAAATAAGTTGAATCTTTCGGTATAAGGACTTCTACGAGAGTCATTCAATAAATAAGGTGAATTTTTCGGTATAAAGACTTCTACGAGAGTCATTCAATAAATAAGTTGAATCTTTCGGTATAAGGACTTCTACGAGAGTCATTCAATAAATAAGGTGAATTTTTCGGTATTAGAACTTCTAATACAGATAGAAGCTTCTTTTTTTTTTAATTTTTTAACGTAGTCTCCCAGCAGTGTCACACACTTTTCTCAGCGTAAAAATCTTTGGACTAATGTCTCAGCCAATCGCTCAAAGCACTTTTGACTTCATCGTCACTTTCAAACTTCTCGTGAACGCTTTCAAGAGACCAAACAGGTGAAAATCTGAAGGGGCAAGGCCTGGACTGTAAGCGGGATGAGCGAGCAGTTAGCAGCCCCGCTCGTTGATGATCTGCACCGTTTGGGCTGCTGTGTGAGACCTTACGTTGTCTTGTATTCGAGTAGGCAAGGTCATCCTGGACAATTTTGTGTGCTGTGCCAACAGATAGACTCAAAGTCCTTGTAATGTCATCCACTGTCACCCTTCTGTCATACTGAATGTGATCATTGACTGATTCGATCACCTCAGGAGACCTCACTTCTGTAGGCCTCAATATTGCTCCGTCCTTCTTTAAACAATTTAGCCCACTTGCAGATATTTTTGGGCTGAAACATGTGGCACCATACATAGTTGACATTCTCTTATACATTTCAACTGGTTTGCACTCTTCAGCAAACAAAAATTTGATAACTGACCTCTGTTCCATCCTGGAGCATGCTTCTTGGTGGTCCATCTTTGTTAATCTTAAAAATTCTCAAAGATTTTTTTCAATCTGCAAAAAAAATAATAACCTTTGGAAAAGAAGTAAAGGAAAAAAGTAAACTTCTATCTGATTAGAAGTTCTTATCCCGAAAAATGCACCTTATTTATTGAATGGCCGTTGTAGTATTCTGCAATTCCATATTGATTAAACTTCTTACCGCTAGGGGTCTTCTTCCAGACAAACAATATAACATTTTTTTTTTTTACATTGTTAAAACATTTATGGTGACATTTTTGATTTCATTCATTTTTTTTAATCAAATCTCAAAATGAAGTTATCTTTAACGGCCAATCTTCTAAATTCGTTCACATTAATGCAGATTTCTTACGGGACTCTATCACTATATCTAATTCCGAATTTTCTCCGACGATCTTCCTCCTGATAAAAAAAAATGACATTGTAGCTTTCAGTTTTTTTTTATTGGGTTAAGAAACGACGTGTTAATCAAAAACGCTTCCAAACCTAAACTCTTCTATTTAATCATTTTAGAGAATATATTTTTTTAATTTCCATCAACATGGCTGGCACTTACCTCCAGGAGAGAGACTGACCAATCAATATCTTCTTACACGTTAAGATTCAACCATTCAGCTAGGCAATTGAATATTACTGCCACATTTAGTTCTAATTCAAATAAGTGTTTATTTTTTTATTATTTTCTTTAAGGCGTTTTCAACTTTTACTTGCTCAATGGAATATTCAGCACCCTTATTTAGAGCCAGGGATGTGCGTTGTGGTGCATTTTTAAATATTCTTCGAAATTTTCTGAAATTTATTTAGTCAACAAAAATGTAAGTATTTTTTCCACGCAATCTTGAAACAATTTAATTATTTAAATCTTCTTTTTCAGATTTAATATTTCATACTTCAGAAAAAAGTTGTTGTTTTTTTAAATAAAGCTATTTTTTTCGCTAAATATTTCATGCAGGAAATCAACTGTTTGTAATTCCTGTGCCATTAATGTATCCTTTTCCTCTAAAATTAGATGTCTACATTTTTAAATATTGTTCGAAAATTTCTGAAATTCATGTAGTGAACAAAAAATTTAAATATTTTCCTCCGTAATTTTGAAATAAAAACAAACGCAATGTTGTTTACAATGTCATACAAAACATTAACTCACGTTTAAACAAAACAAAAGAAAATAGATTTATTAATAGAATTTTTGAACAATTTTTAAACAACCATTTTTTGTATAATTATTTTTATAGCTAAAGAAAGTCGGTTCTCTGTGTAAGGCCAGGAAGTTTTTCTCATCCGAAACAATCCTGCACATATACAAGTCTACCATGCACCCGTGCATTGGATATTTTTGCCAATTCTGGTCAGCTGCTCCTGCTATCCACTTAGGTGTCCTCGACCGAATCCAACGGAGAATCTGAAATGTGATCGATCGCGACTTGACAGCTCAGATACAGTCGCTTTCTCACCGACGCAGTGTGGCTTCCCTGTGTCTCTTCTACAAATACTTTCACGGCTTCTGCTTTGATGAACTTAGCTCACTGGTGGGACCTAGTTGCTAATCTTATATATATATATATATATAAGAATATATGAATTTCCTCGAACCACAAGATTAGCAACTAGGTCCCACCCTTTTACTGTGAAACCAATAAATTGTAAACGCAAATTCTACTCCATCAGTTTCTTTTCTCGCACTTCTCGACTGTGGAATTCTCTTCCGCATACTTGCTTTCCCGAAAGTTACAATCTCCAAGAATTTAAATATAAAGTCAACAGTCATCTCTTGTCTCACTAACTTACATCCTCTCTTTCATGCATTTTTCTTCGTCTACCCCACTCCCATCAGTATTTTCTTCCTTCTCCTACTCTCTTCCTGACACCTCCTGCAACCTCTCACTCATCATAACATTCCTCTTATGTAACCTCCTGCACAACAGTGACAGTAAAATGCCTTGCTTGGGGAGACACGATTATAAAAAATAAACAAATATATAACTGAGTTTTAAAGTGAGGTGGTGACTACAAGCGCTCGGAAATCGCAACATGTTGCATTAATCATCTAATTAAAAAATGTTCTGAGTTTCACGGACAACGCCGGGTTATGATGCTAGTGTATAATAAACGCTGAGTGTTCAAATATTAGGGATGCACGACCAAGTAGCACGACTCTGAGAAAATGATGCAATCTTATTTGTTTTCTTAGTAATTTTTTAGTATTACCTTTCTATTTTAAACGGGAAGTAAAAACTGGCCTGTTTGACGCTATGGCTCCTCCTTCTTCTAAAATAAATCCTCCTTCAAATCTATGCGATGATGGAAGAGGGAAGATAGGTAAGATTTTGAACGCAGTCAAGTGTTTCTCATCCACTAAGCAAACATCGACTATGAAAGAAAAGTTTATCACTCTTAAAGTAGTTATCGTTATGAATAAACACCATAAAATATCTAGTGATGACTGGTAAGCGTTATTCCTTTTATTGGAAAAAGGTCTCTTATAGATTTAGCAAAGCACTGCTATTATTTTTGAGACTAATAGGGACAAAAGTAGTTTGTTGAAAATCAAAGAAAAACCAAAAAGACAAAAATCTTAAATATGATAACAGACATAGTAATATTTTTTTTTATAATCATATCGCCCCAAGCAAGGGATTTTACTGCCACTGGTGCGCAGGGGGTTACATAGGATGAAGGTTATGAGAAAAAGGGACAGGTTATAAGGGGTGTCAGGAAGTGAATAAGAGAAGGATGAAAATACTGATGAGAGTGGAGTGGGCGGAGAAAGTAGCATGAGAGAAAGGATGCAGGTCAGTGAGATAGGAGATGACTATTGACTTTACATTTAAATCCTTGGAGATTGTAGCTGTCAGAGAGTCTCTGAAACGGAATGGAATTCAACAGGCGGAAAGTGCGAGAAAAGAAGCTGTTGGAGTAGAATCTGCGTTTACATTTTATTGGTTTAATAGTACAAAGGTGGGTCCTAGTTGCTAATCTTGTGGCTCGAGTAAATCCATATATTGGGTACACCCGAGAGCTAAGTTCATCGAAGCAGAAGCTGTGAAAGAATTTGTAGAACAGATACAGGGAAGCCACATTGGACCGGTGAGAAATTGACTGCATTTGAGCTGGCAAGTCGGGATCGATCACATTACAGATTCTCTGTTGAATTTTGTCAAGGTGCGCTAGGTGGATAGCAGGGGCGCCCAACCAGATATGGCAGCATTATTCAATGCACGGGAAGATGAAAATTTATATATGTGCAGGATGGTTTCAGAAGGGAAAAACTTTCTGGCCCTACAAAGAGAAACAACATTCTTAGCAGCTGATTTAGCTATGGGTTCGATATAATCAATTTCACTTGAGGTCTGTTGTGATAGTTAACCCGAGGAGGTGCAGTGCTTTGCTTTCAGGGAGACTAGTCTATTCATGATAGCTAATGGCGTGGGGGTAAGAGCGATTGTCTGTTGGGGTTAATAGATAGCAGCTTCGTTTAGGAAGCATTAAAATTAAGGATCCATTTCTTACCCCAGTCAACCACGGATCGGAGGTCCTTTTCAGCTCAGGGGAGAGGTTTGCTTTGTCAGCTTCAGTAGATTTTTGATCGACGCGTGAGTAAACCGGAGTGTCGTCAGCGTATATGGCTACTTAGAATCATTTACATCGCGGAGATCGTTAAATAGAAATTAATTAATTCATATATTCTGAATGATACTTTATTTTTAAGTTAAATCAAATATAATGTTGACGAGAAACTTAAAATTGTTTCTAGGAACACGAATAGATTGATATTTGGTAAAAAGTAAACACTATAAGTATATCGGGATAGTTAGCAATTGACACGTTTTGAATCATTACACCCCAATCAATCAAGATCAGTCAGTTAAGTGCCATACGTGATACACGCTTGGGCGATCATATCTCGAAAGAGACATGACTGACTGGGCAGAAGATTATGCCGCAATAGTTTGCCATTGCTTTCTGCGGTAGACCGGTTGCCAGCCAAGGCTATAGAACCCAATCTGTCCTGTTATTTAACCCATAACTGAAAGGAAGAGACGGATTAATACCTTTCCCAAGGGTATTTGCGCGTAAGTGAATGCAATGAATTCAACTGGAATTTGAACTCGGCTCCCCGATTCGTCGTTCCGAGCCGATATCCACTGCACCACAAAACACATGAAGATAATAACATCATTAAGACGCTAGAGGTTACTGACTGTGAAAGGGCATGAGAAAATATAAACAGGAATTAAGAAAAGAGAAGTTGAATTTAAAGGCTAAATTTCAATTGATTGAAGATGAATATTTATTTGCAAGCAAAAAGTCGGAAAAGTGTATCACACGTAAGAGAAGTGCTATAGAAGAAAACGTTAGCATAGCACTTAGATTTACATCTAGTCATTTCAAGTGCAAAGTGATGAGACCGTACCGCCAATCTAGTACTGCGTTTAATTTCATGAACTCTAGGAAAACATTTAAGAATAAGTCTTTCTGTAAAGCAGGTTTATGTTATGTCACGGGAAGAAACCATGTGATTGAAACTTCTTTCTTACATCTCGGACACAGGTTAAATACATGTGCTTAGACTCCGTCGAAAAGGCATGGCATGCCCTAACAATAAATATTGGGGTTCGGGAAATAAAATATTTTGCTTCAGTGAAGGTTATCGTAACATTAACATTTTATTTTATGTTGAAGTTATGTTTAAGTCTATGTTTTTGTCAATGATTTATATGGATCTATATGATTGACAAAAAAAAGGCCATATAAACATATTGCGCCAATGTAATTTTTTTTAATCATATCACCTCGAGCAAGGGGGTAACGCCACTGATGTGCAGGGGGTTACATAAGAATAAAAAGATTAGAGCAGAGTGATGAGAAGGACGAACCAGTTAGAAAAGAGCGAGAGAAGGGTGGGAATACAGGTGTGATGACAGTTGCAAAGGTAGGAGGAAAGGTAAGGATCTACGGGGTGGTGTGGAAAGAACTAGAGTCAAGTAGTTAAGAGATGAGTACTGACCTTGCATTTAAAATCCCTGTGGAATAATGACGTCATGATAGAATGCAGACTTTTATCACCTTATAAATATGAATGTAAGTTGTTACTCCGTCGAAGAGGCATGTCGAGCACTAGCAATAAATATTTGGACTTCAGGAACTAAAATATTCTGCTTAAATAAAGGTTAACGTAACATTAAACGAAGACCCATAACATTTTTACACTATTGTTCAACCAATAAAAACATGAGAGCCTCTCAAGAAAGTGGCAATGCATGTGGTTGTCATAAGTATATAAAAAGTAAATTTTATGAAAATATGTAGGTTACGTAACAGTCTATATTTCAAATATGAGGTAGTATTTACAGTATTTACAGATATCGGGCTACTGTCCTCTTCTTTGTTGCTATCTGTATGACATATGCTAGGCTTCAAAAATCTCCTAAGCCGACCAAGCATAGAAATAAACACCATATAGGAACCAATAATACAGAGTGCCAGAGAAAATCATTAGTGTCAAAATTACAATGTGCACTGTGGTAAACATACTAGAGGAAACCATTAACATCAAACATACTAGAGGAAACCATTAACATCAAAAATACTAGAGGAAACCATTAACATCAAAAGTACTAGAGGAAACCATTAACATCAAACATACTAGAGGAAACCATTAACATCAAACATACTAGAGGAAACCATTAACATCAAACATACTAGAGGAAACCATTAACATAAAAAGTACTAGAGGAAACCATTAACATAAAAAGTACTAGAGGAAACCATTAACATAAAAAGTACTAGAGGAAACCATTAACATAAAAAGTACTAGAGGAAACCATTAACATAAAAAATACTAGAGGAAACCATTAACATCAAACATACTAGAGGAAACCATTAACATCAAACATACTAGAGGAAACCATTAACATCAAACATACTAGAGGAAACCATTAACATCAAACATACTAGAGGAAACCATTAACATAAAAAGTACTAGAGGAAACCATTAACATCAAACATACTAGAGGAAACCATTAACATCAAACATACTAGAGGAAACCATTAACATCAAACGTACTAGAGGAAACCATTAACATAAAAAGTACTAGAGGAAACCATTAACATAAAAAATACTAGAGGAAACCATTAACATAAAAAATACTAGAGGAAACCATTAACATAAAAAATACTAGAAGAAACCATTAACATCAAACATACTAGAGGAAACCATTAACATCAAACATACTAGAGGAAACCATTAACATCAAACATACTAGAGGAAACCATTAACATCAAACATACTAGAGGAAACCATTAACATAAAAAGTACTAGAGGAAACCATTAACATAAAAAGTACTAGAGGAAACCCTTAACATAAAAAGTACTAGAGGAAACCATTAACATCAATATGAACTCTAGTAAAAAGAATTACTGGACATTAGGTTTATGAGTCCCAAAAGTCAGTTGTTCTTATCCTTAAGGACACATAACCCAGAGGATATTAAGGTTGGTTAATTCCTTTGACTTGACACAAAAGAGTCGTGAGTTCAATACCAGGCTACAGCTGTGGTGAACAAGAAACTTGCAGAGTTAAAGAGCGATAACTCATGACATCCAATCGCGGCAATACTACTACGCAAGAAATGAGAATTATATACCCCAGTGATTGTAATAAAAGGTTTTGGTTCGAAATTCCACGCACCCGAATAAAGCCGGGGCGTACAACGGCTGAAATGTCGTACAAATGCTAACAAAGAGGAGGATAATAGTCAGAAGAATGTAAATACTATAGGTTAGGTAACAGCTGACGATAGACTTGAAGAATTTAAGATTGTAGTGAAGAGGGAAAGCATCTTCTCGTGATTTATTTCGCACATGTCTGATAAAAATATTCCATTCGAACAACTTTTTTTCCACTAACCACTGCTTCGTAGAACCGGCTCCCAAGAAGAGCTTTCCCCGACCACTGCAATCTAGTTCTAGCCTTTCATGCCAAGAGTATGAACTTATATCACTGGTGCCCCCTATGTACGAATTTGCACGAGATACTAGATTAGCAACTAGATCCCACCCTTAGGCGGTGAAACCGATAAAATGTTACTGTAATTTCTACTCCAACAGCCTCTTTTCTCACACTTCCCGCCTGTGGAATTCCCTTCCACATACTAGCTTCCCCGACAGCTACGATCTCCAGGAATGGAAATGTAAGGTCAATAGACACCTCCTAACTCGCACCCATTCTCTCAAACACTCTTCCCATCTACCCAACCTTCATCCTCGGTATCCTTACCCGTCTATCACCCTCCTTCTGACATTTCCTATATGTAACCATTCGTTTTCACCACCTTCCCATCTGTAACCGCCTGCGCAATAGTGGCAGTGGAATGCCTTACCTGGGGTGAAACGATAAAATGAAAAAAAAATTATCCGTATGAATTGCCCCCTGAAATAACTCTCTACCGGTTCTGAAGTAGTTTTCGCAGTGAATGTTATAATCGTGCTATATCGGCTGCTAATCGACTCCACGCACCCAAGATGTTAGGAAATTGGTAATCTTCCACTGAAAGCTGACTACTTAGTATTCGGCTACCTGCCGACTAGTATCAACTGCCTTAATCCAACTATGTCCAAACTGGAACTAACAGTTCTACTGAATTCCAAATAGAACTCTAAAGAACTCTCTAGAACTCCTATGAAATTCCCAATATTGCACATATAAGTACAAATGTGACACAAGGCCTAAAACGGGGATGGGAAAGGCTGGTCATCATCTCTCCGACTTTAACATAGTTATTCACTTTCGTCGACCCTGACACTCTTACAATAAACCTTACACCATAATACCACACTTTTACTTACCATTCTTACCACGTTCACCATAATACCTCAGATACCCTACGTAATCCTACTTAACTCCCATATGTACAATTTTGAGTGGAGGGCATGGGCAGAAAATAACAACATTTAAATTTCCCCAATGATTTTATACAATGAAATACAATATTTACAAGAAGCTAAATAAAATCGTATTAATAATAAAGCCCTCCCACCACTACTCTAAAAATGTGAAAGAAAAGTCAGTTCCCCGGACGAAAAATAATGAGCAGCTTTAAAACTATAATAATTACCACTTATCCGGTCCTTTCCAAGAACTTCTCGAGTTAACTGCCTGTTAACTCTTATAGGAGGGAGAGTCCATTATCTGACGAGTAGGTTTGTTTTACTATAACACTACCTTGAGTGGCCACATATACATGGTGAATCTCACTGTATAAATATATCTTCCTTCACTACGTACCTTCGATCTTGTCGCGCCAATGACAATGTATTTGTTTGAAAGATGTTGGAACTTTCGAATCGTTAGCCCCATACTTGATGTCCATTTCAAACACGTAATACGTCTTAGGCATTAAAACTACAATTTTTTACTGTTCAGTAGATACTTAAGGATAATATTTGCAGATTTACTAATATTTCCATCGAGCTGCCAAAATGAAATAAATTATTCTCCAATGTAATAATTCGGAATGAGAATCTTTCCTAAAGTTAAAAAAATTAATGAAGCAAATTTAGTTTAACATTTTGAAAAACATGGACAACACAAAATTTGGCATTGATAGAGAGTTTTTGTTTTTCTTTTTTTGTTGTTTTTTTTTTCAGGAAAAATATCATCAGGCCTGGAAAAGATATAAATAGAGGAAGATTTATTGAAGAAATATAAGAACATACCTGAAATAAAATCCCAAATGTCAAGAACAGACACATAAAACTATGGCTTCGTGCCACAATATCTTCAACATTAAAAAAAAATCTTGCAATAAAATATATTTTGTTAAATTTTTATTTTGTTATATTTATCTAATTTTGTTATATTTATATTATTTTGTTTAGTTCCTAAAATTCTATTCTATGAACAAACACACGCAAGCACTTACACGCACACACATTATATATATATATATATATATATATATATATATATATATATATATAGTTTATAACATTTACCTCATACATATAAACGTTATAACATTTCATTATATATATATATATATATATATATATATATATATATATAATAAAATGTTATATGTATGTGGAAAATGTTATATATATATATATTCACTGCCATACATGCGCTTACACTCCGTCGTGCACTAGCAATAAATATTTGGACTTCTGGAACTAAAATATTTTGTTTAAATGCAGGCTATCGTAACATTAAACGAAGACCAATAACATTTTTACACTATTATTCTAACAATAAAAATCCGAGAGCCTCTCAAGGAAGGGAGGTAATACATGTGGTTGTCGTATTTTTATAAAAAGTAAATATTATGAAAATATGTAGGTTAGGTAACAGTTTATATTTCTGAGATGAGATCGTATTTACAGTACTTACATTATTTGGACTATTTTACTCATTTTTGTTGCTATTTGTACGACATATGCTAGGCTTCAAAAATCTCCTAAGCCGAGCAAGCATAGAAATGAACACAATATAAGAACCAATAATACAGAGTGCCAGAGAAAATCATTAGTATCAAAAATTTCAATATGAAATCTGGTAAAAAATGGTTACGAGAGTTAAGATGAGAAGCGTAATTAATCCGTACCCTTGACAAACGCCAAGCGATCGTATTATCTAAACTTATTTATAAACGGAACTTTGTCTCTGTGTGTATGCGTTACCTATAGACTCCGAAACGGCTGAACCGATTTTCTTGAAAACTTACACAGTTGTACTATAAGCGTCTGCGATTGTTCTTAGTTAGGTTTTGTGTCGAGGTACCTCCGATAAATATCGATAATCGATTATCGAAAAAAATTGGGTGATAGAAGGAGTGGTCCGATTTTAATCAAATTTGTTACACTCATAGACAAAGACATAAGAAACAATATCCAGAAGTCTTAAGGTTGCAATTCTTACAATAGTGCAGAAAATCGAATATATATATATATATATATATATATATATGTATGTATATATATATATATATATATATATATATATATATATAAATCGATGCCAGGAAATCAAAATTTGATTTACATCCATTCATTTTTCTTTCAGTCTACAGTTTCGCTTTAACTGGAAACAACTATCGCTCTTTAGTCTTTCGTGCCAACGTCCAAAGAGTCTGAGCTCCAGGACCATAGATTAGTTTTAAAGCTTTCATTAAACCCGGGCAACGCCGGGTTATATTGCTATTTGTTTATAAGTCCCAAAAATTCAGTTATTCTTGTACTTAAGGACACATGGCCCAGAGTATATTGACGTTGGATAGTTTGTGTGACTTGACCCACAATAGTTGTGAGTTTAATGCATAAGAGACTTTATCTTCTAGTGAGCAAAACAAGATCTACATTTAAAATTAAAATCTGACTCATTGTTAGCAATAAATGAATTTCCTCGAATTTACAAACCTTGCTTAACACACACAAAACTCGCGAAATTTCACATCTCAATGCGAAATGTTTCTCGTCTAATGAAAGGCCAGAATCACATCCGGGGTGAATTTCCAAACGTAATAAAAGACGAGTAAGTTTGACCGTCACTCAAAGAGTTAAGATGAGGAGCGTAAGTAATACATACACTTGACAAACGTCAAGCGATCATATTATTGTCCCTATCTTTCTCACCTCTCACCTCCGTCTTTTTCGTCGACCACCCGTCTACTTGATAACCGCACAGAACCCTTAAGACTGAGCAAATACTTGAAAAAACCCTACTACTCAACAAAAGCTCATACATACTTACATAACCTCACATACAGTCACTCTTGCAAGGACTACTACGAATTCCACCTTCAACTTCTTAATAATCTTTCTAATTGAACATTAACTTCTACCAGTTCTTTTTATTCATTTCTATAATAAATCTTTACGTTAACATGCAAAATGTGTATCTTATTCCAGAAAAATCCACACAATCCAATCTCGAACCTGCTGACAACTTTCTGGTGATAACCTTATGATAATTCTGGATAAAACTTGTAAATTGTAGTGAGTTGGGTTATGTTTGACACAAGGTCGATTTAAAAAGATATTAACCATCTCCCTATAGCGTCAAACTTGCATTAAAATTATACGAGGTTCATTCAATAAATTGGGTGAATTTTTCGCTATAAGGACTTCTAATACTGATAGAAGCTTACATTTTTTAAATTTTTTCCTTTACTTCTTTTTCAAAGGGATTTAATTTTTTTTTACCTGTGTGGTCCCTTGAAAGCGTTCACGACAGACACGGAGTTTGAAAGTGACGATAAAGTCAAAAGTGCTTTGAGCGATTGAGGGAATACGGAAGCTTTTGCACAGACAGGAAAAGTGGATGTCACTGCGGGGAGACTAGGTTGAAAAAAAAAAGTAAGCTTCTATCTGTTTGTGACTTTCAAGGGTAAGATGAATCAATAATAGTCAGGCGTTTTATAATTTCAAAAAACATTGTCCAAACCATTTGAAATATGGCCGCTGCTGCTACGGGTATTGTTTAACTGCAAAGGATACCGAGAAACAAGCATAGTCGAACAAGAGATATACCAGCATGTAATCAAAAATTAACATCCCGGCAAATGAAGCGTTAATGTTGACTTAATTGGGATGTTTTAGTTGATATATTCCATAGAGTAATATGAGAAACGGAAATATCGAAGAGAAACAAAACAAAACACATAATACGTTGAAAAAGAAGACCGAAATGGTAAAAAAAATCAGTGACACAGGATTCTGAAAAGAAGCAAATATTCTTTTTATAAGGACTTCAAAAAAGGGTTACATTCAACTGGAAAACAAAAGATTAGAAAATCAGTGAATGAAATAAAAAAAAACAATGCAAGACTGTTTTAAAAAAAAGGTAAAACCTTGTAATGGTTATGTAATGGTGTCAGGTTGGATCAAAACCGATGGTGGAAGAAAATTGTATTTCACAAAATACTACATTATATTTCAATAAGTCATATACGCCTTAAAATTACGGTTAAAATAAGAATGAAGAATTAAATCATGACGAGTCTAGATATTGTTTCCCTATATTCTAACAAAGTTGACAAATACATAGAAGGTTTATCAAAAATGGATTTACAAACCTTGGAATTAAGGACGTTCTTTAACCAAAAGAACAATAGTCCATGTAAACGTACGTCCGCCAATCATTCGTTGTTGTATTATAAAGTTTAAAGTAAGTTTACGGTAGAATGCGCGGTACTGACATGTAGAGTAGATTATATTTGTCATTCGTGTACAGTTGTGGTTAGTTTGACGTCAACGTTTAATGGAAGTAGTAGCGAAAGCAGGGAGAAGTGTTCCGTTTAATAATGGCAAGAACTTCATATCGTGAGCAGGCACATATGATATTTACATATCAGTGATAATAATGGACGTGAGGCTACACATGTGTATCAGATCGCATTTCAAGGCCGAAGGTAGACGAGTCATCCAAAGTTTTATCCTTCTTTGGCTTGAAGATCACGACCCCCAAAGTTTGTAAAATTTTTTGAGACACCTGATTCATATATATATATATATATATATATATATATATATATATATTAAATGACGACACGGAAATTTCTGTGTTTCGATATAGAATCTTGTCATCAGGAAATGTTGGATATTTTGTTGTGAAAATGATTTACATTTAAATGCCAGGAGACTCCAAATCGTAAAACATTGGATCCTCTTCATCTGGATTTAATAGAAGCGATTGGTTATCCCAAGGCTTTCCTTCTCGCTCTCACTTTTGCATGGTCATGGGAAACGCCACAAGCTGTAGTGCTATTTTCGCTTCCAGCATGCACGCACGTGTTCGCCAATCTTCCATACAAACAAAATAGACAACTACTACTATCGTTCGTCCGCGAACTGTTCATTACAAACAACACTATTATCATCTTTGATAATGGCTGATGTAAGCCAAAAGCTCAGAAAGGATTAAATAAAAACTTTTATCAATATTGTGATTTTCTTTCCTCTTTCAACGATAATGTTAAGCTTATCAGACGATATGAAAAAAATTACATAAAATAAATCTACAAAACTTGTCTCTATTATTTAATGAAACACGCATCAATGAAAAAATGCTGCATAAATACAAACCATATCTATATATATAGATAGATAGATAGATAGATAGATAGATAAGTATTGTTGGAATAATATTCCTTGTCCAAAGAAACACAATTTTTTTAAAAAAGTGTTCAATACAAAAGTAGAGCTAATATTATTTTAAGAACTATCACATCACTTGACAAGACACAAAAGTGTCGAAACAAAATGGCTACTTTTGTAGTGATATTGTAACATATCCAGGTTATAATATATATATATATATATATATATATATATATATATATATATAATTATTGTGGAGAAATTTGTCACTTCCAAATTTCGAGAGGGCATCTGTTTTTCAGGATCATTTGGGTTGTCTCTGCCGAATGCTCATGAAAGAGGAATCATTACTATAATGTCCTCACGAAACATTCGAATTTGTCATGAATATATATATATATAATGAGGAATGGAATAACACATCGTATCTCGTAAATTAAAGTTCTAGAGTTTACTGTTGTCTCTGCAAACGTATGCTGAACAACAGAAAACCCTCAATCGTCGCTCTATTCAATCAAGTCCTAACATCTACAGCAGAAAACGTTAAATGTTTGCTCGTGGATTCTCTTCCAACTAAACACTTCACTCGTCTCGAGTAATTACACCCGATTTCTCAATAGAACAGAGGATCAACTAAGTGATATGTGCATAACCCACATATCTGGTCTGAAATATAATTTCTGACTTGGGCTCCCATAAGACAAACGGAGCTGATGTAATCCCAAACATCGTCCTAAGGAAATGCGCCATTGACCTTGCACAATGACTTCTTTAAACTATTGCCTTTTTGCTTCCTGCTTTCCTTTTTATTAGACGTTCTCATCTGTAGTTCCTGTTTTTAAGAAATCTGGTGAACCCCTGACCTATTTATCTTCCAGCTTTTCAGCAAAGTATTGTGGTGCAATTGATATCGACTTGGAACGACAAATTGTGGAGCCGAGTTCGAATTTCAGTCGAATTCCTTGCATTCATCTACGCACAAATACTTTTGTTAAAAGTATTAATCCGTCTCTTCCCTCCAGTTATGAGTCAAACAACAGGACAGATTAGGTTCTTTAGCCTTGGCTGGCAACCGCAGAAAGAAATGGCAACCTACTGCGGGATAATCTTCTGCCCAGTCAGTCATGTCTCTTTCGAGACATGATCGCCCAAGCGTGAATCGGTATGGCACTTAACTGACTGATATCAGAATCTCATCACCGTTGAAATTGTTAAGTATCACACCTCTCACAGTTTAGTCTCTGGCAAACAATGTGGATTCTACTTTGACATGTCTACCGTTAATGTGGTAACGGCCATCATTGCAAAATATATATATATATATATATATATATATATATATACACGCTATATTCGTCATCCACATACAAGCCTGTTTCGCTGTATCATAGCTCATTTGTGTTGCTAGACATCCAGTTGTTTCTGGCCGGGATCGAAACTCGACTGATTTGGTGTCAGTCGGAGTCGCTAACTCCTAATTCATAGACTCATGGAATCAGGGAAGGGACATTTTAGCGTTATATATAAGCGGTGTATGCACACGCTAGTCACCGAAAGAACTCAATTCATTGCTGAAGAATAATGCATATATTTCAGAAGTGGTAACTGTTTTAAATAGATTTTCCTCTCTGGAAAGCTCAACCGTAACGAGATAATAATATATTCGTCATCTATATACAAGCGTGTTTCACTGTATCATAGCTCATCAGTGTGGCTAGACATCCATTTGCTTCTGGCCGTGATCGAAACTCCGATTTGGTGTCAGTCGGAGTATATATATATATATATATATATATATATATATATATATATATATATATATATATATATATAAATTTAAACAAGTTGTATTGAACGATAGAGACAACATAGGCTTATATATTTTCTTTTGAATTTTTTCATATTTCCTGATTAGATTTTTTATTTCCGGGTTATATTTGTATAAAAATTGTCCAAACGTTGTCCTAGTACTTCCGAACGTCATTATTCATCATCAGAGACTATATTACAGTTTAAAAATCAAATATTACCTTGTATCAGGAAAAGTTTTACAGCATTTTAAAAGAAAATAATGAAGAATTTTTAAATTCAGAGGCAGTAATAATGTAAGCAGCATGCGCACATGGAGATATGTGCTCACGTAGATACGTGAATTATATGGAATACTTGGTTGTTAAAGATTTGAAATGCCGGAAAAATATTTTATAGAATTTGAACTTCGAAGGAACTAATTATGTCAATTATCAAATTACTCAGAGGCAAAGAATTATTTACCTTAATTATATTTCAAATAGACCCTCTAAACACAAGTAAATACATGTCCAGAAACTGGATAAGCTATGCGATTGATAAGAGGGTTTTTTTTTTATCTCTGATAGGTAGCGACTCTAAAATGTTTAGGCGTTTAATGTCTGTGTGTTGATCAATAATTTTAGTATTGTCTATAAGAATTTTATGAATGTCAGAATGCTGAAGAGAAACTTAAGATGTTGTGTGATAGATAAGATTAGATAGATAAGATTAGATTAGATTAGATAGATAAGATAGATAAGATTAGATTAGATTAGATTAGATCGATAAGATAGATAAGATTAGATTAGATTAGATTAGATCGATAAGATAGATAAGATTAGATTAGATTAGATTAGATCGATAAGATAGATAAGATTAGATTAGATTAGATTAGATCGATAAGATAGATAAGATTAGATTAGATTAGATGAGATAGATCAGATAGATAGATAGATAGATAGATAGATAGATAGATAGATAGATAGATAGATCAGTGTGGGTCAGTCAGTTAGTTAAGTGCCATATCATCTATTATGTCTGGTTACTTAACTCCCATTCTGCAACTCTTTGATTATTACATGTGGGGAGCGTTTGAGTCGGTCAGTCAGTTAAGTGCCATACGTGATACACACTTGGGCAATCATGTCACGAAAGAGACATGACTGACTGGGCAGAACATTATCCCGCAGTAGGTTGCCATTGCTTTTTGCGGTAGACTGGTTGCCGACCAGGGCTTTAGAACCCAATCTGTCCTGTTATTTAACCTATAACTGGAAGGAATAGACGGATTAATACCTTTCCCAAGGGTATTTGCGCGTAAGTGAATACAATGAATTCAACTGGAATTCGAACTCGGCTCCCCGAATTCCAGTGTGGTTACTTGTGGTAATAAAACAGTGGCTGGATTTAAAATAACAAAGCATTTTTTAAATAGCAATGCAGACCAATTTCACTATTCTACTGGAACACCTTCTTTATGCAAACTACTACTCTCTGGAACAAAACTCAAATAGGATATTTCCCCGATCACTAAAATCTTAAGCTAGGGTAAATCGTTACCTTCCCCTCCTATCCGTATATATGGCCTCCTAACGTGACCCGCTAACTCGATTGACTTCCGGGTCTTATAAGGAGTAACTGTAAAAAAGAAAAACTGCAAATAAGCATAGTCATAGTCGCAGCAGGCATTTGCCTCTGCAGCTATGACACTGTCAGCACCCTGCCTTCGGGTAGAGAGCGCTCTGCTTCCGAACAGAGAGTACAAACCAACTCGTGGTTCCGCCGAAGGGCAGAATCGCGACTCGCTAAAAATAGACAAACATTTTTTGGCCCGGCTATATGGCCGGGAAGACCTACTATAAAATGACCTTGTGTAAATACCGTCATAACAACGACATTAAAAAGAACAAGCAATAAACTCTCCTTATTTCCCATAAAATTTTCAAAGATTTTGTAAGACCTGCTGTTATTTTGTAGCACATGACGGAGTTTTGCAGAGGAGCGATAAGAGTTATTTAAAAACGAGCGTCACATTGATTTTCATTGTATCTTCAAAGCTGCCAGTCAGTTTCTCTTCACTTAATCTTAACTCTGTATTTATCGTCTTCTTCTTCTTCTATGTGCCCTGTCCCTTCAGGACGTAGGCGATCACGAAATAAGCCCACAGACATAAACTTATAAAAGGCCATATAATCCCACAATAATGATTAACAAAAAATTATAAAGAGAAATACAATATGAGGAAAAGAAAGACAAAACAGAATAAAAAGTAAAAAAGAAAGAGATAATATACTTAAAGATACAAATAAATAGCTATCACAAAAAGTTTTAGAAAATACAAATTGTTTTAAAGATATTTTTCCAAGATATTTTAAGAAATTTTTAAAAATTATAAAAAGAATCTCAAGAGAAGGTATTTTACAGAAATACGCAAAGCGTAAAATTAATACTGAAAATATAAGGATATATATATATATATAAGTCAATATAGTAAAAAACGAAAATACAATTACAAGTAGTTAACATCACAAAATTAAAGAATTTTTTAAGATTAAAAAAAGGAGATATATGAAATACTACTACCATTACTTCTTCTTCTTCTTCTATGTGCCCTGTCCCTTCAGGACGTAGGCGATCATGGATCTCCACGTCTCCCTATCCCTTGTGGCTCTTAGTATGTTTGCTCCTGTTGCTCCTGGCAACCCTCGTTCCGTCATCCACCTGATCAGACCCTGCAAATATGTTATCCGCTGCCTTCCTCTGTCTCTCCTTCCTTCTATCTCTCCAGTCAGTATCAGGTTCTCCAGGCTCTCCTTCCTCATTGCATGTCCCAGGAACTTCAGTTGTCTCTTCCTGATGCTCAGCATCAATTTCCTTTTTGTTGACATTCTTTCTAACACTTCGTCGTTGCTTGTATGCTCAGTCCACGATATCCGTAGCATCCTTCTGTAGAACCACATTTCGGCCGCTTCCAGTTTTGTCCTCATTTTCGATGATATTGTCCAGCATTCACAGCCGTATTGAAGAATTTATCGTCACTACTTTTAATTATCACACATTTTACTAATAATTAATTTCTGTGAATAGGTGATTTATTAAAGGATCGTCCGAAGGTCAATCTATTGTTTTAGCGTCTTTTTCATCACACCTTCAGGTTAATTAACCATTTTCTTTTTTTGTTTTTGATAAATTTTATCGTCAATAAATCATGTTCGAATTTAATATACGTAGAACTTTTTAAATCGACATTTTGCAGGGAATGTATTGTTTTGTAATATATTGTTTTGTTTAAATATACGAAGTTTTAAACACTGTAATATATGCCCGAATGTTTTGTTTTTCTGGCAAATCAACATCGGCGGGTCATTTATTGGAAACTAAACTTTATTTATTGCTGGTAATACATTTTTTCTTTCAACAATTTATTGTTGTTATATATAAGTTTTGTGTCTAGTAATACATTTTTCTTTCCGAGTATCAAGATTCATTGGGATTTTTTAAGGGCAGACTCCCCAAGTCCTACCCTTGTTATTTAACCCATAACTGGAGCAAAGGGACAGATTAATGCCTTTCCCAAGGGTACCAGTGCGTAAGTGAATGCAGGGTATTCAACTGGAATTCGAACTCGGCTTACCGATTTCTCTTTCCGAGCCGATATCCACTGCACCACAATGCACATTCGTCACTATACGCTTACAGCATCTGGTATTCCCCAGCGGTCAGCCATCTAAGTACTGACCAGGATCAACGTTGCTTAACTTCGGTGATCAAACGAGAACCGGTATATTCAATGTGATATGGCCTTAAGCCATGCCCGGATCTGTTTGTGTTTTGGTGCAGTGGATATCGGCTCAGAACCAGAAATCGGAGAACTCAGTTCGAATTCCAGTTAAATACATTGCATTAACATACGCACAAATGCTCTTGGGAAAATATAAATCCGTCGCTTCTCCCGCCCGCTATGAGTTAAAAGCAGGACAGATTGGATTTAGCCTTGGTTGGCAACCATTCTACCCCAGAAAGTAATGGCAACCTACTTCGGGAAAATCTTCTGAGTAGTCAGCAATATCTTTTTTGAGACATCCAAATGTGAATTAGTAATGTGATAGGTACCGACTTAGAGGCTCGACTCCAGCCACTTTCTCAGCGATTGGTTGTGGCTTCCCTCTGTCTGTTCTATAAATATTTTCATGGATTCTCCTCCGAGGAACTTGAGTCACTTGTGCCCCTGCCACATTAGTTTACTCGTGCAACCAGACTGGCAACCGGGTCCCACCCATTCACAGTTGGATCAAACAAATGCAGCCGACAATTCTACTCCTTCAGCTTCTTTTCTCGCACTTCCCGCCTGTGGAATTCTCTTCCATATTCTTGCTTTGGCTAAACTCCAGGAATTTAAATGCAAAGTCACTACCCATCTCTTAACCACTTGACTCCAGTTCTTTCTACATCACCCAGTATATTTTTTCCTTGCTCTCTCCTTTTCTAACTGTCATCACACCTGTATTCTCATCTTTCTCTTGCTCCTTTTTCTGACACCCCCTGTAACTGGTTCGTCTTTCTCTTTACTCTTCTCCTATAGAATCTTTTTCTCTTATGTAGCCCCCTGAGCTTCAGTGACGTTACCACCTTGTTTGGGGTGAAACTTTAAAAAAAAAAAATAACCGCCAAACCGCCTAATAGTGTATCACGTATGGCACTTAACTGACCGATTCTTTGTTTTCTAAAGAAATCTCCCTGTCTTTCAATATTCTGCTTACCTTTTGAAATGCATCCTTGGCCATCCCAATGCGTCTTCGGATCTCAATGCTGCAGTTTCTTTTATCTGTCAAAAACCTTTCCAGGTAATTAAATTTTTGTAACATTTTTTAGTGTTTTATACCTGTAGTTGGCATTTTGGGTCCTCTTTTCTGCTGTTAAATATGGATTCGATATTTTAATTTATACTTAGTCCTTTCTCCTCATTTTCCATTGCTACCTTCTGTTGTATCTTAATTTAAAGAGAGAAATTATTCATGATAATTTTGCTAAGTATCTGACTCGAAGAATTACATTGCAACTTCGTTTCTCAATCTGTATTTGGACAAGTGAATATAGACTTTCTTTTTCTGAATTTGAGTTTAAGTTTGAGTTTTGTTTAACGGCATATCAATCTTTGTGGGTTATTAAATGGAGTTTTAAGAGTCTTTTTATAATAGATTATAGTGAGATTGTTGAGTTATTCAGATTTTAATGAAAACTTGTTGTTTTAATTTAGAGAACTGAAAGTGGCTTCTAGTTGTGTATTCAAAAATGTTTTGCTGAGAATAAATTTTTTCATTCAAAACATTTTAGCTATGATAATAATTTTTTCTTCAAAAATGTATATTTTTCTATAAAAGTCTATTTTATGTATATATTTCTATAAAAATGTATTTCTGTATTTTCATAGTATTTTGACTCCAGTTGGAGGGTTAACTATTTGCCCATGGCTGGGGCCCTAACAGATGCTACCACTCCGGATCAGGGTGGACCTAAGAACAACAGCAATTAAGAGGTAGTTCCTTGCTCCTCACAACCTCCCAATCGGAGGCCTTACTGCCGGATGAAGTTTACCGTCATGCCAAGGACCTCCTTTCCTGAAAGGAAAAATATAGCGTCAATCAACAGATCCTGTTATCCTGAATCATAGATCACTTATTGTTTTATCTCTTCATTTACATTTTCATATTTTCTTTCACTCTAAGTAACCCATTTACGCCGTGGTCGCATTATTGCCTTGCTCGAGGTGAAATTATTAAAAATAAGAAAAATGTTCTTTTCTCTTTCCATTTATTCTTAGAACTACCTCTTTTTTTTACTCGCGCTGTCCATATAATTCTAAGCATCTTTCGGCAGGAAAACTCAGGGAAACTGATGTAATCTTAATTTTTTTTTTTAGTCATTTCACCCCGAGCAAGGTGGAAACGCCACTGATGTGCAGGGGGCTACATAAATGTAAAAAGATTAATTAGAAAAGAGTGAGGAGTACAAACTAGTTAGAAAGGAACAATAGGAAGCAGGTGCGATGACAGATACATAGGTGGAGATAAAGGGAAGGTTATACAGGGGTGGGGAGAGAGCTAGAGTCCAGTGGTTAGTAGATGAGTATTAACTTTGCATTTAAATTTCTGGAGGTTGTAGCCGTCAGGAAAGCAAGAATACGGGAGTGAGTTCCACAGGCGGGAAGTGCGAGAGAGGAAGCTGCAGGAGTAGAATTGTCGTCTGCATTTGGCTAACCTGACTGTGAATGGGTGGGACCCAGTTGCCAGTCTGGTTGCACGAGTAAACACCTGTTGAGGAGGCATCAGTGACTTAAGTTCGTCTGAGTAGAAGCCATGAAAGTATTTATAGAACAGACAAAGGGAGGCCACATTTTGACGATGGGGAAGTGGCTGCAGTCGAGCCGCCAGATCAGTACCTATCACATTACAGACTCTCCTTTGGAGCTTGTCAAGAACACTGAGGAGAACGGCAGGGGCACCCGACCATAAATGGCAGCAGTACTCCATGCACGGACGGATGGTTGACTTGTATATATGCAGGATGGATTCAGGTGGAAAAAACATCCTGGATCGACATAGTGACCCAACCTTCTTAGCCGTAGATTTTGCTATAGTGGTTCCATTTGAGATCTGAGGACAGGCTAAGTCCGAGGAGGCGTAGTGTATTACTCTCCGGGAGAATCGCTTTGTCCATGCTTATGGGAGGGAGGAGAGGTTGCCTGTAATGGTTGACATACAACAGCTTGGTCTTAGATGAATTGAAGTTGACAATCCACTTCTTGCCCCAGTTCACCACAGAGTGTAGATCCCGTTCAAGGTCAGCAGCGAGATTATGTCTGTCCGCCACGACAGGATTCTTACTGGTACGGGAGTATATTGTAGTGTCATCTGCGTAGATGCCTACTTGGGACTTGATCTCATCTGGGAGGTCGTTGATGAAAATAAGGAAGAGCGTCGGGCCCAGGATAGAGCCCTGTGGGACACCAGCATTCATGCTGTAGGACGAAGAGGCACGCCCATTCAGAACGACCTTCATTTTGCGGTTATTTAAGAAAGATTGGATTAGGTCAAGCAGGCGACCGGTAATACCATAACCGCGTAGTTTGCATAGGAGGCCAGAGTGCCAAACCCTGTCGAAAGCCTTGGAGATGTCCAGAGCAACCGCGCGAGCCTCGTCAGACTCATCAAGGGCCTGAAGCATGTACTCCGTTACGGTTGTTAGCAGGTCGGCCGTGGAGCTGGCAAAGCGGAATCCATATTGCCTGTCGGAGAACAGTTTGTGGGCGGTGAGATGATGACCACAGTTTTTTAAAAAAATTATGTATTTCATACTATTTTAAGTGGATAATTCTAAATAAAAATACAATGGTTCTTTTGGTTTTATTATTTTGCAAAATTTTACAAGGCAAGGAAGCAAAGATAAACACGTTCGAATCACTTTAAACTCGGGTGCCTCTGCTATACTCCTCAGGGTTCTTGACAAAATTCAACGGAGAATCTGTAATGTGATCGATATCGACTTGGCAGACCGGCTGCAGTCACTCTCGCCAGCGTGACGTGGCTTCCCTGTGCCTCTTCTATAAATATTTTCACGGCTTCTGCTCCGATGAAATTAAATCACTGGTGTCCCCTAGGTACGAATCTGCACGAGATACTAGATTAGCAACTAGGTCCCACCCTTTTACAGTGAAACAGATAAGATATAACCGCAATTTCTACTCCAACAACTTCTTTCCTCGCACTTCCCGCCTGTGGAAGGAAATTCCACATACTTGCTTCCCCAACAGCTACAATCTCCAGGAGTTTAAATGTAAGGTCAATAGACACCTCCTAACACACTAACTCGCACCCATTCTCTCAAACACTCTTCCCATCTACCCACCCCTCATCCTCGGTATCCTTACCCGTCTATCACCCTCCTTCTGACATTTCCTATATCTAACCACTCTTTCTCGTCACTTTCCTTTATGTAACCCACTGCGCAATAGTGGCAGTGGAATGCCTTGCTCGGGGTGAAATTATAAAATTTTTTTTTTCATTCTTTCATTGATGAAACTGCAACATAGCTAATTATTGAATATTTGTAAATTCATTTGATGCACAGAAGCATTCTGTTTTCATTTACAATTATTAACTTGGCAACAAATACTAAAAAATATTTTTCTAAGACACTGGGGTGGCCTTAAAAATTAGGCCGGTAGTGTACATTTCGATTGCACTTAGTGAAACAGATTCGTAAGAAAAATGGCTTCTGAAATAACACAATTGAAGTGTATCAATATCGGTGGATAGTGTCGTGTGTGTGTGTGTGTGTGTGTGTGTGTGTGTGTGTGTGTGTGTGTGTGTGTGTGTGTATAACAGCACCAATAATCAAACGCATCGGAAAACAAGCGACGCGCAGGCTGATAGAGTTTGATATGAAAAGGCTGAGATAGATTGATAGGAAACTGGAGAGGCATGAACTAAGCGTGCCTCGAAGTAACATACAGAGTGACAGACCGAACTGAACAAAGAGAGATAAAGTGCGAAACAGACAGACATACGAACAGACTCGGGGAGGCGCACAGAAGGCGATGGAACGGCTGATACGATAGAATTAGATACGGAAAACATTGTGATAGGTTTGAACAGCTGAATACAGACAGAACAATTCTAATAGAAAACAGAATAGACAAGCAAAGACATTACATGCGTACGGACTGAAAGGGATGACAAGCAATCGTGGAATCTATGAAAGCTTCATGCAATGTAACTAGTAGACGGTATTACTTATGACAGAACATATAAACGGTCTAATTCTCTTAGGCTGTTCATGTTTACGTGAGGAAATTAATGCCTTGTTCGTACTTTATATATATATATATATATATATATATATATGTGCGTGCGTGCGTTGTGGTGCAGTGGATATCGGCTCGGAACGAGAAATAGATGAGCCGAGTTCGAATTCCCTGCATTCACTTAAACGCAAATACTATTGGGAAATGTATTAATCCATCTCTTCCCTCCAGTTATAGATTAAATAACAGGACATATGGGGTTCTATAGCCTCGCCTAGCAACTAGTCTACTGCAAAAAGTAAAGGCAACCTACTGCGGGATAATCTTCTGCCCAGTCAGTCATGTTTCTTTCGAGACATCATCGTCTAAGGGTGTATCCCGTATGGCTGATATATATATATATTTCCAATTTCATTTCAAACATACGCACCGTAGTGGGGGCGTTAGAGAGTGTCGTCAGTGATGTCATCGCGAGGATCACTAGGGGGTTTCGGGTCTTTCAACATCATACCCCACTTCACCGCGCCGACCCAACCAGAGATGATCAGTCTCTGGTCCACCCTCGATAAGCGCTTTCAGACACTGAGAAAATTACGTTTGGGCCTGGTACGAAACCCTGCAAGTGATTCTGATTGGAGACAGTCAGAGCCACTTTCCATTTAGAGGCGAACCGTACATGAGCTTGTCCGAAAATGTGAAACAATTTACCTATTGTACGGCTATTAAAAATATATATATGAGTGTGTGTATGTACCTATTGTACGGCTATTAAAATATATATATATATATATATATATATATATATATATATGGGTGTGTGTATACCCGTGCGTGTGTGGTGATAGATAAATGATTTTGTAAGCGCAACTTGATTTACCACAAGCCCGAAAGCATGGGGCAGCCAGTACGGATTCAACTCACTAAGCGAAACAAGCTTACTAATCATATTGAGAGGCTCATGCATACAGACAGACAGACAGACAGACAGACAGAGTCAGTCAAATAAAAGATCGATCCTATGAAATCTAAATAATCATAATATAGTCCACAAAGTTAATTACCAGAATACTAATGTTTTATATTGTAACTATCCCCAAACATTGTAAAATCATTTCAGAATATATTCTAAATAACGCAAAACTCCTATTTAAAGATGTGAGTATATATATATATATATATATATATATATATATATATATATTGTAACTAAGTTGTTGAACTCGTAGGTTTATTAAACTTTTGTTCATGCATTTACTTTTATAAAGAGTGCTCGATACAAATGTAGAGCGTTATACTGTAATGGTTGTTACAATGTTTTTAAATTCATAGTATCACTACACAAAAAAATCTCTCATATTTCGAAACCAGCCCATTATGTTTTTGGCTTCATCCTCAGGTGATTTCTAGAACCCCCCCCACCAAAGAAAACAAACTCTATACAATACCAACAAAAAATAATGCAGTTGCAACAGAATAGTAGATAAATAAAAAAAATATATTTAAATTTATAAAATATGTTGTATAAAGGATACATTTTATAAAAGAAATATATTTCTTGAATATTATGAAAATTTATAATATTATAAAATAGCTTAATATTATGGAATATTATAGAATATTTTTTATGAAAGATATATTTTGTAAAGAATATTTTTTATAAAAAACAAAAAAATAAAAAACAGCAAAAAGCACACACCCCAATACAAAAAAAAAAAACATACATTAAATTAAGGAGAAACCAACCCCAAAACAAAACAACACCTACCAACCCCTAAACCAAACAAGCTAGGCGCCAGTACCACCAGCCCTTTCAAGAGACATAGAGTAACCTATCATGAACTCTACCAAAAACAAACACTTGACCCTAAGACCAGTAAAAAGGTCAACGGAACTCAAAATACAGACCAACCCCTCTAACACCCAAAAATAACAAATCCAACACAAATAAACGGTCTTTTCAACTAGACAATTCTCATTTCTAAAAAAAAAAAAATCACTTGATATATATATATAGGTTGAAGTTTATAAAGGAAAACTCAACACATCACATTAGTTATAAACTATAGTTCATTTCAATGAGCTTAACTAGCTCATATCAGACTCTTTTACAAAATTTCCTCCATCTGGCATAAAATTTCTGCCGGAATTAACGTTTTCTTAAAATGAAGAGGGAACATAATAAAAATAATAATAAGCATAAGATTACAAACAAATAAATAAATGACAATAAATGTGAGGGGAAGGAGGAAAGAAAGAAGGAAAGGAAGGAACGGGAGGGAAGAGGAGAAGGATATATAGTCCAGTTCCAAATATGGATAGTGTCCGTTTGAAGTTATTTGACTGTCTTAGATGGTATCACCTCTGAAAAATACCAATTCCCCTGATTTTAGGCGTATATTTGACCCCCATCAGGTCAACCCAGTTACTTATATTAACTTAAATCCATATATACCTATGTTTATATTCCCACATATACTTACCGTGAGATTTAAAAAAAAAAAAAAAAAAAATATATATATATATATATATATATATATATATACTCTTCATAAGCATAGGGTTTCTGTGGGTCTCCGTAGTACGGTGTGTATACGCACTCACATATCACGTTAACTAAATTGTCGTATTCTCAATCTCGCATATATTAATATACACTAGATATATACGAAATAATTAAGTACATATATAAGCCCACATATCCAAACTCAATTATATATGTATATATATATGTGTGTGTGTGTGTGCATACATACCCCATCATGACCAGACACACACACACACATATATATATATATATATATATATATATATATAATTTAAAACTAGTTGAAAAAGAAATGTATTAAAAAGAAGTTGTATTAAATTTTTCCTATTTTCTTTTAAACAAGTTATTTTGAAACTACTCTATTGAACATCTATAAACTATTTCGGATAAAATTTGATAAATCTCGGATGTGCGTTGTGGTGCAGTGGATATCGGCTCAGAACGAGAAATCGGGGAGCCGAGTTCGAATTCCAGCTGAATTCATTGCATTCACTTACGCGCAAATACCCTTGGGAAAGGTATTAATCCGTCTCTTCCTTCCAGTTATGGATTAAATAACAGGACAGATTGGGTTCTATAGCCTTGGTCGGCAACCAGTCTACCGCAGAAAACAATGGCAACCTACTGCGGGATAATCTTCTGCCCAGTCAGTCATGTCTCTGTCGTGACATGATCACCCAAGCGTGTATCACTTATGGCACTCAACTGACTGAATGTTACTTCGCAAGATACACTGTGGGAATAAGTACAGGCTGCTTGGCAGGAAATACCATTAGATATATTGAAAAAGCTTGTGATGTCAATGACTGTCAGAATGAAGACTATGATCAAAGCTAAAGGCTATTACATTAAATTTATTTTTATCAAGTATTTTTCTTGGTAAAGCATTTCTGAGTAAATCAAATTGAATTACTTTCACTAAATTGTTTATTTTCTGTCAATATGCCTCATAAAAGATAAAATAGTTCTTGTCCTAATACTTTTTTCACAGTATTATATATATATTTCAAATTGTCGGTTGTTTATAACCAAGTTTCGTTAAAATTCGTAAATTTCCGTAGTGTGTGTGTGTGTGTGTGTGTGTGTGTGTGTGTGTGTGTGTGTGTGTGTGTGTGCGTGTGTGTGTGTGTGTTAAATGCAAAGAAGTTGTCGCATTACGGTCATACAACGTTGAATACACCGGTTCCTGCTCGATCGCCGAAGTTAAGCAACGTTGAGCCTTGTCAGTTCGTCAGTACTTAGATGGGTGACCGCTTGCGAATACCAGGTACTGTAAACGTTTATTGACGGATGTGCGTTGTGGTGCAGTGGATGTCGGTCCGGAAATGGAAATCTGTGAGCCGAGTTCCAACTCCAGTCGAACACTCTGCATTGACTGACACACTGGTACCCTTGGGAGAGATATTAATCCCTTTGTTACCTCCAGTTATGGGTAAAATAACTGAGGTCTGTTGTCTATGCGATCTGTGACGAACCTCAGCACAGATTGTTTGTTATCAGCAGCTCCAAAAAGTGTGGATGGTGCTACACAAGCCTTCACCACTCTAAACAATTCTTTGTGTGGCAGTCTGAGTTATACACTCATACGTCGAAATCGACGGGAGAGTCATATATATATATATATATATATATATATATATATATGTGTGTGTGTGTGTGTGTGTGTGTGTTTAATGCAACGAAATTTTTTTTTTACATGAAACTAAGCAACACTATCGCCAGCCCGATGTTAATCACTTTACGATAAAATACCAAAATATATTTTATCAGTAAAACTACTGAAAAACAGCAATCTTGGCGCTAAATATTATCACAACTCAACTCAATTCTGAGTGTGTGTGTGTGGGGGGGTGCGTGTGAGCTGTGATACAGCGAAACAGATATATATATATATATATATATATATATATATATATATATTCCATTTGTAAACGAGTTATTACGCGATCTAGGTTTCTGCCATGAGTAGTATCTTCAGGCGATTTTTAAAAACTGATTTTACCGTTTACCGTTTTTCTTTTTAAGAACACTCACGTAATGGTGTTTTTCTTAACGCTCACGTGTCAGGGAATTTTTAAACGCGCAATTTTTAAAATTATAACTAATTATTGCGGTTTGATCCATGGTTGTATGAACCTCCGAGGTATTTTTTAGTATGGTTAAAATTAGTCATAATTTCCGTTCTTTCATTCAACGGTTCGTTTTTGTTTGGGAATAGCATAATCTCTAACTTTTCCTCTTGGCACAGTCTACATATTTTGCCACCGTTTTAAGGCTTGGCTGTTTTTACAATATTCCACGTTATGTCTGGGTCTTTTCTCTAAGGTGATTTTAATTTCCACACGTGGCTAGCCAATTTGGTTCAGCTTTTTAATTTTTCTATTTTGCATGTAGACCTGTGATTAAACCACCTTGTCTTAAAGGTGACTTTGGTTGAACCCAAATATATTTTATTTTGGCCATTTGTGTCATGTACATTCACCTTGTAAATGATTTCTTTGTATTGCAAATTCTTTGAAGTTGGCATTTATTTTGTCTCTGCAGTTGCATTCTTTAATAGTGGCTTTGTTTTGTACAATGCCATCTAAGTTTCTGGCGTTTTGTTTTTTATTATATTTTTCTCTATCTAACTTTTTTATATTTTTCTCGGTATCTAGATTGGCGGAAAATTGAACTTGTTTTAGTAATATGAGTACTTTCGTCTGTAATGTTTTTACCACATTAGCTCAGTGGTATTTATAGATTTCTTTATAGACTGTTAATTTTTATATGATATTTTCTTTTGTGAAAAATGTATGTTTTTAAAGTTTTTTTTGTTTTAAATAGAAATGTTTCATGAAAATTTTAAAACATATTTTAAAAGATGTTTAAAGAAAGCGAAAGTTTTAAAGGGAATCTTTTAGAAGCGTCTCTGTAAAAATAGTTTTTATCTTAGAAATTTTTTGTGTGGATTTCTATTTCTGATAGTAGCGTATTTTCATCTCCCTTTTTCGTTTTATTATTTTCTTCCTTTCCTCTATTCCACCCCCACCCTATTTTGTGTTTTAGCGGTTTATGTCTCTGTGGAATTAAATGTCTATCCCTATCCTATTTTGCGTGCGTATATATTTTTATATAGTTATGTGATTGCAATTACATCATGCCTATGTCCCGCTTTTTTGTGTCTGTTTTCAAAAATCTTTTGTGTATCCATAATTTTCAAAACAATCATTCTTTTGTATGTGTGTAAATATGTATACCTTGTGTATGTATAATTTTCATGAGTTTCGTTCTTGCGTGTATATGTATACCTTTGTCTGTATAATGTCATATGTGTGATCCGATGTATGTATTTGCAATTTAATTCCGGTTTAAATAATACAAGCTTCACTTTTTGTATTAAAACTAATTTTTAATATTCTGAGTGAATTTATTTTTCAGAGTTTGGAATGAGATAAAATTTACATAATTGAAATTAATATCTACTTATTTCCGTCTAAGCATGTTTTGAACTTTCTTCTCAATATTTTACAATGTACTGGATTATATCCATTGAGCTCTCTATTTTTATCTAATTAATATTTTAATATTTTATATTAATTAGATAAAATCTTTCGGATTATCCTCTCCGTCTTTGCGGATCTGCAATTATCTCACTTATATATATATTTCTTAAAATTAGGTGTTTTACGAAAAATAAATAAGGTAGTGGACTTGTGTTGTGGTTTAATGAATATCGACTCCAAATGAGAAGACGCCGAGTTGAATTCGAATTCTAGAATAATTTGTTTCATTCACTTACGCACAAATACCCTGAGGAAACGTATTAATCCAGTTATTCTGCCTCCACTATGGGTTAAATAAAAGAAATTATTGGGTTTTATAGCTCTGCTTGGCGACCAGTCTAACACAGAAAGTAATGGCAACCTACTGCGAAAATCTTCTACCTCGTAATTCATGTCTCTTTCGTGACATGATCGACCGATTGTTTTTCATATAAGGCATTTAGCTAATTGATTGAAATATTGAAGTTCAGTAAATGATATCACTTGCCAAATTTACGAATTTCATTAAGTATTATGAGATTTTGGTTGTTCGGTTGTTATTACCACATAGTTTCGGCCGAAGTGCAATCCGTATACTAACCTGGGTAACATTCAGAAAATTCTAAACTGACTCTTTATTTAAGTTACGGATGTGAAAGAATTTTTCTTATTCCACGACCCATGCCTGTGAATATATATATATATATATATATATATATATATATATATTAAATCCAAAATGATGATCAGATAGGTAAATTCCGAAAACCCGTTTGTATTGATATTAATTTAATTAATATTAAAATTGATTAAGGTGAAGAGGTCGATGCAAATATTACGTTCAATTTACAGAGCCAAATATAAAAATAAAATAAAAATTCGAAATTTAAATACGTTGGACAGCCATTTCTACGAAAAATGCCTCGCTTCTTCAGCAACGCCTGAAACCAAAACTTTATTTTACAAAGTTTTGGTTTCAGCCGTTGCTGAAGAAGCAATTGCTCGTAGAAATGGCTATCCAACTGAATTAAATCTCGAAATCTTTATTTCAAATTTCATATATATATATATATATATATATATATATATATATATATATGTAGCGGCCTAACTACTTTTTTTTTTTTGTTGGGTAATGAGAGCTTCTCAATTTTATGTATGTACAAATAAGTGAACAAACAAGACACAAGACAGAGGTAAATAAATTTTAATTATAACAACAACTGTGAATTATAGAACAGGGGTAAAAATAAGTTATCTCCCTTTTACTGCAGATATTTGCAAAAATGAATGAAACACTTTTTTTTTAGAGATATGTGTTTAAACAATAAAATATTTTTGAATTGTAAATGGCCCAAAGCCAATGTTCAAAAGTTTGTATGTAGACAAATAATTGAAACAGTTCAAATTGTGAGCTGGAAATTTGTGAGTTGGAAAACAGTTTGTATGTTCAAATAATTTGATACAGTTCAAAGTTATGAGTTGGAAGATAATCTGCAAGCAAAGTGTGTGTGAATAAAAAATGTCAAAAATACTTGCGGTTTAGCTGAGAAGTTGAAACAATAATAAATTATTATACCAGGAGAAAATGTTGAATGCAAAAAGCTGGTATTGCAAAGTTTTGAATATTTAACTTAACTTCTCAGTCAGGTAAAGATGAAACCGGCTTATTTTCTTTTAAAAGAGTAGGCGAAAACATATATTGCCTTAAAAGAAAAGTGAGCTGGAAACAATAGGTCTGGTGGCTTCAAAGGATACTTTCCAACTGGAGCTTGAAGAGCGGGAAGATTCCCGCTTTTTCGAAAGAGAGGCAAAATGCTGCTGCTGATGCAGAACAAACCAATGAAAAGTTTGGTTACAAAAAGAAGATGGTTTGATTTATTTTACAATTTTCCTTCTCGAACTTTCTATAAAATATTGGTGATACGAGGGTATCGTAGAGAGCTCGACATATACATACATACACACAAATGAATGAGGAACGAAGAAAATAATTGAAACTTTCAAAACATTAAAACAGTGTTCAGTATATAAAAAAAAATGGAGCCATGCATATTTATTATAAATTATACATTAAATCATGTACAAACTACTACGAAATTGTACATTTTGTTTCGACATTGAAAGAACAATGTCTCGTCAGGTAATTAATAACAATGCTAATAAACTTAAAAAACACATCCTTTTTTTTTTTTTGAAAACTATATGGATGAAATAAGAGGATCTTACAAAGAGGAAAAAATAGAACGAGGACAGAAAAGTTGAGCAAACAAAAACAAAAATGTAAAAGAAAAAAGAAAAAGACCGACACAAAGGAAACAAAAAACAAAAAGGAAACAAGAGAGAGATAACTAGGAAGAAAGAACCAATGGAAACGTCTAAGAAAAAGATATGTTAAATATAGGCAGGAAGTAATTCATAGACAGATATAGTAATCGGTCACACGGTGTCTAGGCTTAAAGAGAAAAAAGTGAGAAAATGCATACAAGGAAGAAGGGGAGGTGGAAGACAACAGAAACGTCAAAGCAATAGTAATTTCAGACTTTGTCCGGAAGTGAATTTCTGATAAATACAGATTTTTGTTACATTGTTTCACACTAAATCTTTTGGCATTAAAAAAAGAAAAAAAAAATGATGAAATCACATACAAATTTGGAATTCTTCATATAACGTTACAGAATATTTAAAAGCATAACACGAAGTTAGAAATTCATTATTACTAGTATAATAAATTAAAGAAGTAAAATAAAAAACTTATAATAAATTATTATTTAAAATTTAAAAACTTAAAAGAAAAATTAGAATGCAACCAATATTAAAATAAAGATTAAATTAAATTAAAAATAAAATAAAAAATAATGGAAACAAAATTAATATTAAAATTTAAATTGAAATTAAAACAACAGATCACAGTTTGTAATAGAAAATAAATATAAAATAACATAAGACGAGAGATCATAAAGTAAATTATCAAGATAGTAAGATTAATACAGTAAAAAGTTTAGTATTACTGGAGTTTCATATCTTAGAGTGTATAATTTTCGCAGGACTGTAAAGTAAATTATTTAATATGTTTACAATTTACTGTAGTTTCATGCTTCTGATCGCACAATTCTATAGAGAAAATTAACATAATTTTGAGTGGCAGAAAATTAGTTCTTATTCAGGATAACGAAAAATTCAACTGATAATTTTCATTTATTTATGGGAGCTCTGGATTCTGCAGAGTCTTCAGATCTAGTTTGATTATTTGTTCTTTACAACCTCACGGCATATAAGGACATCGATTTAAATAATATAGGACATTATAGAGATCCTAAACTTATGATAGTAAATAAATCTACTAGGGGTAAAGTTGAAAGACTCAAAAAATCAATCCATAGAGTTTTAAAATCGTTTGGTCTTAGCGTAGTTATTAATTCTAATAGAAAACAAGTTGACTTCTTACACATAATGCTAGACTTAGTTTTTAATAATTTCCAACCTTACACGAAAAACAACGCTAATCCAACCCTAGCTCTATTCAAACATATTCAATCATCGATTGATTGTCGCATTAACATACACTTCTCTAGCAAAAAATATTAGAAAAACAAAAAAAAATTATGATAAAATCCTTAAGAATAGTGGTCATGGATATTCTGAGATGAATTTTGTGGAAAAATATAATAGCTACAGAAAAAAAAAATAGAAACAGAAAAATCATATGGTATAATCCTCAATTTAATCAGTTAGTTACTTTTAAACTGGGACATAAATTGTTATGTCATACCGCCTGATGAGACATTGAAGTTTCAATATCGAAACAAATGTACCTTCGTCGTGGATATATATAGAAAAATTATGTACATGTTCTAAAATATAATTTATAATAAATATTCACAGCTCTATATATTATATATCGAGCACTGTTTTAAACTAATGTTTTGGACGTTGTAAGAATTCATTCTTCGTTCTGTATTCACTCGGATATATATATATATATATATATATATATATATACACGAGTGTGTGTGTTATAATCATATCACCCTAAGAAAGGCATTTCACTGCCACTGTTGTGCACATGGTTACATAGGAGGAAAGTAATGAGAAAGATTGACAGGTTACAGGGTGTATCAGGAAGAGGGTAAGAGAAGGATGAGAATACTGATGAGAGTAGAGTGGACGGAGAATAGAGCATGAGAGAGAGGATGCATGTTAGTGAATTAGGAGATAACTATTGGCATTACATTTAAATTCTTGGGGATTGTAGCTGTCGGGGAAGCAAGTAAACGGAAGAGAATTCCACGGGCGAGAAGTTTTAGAAAAGGACCTACTGAAATCCAACCCTAGACGAAAATCATGCATTTAAAATTAGTGGTGCTTAGCAATGCCAATTCGAAGTCATCGCAGTGTTAATTCACTACACTCGCGAAAGTAGCATAATCTTCGTCTTCTTGCGGGTGAAATTCATTGATTTCCAACGCTTGTCCAACAGTGATGTTTTGGGACTGAATGATTGAATCGCCTCTTTAAAGTCGCTGGTTTTCTTATACAAAATATAGTTAACAAGCTTAGTATATTCTTCTGTGCCTAATATCCTGAGGAGAAAGCAAACCTCTTGATGGCCATCCCAATTCCCGCAGTCCGTATTGTATAAGTCCTCGTAACTTTTAAAGTACGAAGCGAATGCAATTTCTTCTTCAGATGTAAACGTGAATTTTTCAATAGCACTCCATATGGCATTTTGAAAGAACGCGTTTCCGCTGTCCTCATTTTGGCTTTCGTTGGATATATTATACAAGTGTCTTTATTCATTCTGTGTTTGAAAAAGCATTTCTTGAAGTTTCCGTTGTTTAATCTGAATTTCAAGGTGTAATTCTTCGAATTTCTTCTAGTTTTCTGCTTATTCTCGTTGAAAGTTCTCTTGTCTTTCTAAATATTTCTGTTCCAACAGTTTCTGTTAGCGTTTCATCAACTCTAGCACTGCACTTTTAAATTCGTTTATTTTACTGCGGTAATACGTAAAATAATAAATGAGAGGGTGATTTTTTTCTCGATGGCCTCTTAATCAACAATAAGTATGTTTGACTTTTAAGATTCTTTTACTAAACAATTTAAAAGCAGGAGAGGGGGTAAATTTTTACTTTAGCCTATCAGTTCGATTAAATTGTACAGTTCTTTTAGTGACTTGTTGGCAAAAAAAAAAAATTTCAATGATCACCAACCTTCTTCCTAACCCCTGAATTGAACTTGCAGAAATCCTATTATTTTGAAGAGTTTCTTTTTTTCCGCTTTCATTGTTGTATCTACTCTGGATACTCTTTTGTCATAGAGTCTGATTAGAATTAATTCATTCACAACTGTTGAAGACACTGGGCAATTTTTTTTTTTAAGACTTCACGTGAGTTCCTTTCTTCGAAACCTTCGTCGTAAGGTTGTTGTGAGCAAGTGAAAGGTTTTAGAAATAACAAAACATGGGTTATAGAAATATTGTATATTTAACAGTAAATACATTAGAAGAGTATTACACGACTCGTGCTTGTGTCGGTTGTCCAGCGTTTAATCAGTTCGGCTGTTCTCACTATTTATTCTGTAAAAAATACAGAATTGTGGCACAAGGCCGAAAAGGGGAGGGGGAGAGGTTGGTACTCACTATTTATTTTGTAATATAATACAAAATTATGGCACAAGGCCTAAAAGGGGAGGGGGAGAGGTTGGTTCTCACTTAACTATCCTATACCTAGCTAAACATTATCACGACCCATTCATTCATTACAATTTGCACAATCACCACAAGAACCCATCCATCAACTGCTACTCCTTCATACACCACAATGCCAGAAACATACAAGGGGCACCTAAAAAAGTGGGGAAATTAACCCATGACAATAAAAATGTATTTATATACAATATAAAATAAATGTACAAGATAATATATGTACAATATTATAAAATATTTAATGAAAAATGAAATGATGGGAGGGGAATGAACCCAAAAATAAACTAAAAATACAACAAATTTTTGAACTAAAATAATATTCAATGTTAGTAAGAACCGTCCATCCCAGAAAAAAAAGAGTGGCCGCTGTATTCCGCCCAACGGCGAAATCAAGCAGCACACTCAGTTCGGCTGTTCTCTCAAGGCCTCCTCTCCTACTAATCATATAGTAGGCGGAAGAGCCCAACATAGACTCTTTAGAGAGAGAGAGGTCACTAACCCCCACTTTTCAGCCTGACTCCATGTGGTGCCTTTTTTATATTTTTTATAATTACCACAAAATATTTTTGTTCAACCAAAACAAAAGTCAGAAACAACCAATTTGAAACAGCTATAATTAAGTTCAAATTTTTTTATTTAGTTTTACGTGTCAACAACAGTCCCTTCTATTATAGCCTCTATTCATATATATATATATATATATATATATATATATATAAGAAAAAGTATGACTATGAGGAAAAATCTTAGTGTTACGCAATTCGTTCTTTAGTACATAATCGGACTAAATTTGTTATGTTCTTGTGACTATATATTCACAAAATGAGGACTGTTATGTATTAGTTTCCATGTTAGTTTTCATATCATAGATAGATAGATAGATATAACCATGTTGAGATAGATAGATAGATAGATAGATAGATAGATAGATAGATAGATAGATAGATAGATATAACCATGTTGAGACAGATAGATAGATATAACCATGTTGAGACAGATAGATAGATAGATGTAACCATGTTGAGACAGATAGATAGATAGATGTAACCATGTTGAGACAGATAGATAGATAGATGTAACCATGTTGAGACAGATAGATAGATAGATAGATAGATAGATATAACCAGGTTGAGATAGATAGATAGATAGATAGATATAACCATGTTGAGACAGATAGATAGATAGATAGATAGATAGATAGATAGATAGATATAACCATGTTGAGACAGATAGATAGATAGATAGATAGATATAACCATGTTGAGACAGATAGATAGATAGATAGATAGATAGATAGATAGATAGATAGATATAACCATGTTGAGACAGATAGATAGATAGATAGATAGATAGATAGATAGATATAACCATGTTAGACGTTGAGATAGATAGATAGATAGATAGATAGATAGATAGATAGATAGATATAACCATGTTGAGACAGATAGATAGATAGATAGATAGATAGATAGATATATATAAGCATGTTGAGACAGATAGATAGATAGATAGATAGATAGATAGATAGATAGATAGATAGATAGATAGATATAACCATGTTGAGACAGATAGATAGATAGATAGATAGATAGATAGATATAACCATGTTGAGATAGATAGATAGATAGATAGATAGATAGATAGATAGATTGATAGATAGATAGATAGATAGATAGATAGATAGATAGATAGATAGATATAACCATGTTGAGATAGATAGATAGATACATAAATCCATGTTGAGATAGATAGATAGATATAACCCATGTTGAGATAGATAGATAGATATAACCATGTTGAGATAGATAGATAGATAGATATAACCATGTTGAGATAGATAGATAGATAGATAGATATAACCATGAGATAGATAGATAGATAGATAGATAGATATAACCAGGCAGAGATAGATAGATAGATAGATATAACTATGTTGAGATAGATAGATAGATAGATATAACCAGGTTGAGATAGATAGATAGATAGATAGATATAACCAGGTTGAGATAGATAGATAGATAGATATAACTAGTTGAGATAGATAGATAGATAGATAGATATAACCAGGTTGAGATAGATAGATAGATAGATATAACCAGATAGATAGATAGATAGATAGATAGATATAACCATGTTGAGATAGATAGATAGATATAACCAGGTTGAGTAGATAGATAGATATAACCAGGTTGAGATAGATAGATAGATAGATATAACCAGGTTGAGATAGATAGATAGATAGATAGATAGATAGATATAATCCAGGGTTGGAGATAGATAGATAGATAGATAGATAGATATAACCAGGTTGAGATAGATAGATAGATAGATAGATATAACCATGTTGAGATAGATAGATAGATATAACCAGGTTGAGATAGATAGATAGATATAACCAGGCTGAGATAGATAGATAGATAGATAGATAGATAGATAGATATAACCAGATAGAGATAGATAGATAGATAGATATAACTAGGTTGAGATAGATAGATAGATAGATAGATAGATAGATAGATAGATATAACCAGGTTGAGATAGATAGATAGATAGATATAACCAGGTTGAGATAGATAGATAGATAGATAGATATAACCAGGTTGAGATAGATAGATAGATAGATATAACCAGGTTGAGATAGATAGATAGATAGATATAACTAGGTTGAGATAGATAGATAGATAGATATAACCAGGTTGAGATAGATAGATAGATAGATATAACCAGGTTGAGATAGATAGATAGATAGATATAACCAGGTTGAGATAGATAGATAGATAGATATAACCAGGCTGAGATAGATAGATAGATAGATATAACCAGGCTGAGATAGATAGATAGATAGATAGATAGATAGATAGATAGATATAAATCAGGTTGAGATAGATAGATAGATAGATAGATAGATAGATAGATAGATAGATAGATATAACCAGGTTGAGATAGATAGATAGATAGATAGATATAACCAGGTTGAGATAGATAGATAGATAGATAGATATAACTATGTTGAGATAGATAGATAGATAGATAGATAGATATAAACTAGTTGAGATAGATAGATAGATGGGGATATAACCAGGTTGAGATAGATAGATAGATAGATAGATATAACTAGGTTGAGATAGATAGATAGATAGATATAACCAGGTTGAGATAGATAGATAGATAGATATAACTAGGTGTTGAGATAGATAGATAGATAGATATAACCAGGTTGAGATAGATAGATAGATAGATAGATAGATAGATAGATATAACCTAGTTGGAGATAGATAGATAGATAGATATAACCAGGATGAGATAGATAGATAGGAACTCATTTCTACTGAATATTGTATTGAAGCATGAGGCAGATAGCCACCACTCTTTATCTACCTCTGTATCCAATAATAAATTTGCGGAGGCTCTATCCCCTGATATTGAAGGCTCTTACTTAGAAATATATTATACCTTAAAAAAGCTGTATTTTTGTCATATATATATATATATATATATATATATGGCAGGGGAGTGAGTACGCGTGTGGAGTGTATCGCTGGTATTTAATGAGTTTTTACATCCTACTCTCCTCTTCTTCGAGTAGCTGTCTTTTGCCTGAATGCATTTCTCAGCTCACAATAAAACAGGGAATCGATTTTGCCTTGTGCACCATTCGGCGCACAACAATTGTGTGCAAACGTCAAGTTCTAATGACAAGTCAGTCAATAATTTCCTCTCTTTTCGCTGCATACTCTTTGCAAACGGTAACGACCCTCGATGCCAACATTCAAAAATCGGATTCCGTTCGCTTTTCGCCACCATTTATGCTATGCAGCACTTATGCTGCTAAAAAGAATAAGTCAACGAATATTTTATCTAAACAAAGTATTCAGAAACAAGAAAATTTAAATACTGGACTGCGATGCAATGTCATTCATCATGGCGGGAGCGATGAATAAATTGTCTAAATGACGCAAAAGATGAAAATACCACTGACATCTCATTTTAACAAATATATTTGCCAAAATTACATAAATATCTTGAAACACTAGAGAGGAAATTTGTTCAATAAAATCGTCACGAGTCACAGCCACGAGCTGCAACCATGGCCTATATCCACAGCGACCAGAGGACTTCGGAATCTTTTTCATATCTTCTGGGGAGTCTCCACGTTTAAGGCGATGATTGCTGTCTTGTTTTCCGTTCATCTTTGGTGTTAAAAGGAGTTTTTTTTTGTTCTCTTACTCAAACGCTGGGATGTGCGTTGTGGTACAGTGGATATCGGCTCGGAATGAGAAGCCGGGGAGCCGAGTTCAAATTCCAGTTGAATCCATTTTATTCACTTACGCGCAAATACCCTTGGGAAAGATATTAATCCGTCTGTTCCTTCTAGTTATGGGTTAAATAACAGGACAGATTGGGTTCTATAGCCTTGGTCGTCAACCAATCTACCGCAGAAAGCAATGGCAACCTACTGCGGGATAATCTTCTGCCCAGTCAGTCATGTCTCTTTCGAGACACGATCGCCCAAGCGTATGGCACTTAACTGACTGACCGACTCAAACGCTCCCCACATGTAATAATCATAGAGTTGCAGTCTGGGAGTTAAGTAACCAGACATAAGAGATGATGTGGATACAGAAATTGTCTGACAGCCATGACTGGTTTATTCAGCTAGTGTGGCATGGTCTTTTTTGTCCGATATAGGGTCTTCCAGTAGCCATCCATCTTGACCCAGGCCAAAAAGAAAATTTGAGAAAATTGAGATGAACATAGATTTTTATTTATACTATGATACTATTTATATTATTATACAGTATACATTAATTATGCACCAAACAGCGTTGTATAGGTTGTTATAATAATCCTTTGAATTTCTGTGTTACTTTAAAATATAAAATGTCTTTTCCAAAGAAGCTATTTTATTTGTCAATCTATATTTTTATTTTAAATGTTTCAAAATAAGCAACGCGATAAGGCCACAAAAACGCAAGTGATTACCTGAAGCAAAAGAGAATGGGAAAACTTCCGTGAAATGTGAGAACAGAAAAATTAGACAGAAACTAGCGATTGACGTCGAATTTAAATTTTGAAGGATTCTAGGTAGCTTGGAAACAAGAAATGGAAAGACAGTTGCACAGATGAGATTTCCCAGAAATTAATCTATTAGAATAGAACATGGGTTGCATCTAGATAGTTCGACAGAAAACGATGAGAACTATTTGAAGCTATAGTAGCTCGTTTAAATTTTGTTATGGTGAAACACACCTATTCCTCATATAATGGATTTTCCCTCCTATATTAATAAGAGTTAACAGAAAGTTAACAGAAGAAGTCCTTGAGAAGTGGCCCCCTTTTCTTTTTTGTCCCCTATTTTTCTTTAGTTTAACCCCCCCCCCTTCCCTTCCCACCTTAGGTGTTCAACAATGTTAGTTCCCCGGTGGATGCGTGGCGACTTTCGTTATGTTTCAAGCGTGTTTTTCGTTTTTTGTTATGATGTTTAAATCTGTGAGTGATTGTGTGAGTGATTGCTGATCGGACATATGGTATTATATTTATAGAGCCACGCATTATATTTCGTCCGGGGAAGTGATTTTGCTGTCACAATATTAGAGTAGTGGGGGGCTTTTATTACTAATATGATTTTGTTTAGTTTCTTGTACATATCTTACTTTCATTGTATAAAATCATTGGGGAATTTTAAATGTTGTTATTTCTGCCCATGCCCTCCACTGAACATTGTACATATGGGAGTTAAGTAGGACTACATAGAGAACCTGAGGTATTATGGTGGACGTGGTAAGAATGGTAAGATAAAATGTGGTTTTATGGTGAAAGGTTATTGTTAGCGTGTCAGGGTCAACGAAAGTGAATAGCTAAGTTAAATATAGGACAGTTGATGACCAGCCTTCCCCATCCCCGTATTAGGCCTTGTGCCACATTTGTACTTCAGTACAATAAATAATGAAGTTCATAGGAGTTTTTTAGACTTCTATTGGACTTCAGTGTTTGATATTAGTCGCAGTTAACCGAATACTAAGGAGTCAGCTTTCAGTGGAAGATTACCAAGTTCCTAACATTTTGGGTACACTAAGTCGATTAGCAACCGACATAGAACAATTATAGCTTTCAGTGCGAAAACTACTCCACAACAAATTTATAAAGAAATATAGTTCAGTTCTATTAAAACATTCAGAGAAAAGACAGAGGGAATCACTTCACGTCGGTTAAAAATAAAGTCGAGATATCAGATCAGGGAAACCATATTATATGCCCTTCTTTAAAATTTGCCAAGAATCTAGTGATAGGTAGCGGCAACCTCTGGCCAGATATAGCAAAAATATTCAATGCACTGACAAATGCTTCCTTTATAAATGTGCAAGGTGATTACTGATGAAAAGAAAATTCTGTCAGTACAGCGAAACAAATTTCTTATCAGTACATGTAGCATTTAATTAAATACCATTCAGTAATATACGCTTAGGCGAGCATGTCTCGAAAGAAACATGACTAAGTAGAAGATTTTCCCGCAATACGTAGCCATTACTAAACTGATGGCCAACAAAGGCTATAGAATCCAGTCAGTCCTGATATTTAATCAATAACTGGAGGAAGAAGAGACGAATTGATAACCTTCCTAAGGGTATTTGCCCGTAAGAAAATGTCACGAATTCAACTTGAATTTAAACTGAGTTTATCCAGTTTGTCATTCCAGGCCTATTCACTGCACAAAATCCAACGGAGAATCTGTAATGTGATAGATTCCGACTTGGCAGCTCAGATACAGTCACTTTCTCTCCGGTGTAATGTGGCTTCCCTGTGTCTTTTCTACAAATACTTTCACGGCTTCTGCTCCGATGAACTTAGCTCATTAGTGCCGCCTATATATAAATTTACTCGAGCCAAAGTTTAGCAGCTAGGTTCAACCCTTTTACTGTGAAACCAATAAAATTTAAAAGCAAATTCTAATCCAGTAGCTTCTTTTCTCGCACTTCCCGCCTGTGAAATTCCCTTCTTTTCCAAGAATTTAATTGCAAAGTCAGTAATTGAAACAAATCATTTCAAATATATATATATATATATAGTTTCAGTGTAAAAATTGTCAATTTAACTGAGCCAACTCATGATGACTTTTTTTTTGTTTTTTCTATTCGTTTAGGTTTACATCATTTTTTTGGTTTAAATTTTTTCTTACAGTGTTGATGTATTTAACCACTTTAGTTTTTTTAAGTCATGGTTAGGTGCTTATGTTTAAATAAATAAACAAAAAATATTATTTAAAAATAAAAATAAAAACATAAAAATACAACATAAATATGCAAACACAACCCCGACAAAAAAAAAAACGAAAATAATCCTATAGCAACCACGAAACAAAAAAAAAAAACAATCATTAATTCCGCAAATACAAATAAACAAAAAAATCAACAACCAACCGTGAGCTAAAAAAAAAAAAAAAAAAAGCGGTCAAACACATTAACACTGTAAAAAATGGCCAAAACAATAATAATAATAGGTCAATCTAATGATGCGAATGCTGGACAATTATCTCCAGCAACATATGTAAGCAACAGAATGCGGATGTGTGTTGTGGCGCAGTGGATATCGGCTCGGAATGAGAAATCGGGGAACCGAGTTCGAATTCCAGTTGAATTCCTCGCATTCACTTACGCGCAAATACCCTTGGGCAAGGTATTAATCCGCCCATTCCTTCCAGTTATGGGTTAAATAACAGGACAGATTGGGTTCTATAGCCTTGGTCGGCAACCAGTCTACCGCAGAAAGCAATGGCAACCTTACTGCGGGATAATCTTCTGCCCAGTCAGTCATGTCTCTTTGGAGACATGATCGCCCAAAGCGTGTATCGCGCATGGTACTTAACTGACTGAAGCATCAGAAGCGTTTTAATGAAAATAGCAACAAAACCGCAGATTCGGAGATAGGTGAAAAACATGAGTTATTTAAGAGGGAAAAGAATCCTAGTGAATTTGATGCTCACCTGATATATTGGATGCAGAACAGACAGGGAAACTGCAAGTAGCAAACGTAAGATTTGGAAAATGTATGGCAGAACAAGTAATGGAAAGTTAATAGTCGTAAAGATCTAAAAATTAAGCGAACACATTTTCAAAACAAAACGACCAAGTGAGCAACCACACATGCCTACAGTCAATGTAGTCAATTAATAAAACATTAAACATAATCAAGCATCAGCAAAATCAAATAAACCATAAAAAGCAAAAGAAAGTCAACAATGGCAATCGTAACCGCTCCCAGAAAATACCAAACTATAACATATCCTCTTCACGAAACTTCGAAATCGGCATGAACCTGCTCAGTTAAAGTGACAAATTCTTTGAACTAAAATTATCAACGCTCTTTCGCCACCCCGATATCGAGCAATTTACAATGAAATACCTGCTTGTCGGAGTGCCTATTATGAGTAATAGTACTGAAAAAGAAACAGTCTTGGCGCCAATATATATATATACATAACATAGTGATGATCTACGTATACTGTCTTAATATGTATAGGAAAACTACTAAAAAGTTGTAAGTTTAAAAATGTATTTTTTGACAGTATTTATTTCTATTATTATATTTAATATTTCAGACCGTCCTCGGCCCTTCATCAGAAACAAGTGATTTTAAAATTTAAATTAGAAACGTATTTCGCGAGAGCGTTCGTCCGAGAGAGATTGTTTTCATCACGTGACGCAGAAAGCGACAGATTGTTTTAAATATTTGTAAACGTAAACCTATCTTAATAATACTTATAAATTTAGTTCTGCACACTTATAAATTTTAGTTATACACACTCACACTCACGCAGAAAGAAAGAAAAATACTGGATTTGAAAATTATATATATACACCATTACCGAGTACATATACCGGGCACTTGACAAGAATGGGGAAGCCCGAACCGTTGCCTTACATATCTCCAAAGCGTTCGACATGGTCTGGCACGCTGGCCTCTTATGCAAACTGCGGAGCTACGGGATAACTGGACACCTGTTTGACCTCATCCAGTCATTCCTCTCTAACCGCACATTGAAGGTAGTATTAAATGGGCATGCCTCCCAAAACTAACATACGAACGTAGGCGTCCCTCAAGGTTCTATCCGAGGTCCCACGCTCTTTCTGATCTACATTAATGATCTCCCCGACGCCATTAGATCCCAAGTAGGCATGTACGTCGATGACACAACAAGCTACTCTCACCTCGATCAAAAACCAGGTGTGGGCGACAAAGCGAACCTCGCTGCCGAGCTTGAAAAGGACCTCAATCCGTAGTGGCCTCGGGTAGGAAATGGCTAGTAAATTTCAATGCTTCTAAAACGAAGCTGTTATCAACTAACCACCATAGACAATCGCATCTACCTCCCATTTTCATGGGACAGGCTTGCCTCCCAGAGAGTAAAACGGCGGACCTCAAATGGAATGACTATATCGAATCCATTGCCAAATCTGCCGCTATGAAAGTCGGCCCTCTGTGCAGGCCCGGAAGTTTTTCCCACCTGAATCTATTCTGCACATATACAAATCTTCCATCCGCCCGTGTATTGAATACTGCTGCCATATCTGCTCGGGTGCCCCTGCTGCTCTTCTTGGGCTTCTTGACAAAATACAAAGGAGAATCTGTAACGTGTTTGATACTGACTTGGCAGACCGGCTGCAACCACTCTCACACCGGCGTGATGTGGCTTCCCTGTGACTCTTCTACAAGTACTTTCATGGCTTCTGCTCCGATGAACTTAGATCACTGGTGTCGCCTAAGCACGAATTTCCACGAGATACTAGATTAGCAAGTAGGTCCTACCCTTTTACAGTTAAACAGATAAGATGTAACCGTAAATTCTACTCAAACAGTTTCTTTTCTCGCGCTTCCCGCCTGTGGAACTCCCTTCCACAAGCCTACTTTCCCGACAGCTACAATCTCCAGGTGTTTAAATGTAGGGTCAACAGACACCTTCTATCACACTAACTCACAATTATTCTCAGAAAACTCTCATCTACCCAACGCTCATTCTCGGTATCATTACCCGCCTATCACCCACCCTGTGACATTTCCTATATTTAACCATCCTTTCTCCACTCTATGTAGCCACCAGCACAGTAGTGGCAGTGACATGCCTTGCTCGGGGTGATACGCTTATATATATATATATATATATATATATATATATATATATATGTATAAGTAGATAGTATGTATGAATGGAATAATATTCCGTATCCAAAGAAAAAGTCCTCAATACAAGGTAGATATAATAATATTTATTCAGAAATTATAACATGAATATGTTACAATATCACTACAAAAGCAGCTATTATGTTTCGACACTTCCTGGGTCTTGTCAAGTGATGAGGTTTATTTCAGGTTGAATGGTTTTAAAAAGTTAAAGAAAAAACCTTTAATCAGAGAGGCATTGTTGTATGTACAATGTGCACTCATCAAAATAAAGCAAATTATAATTTAAAGAATATGTGAACAGACTTAAAAATACTTTTTTTTTGGGGGGGGGGGGGCATTAGTATTAATATAATTAATATTAATTAATATTAATTAATATTTGATAAATAATTATTAATTGACTATTAGATCTACTTTATTATTATTTCAAAATTTAAAAAAATGACTAAGTTTAATAATTTATTAGATTTAGAAGTTATTCATATACTAAACGAAAAAGAGAAAAAACGCACACATAAATAAACCTACAAACACCCACACATGGAAAAATAAGCATGTATATACACATACACTGGCAAGCAGACACATATAAAGATTAATATACCCACGCATATATACATGCACAAATTGACAAGTCGATAAAAACAAAATTTGAAATTGACAAAACAATGGAAGTGTCGAAATAAAATAGCTACTTTTGTAGTGATATTATAAAATATTTATGTTATAATTTCCGAATAAATACAAATATATATATATATATATATATATATATATATATATATATATATAGTCATCCACAGACAGATCTGTTTCGCTGTATCACAGCTCATCAGTACGGTTAGACATCCGATTGCTTTTTATCCAGGATTGAAATCCGACCGAATTGGCGTCAGTCGGCATCTCTACCTCTGAGCTATAGGAGCTCGGTAGAAGGAGGCAGACTTTTTAGCTTGTATATTATCATTATACACGCCCAATAGCTGAGGGTGTTCTAATTCATTACTGAATGAATGATGAGTAAATGCTAGAGTAGCTACCGTTTTTCAAAGTCTACCATTCTTCCAGATTTTTTCATCTTCTCAATTAGGGTGTGAGAGAGGAAATAGTTATCCGCAGATAGATCTGTTTTGCTGTATCACTGCTCATCAGTACGGTTAGACATCCGTAATACAATAATTATGTTTCCATATTAAAGACAAAATAGAAAAGCTCCAGTGGCCAGCTTCATGAGTTTAATTAGATTCATTGCAGTTCAAATACTGGAAAAGATGGGACAAGAGTTGCTGAGACCAACAAATAACAGACATTTTGTTTCACGTCCTGAGTACATGAGATTATATATATATAAACTAAATCTAAAAGTAAGCCAAAAGTCGACCGCGGTTTCACTCGCCAGATCGTCAGGACTTGGCTCTAGTTTGTATTCTTGCTCTACTTTCATACTATTGTACTTTCGTATTGAGCTCTTTCTTGTTAAAGTTTTAGTCTTGGTTCTTTTTTCTTTCGAACACGGCTTATGCTTTGTTTGTTTCTTTTTTTATTCCCCTTTACCCATTTGGCAGTACCCCTTTTTGATTCCCCTCTACCCATTTGGCAGTACCCCTTTTTGATTCCCCTCTACCCATTTGGTAGTACCTTTTGGGTTTGACGACTTACTTTACCGATTTGTTAACAGTAGGTTTTTCTGATTTCGGTCGTGATTAGTGATACTGTTTTGTTGATACGTTTTACAATATATATATATATATATATATATATATATTGTAAAACGTATCAACAAAACAGTATCACTAATCACGACCGAAATCAGAAAAAAATCATATATAATCTAATATATATATAAATTAAAAAAGGATTAATTCAATGATGTTGGATGATCATTTCGATATGAAAAATCCCCACGGGGGATAACACATCACCTCAGCAACAGAAAAATCCTTTCAGAAACTGTTGCTGACGTGATGTGTTATCCCCCGTGGGGATTTTCATATCGAAATGATCATCCAACATCATTGAATTAATCCTTATTTAATTTATATTTGCTCTGTAATATTTTATTACATGGAGCTCTCTTCCGGTATCATTTTTTAATATTAAAATAAAATTTTAAATATTAATTAGGATCGGGTTTTTAGAATTTACCTTCCTGCTTTTTCCGCATGGATTAAAGTATCTGAATTAAAATATATATATATATATATATATATATATATATATATATATATATATATATATATATCGCTGTAAGTGGAAAACTATATATTAAACAATTTTCTACTTTCATCAACTTTACACCATTTAAGAGTGTCAATGGAGTTTTGAAACTGTTTTTAAATAGACGCTCAGGCGATGTTCAGTTGTGCACATCACGTGATAGCTTTTAAAGAACGCTCCTTTTCAAAAACCCAAAACAAATTTCGTTACAGTCAAAACACGATCATAAAATAACAACATCGGATAAATATCATCCAACAGAATGGCCAGTGAAGTGGCTGAAATTGCTTGGAAATTCACAAATTATGGAACATTTTTACATCTCTTATCTCTAGCAAAATGGTGAAAATAAAGGAAAAATTAAATCAAAATAAATAAAAACTTTCTTGTAGTTGGTTTTTAACGAAACGTGTTTGAAAGAAAAATCAATGCCCATATATAAATTCATATATATAATTTATGCGTCAGTGTGTGATTAGAAGTGTATGAAATATTATCTAATTATAAGTAGGATGGCTTTTTTATCAGTGTTGAATAGGTCGACCGGGATAGGGTTCTAAAGTTGTACATCCAAAATCTTTTTGGCAATACCAATTATAAAATGTCACTACAACACCCACCAGCACGTCATATTTTTTTATCTATATACAGTTACTCTAGCGTATGATCCAGAATATATTCCGATATACTTAGCCGGCAATATCTTCAGCGTTTAATATTACTACTGAAATGGATAACAAGTTTTATCTCTTCTTCACAGAAGATGCTGTCACCGTATCTTTGCACAAACGTAATCGCCGAAAATCCATTTAAATACTCAAATTAGGAAACCTTGCTATGAAAATATGAAAACATAGTAAGCGATCATTTCTACCATTTTGTGAAAGCTAATACACACACACACACACACACACAAACATATACACCATGTATGTCCGTGTGTATTAGCTCCCACATGTAAAAATTATGGCATACTACGTTTATATATATATATATATATATATATATATATATATATTGAGTGTATCGAGACAGCCAGTAATTTTCTGAACATATGCTGTTAAATATAAGAGACAATGAATGTCTATTATGTTTAATCATGAGCCGTTCTAAACGTCGTATTTTTGCTTTAATTTCAGTTGAAAATAAAGACAAAAATTCTCCAACATTTGGATAATTATTTATTGATTTTCTTCTAAGCTTTCGGCTCACATGAGCCATCTTCAGAGAGGTAGTTTAAACTGAAATATTATAAAATCCACCATCACCGACGATTTTATTTTGTGTTGACATAAAACTCCGCTTGGCAACGGCAATAGTTACCAAAAATAATAAACGCAGTTCTTAAATTTGCGATGCGGTGTTATGACGTCACACCGCGGGATAGCGCAAAATGACAACAAAATCATGTAGTCAAATGCAATGTAATATGTTATTTCCGGATTTAAAGTTGATTTTATTGAGTGTTGGTTGTTTAGATTTGATGTACATGGCCTCCAATATCTGCAGGTTCCTCTTACTGTGTGTATGAGTAAGGATCACCGTATTGTTGACCAAAATCTGTCTGATATTACCTACATATTTATGTTTTTCAGAGAAATGTTGTTTAATAGTACTCTGATCAGAAAGATGACATATATATAGTGCATCGAGGCAGCAGATAATTTTAGTCAACAATGCAATAATCCTCTCTCATACACACAGTAAAAAGAACCTTCAGATATTGGAGGCCATCTACATTAAATCCAAACACCCACACATAATAAAATCACGTTTAAATTTAACACATTACATTGCATTTAAATATATGGTTCTGTTAACATTTCGAGCTCTCATGCGGTGTGACGTCATAGAACCGCATTACAAATTTACGAGCTGCGTTTGCTATATGGTAACTGTTATCGTTGCTTAGCAAAATTTTATGTCAACACAAGATAAAATCGTCTTTGATGGTGGATGTTTTTATGTTAACGTCCTTGCAATCTCTCTGAAGATGGCTCATGTGAGCCGAAAGCTTAGGACCAACTTAATGAACAATTATCCAAATGTTGAGGAAATTTTGTCTTTATTTTACCTGAAATTAGAGCCAATATACGATGTTTAGAACGGCTCATGAATAAACATAATATACATTCAGTGTCTCTTATATTTAACAACATATATATATATATATATATATATATGTGTGTGTGTGTGTGTGTGTGTGTGTGTGTGTGTGTTTGTTTGTGTGGGTGTGATGGATAAATTTCGCAATTTTAGACTTTTGAATTTTGCGCGTTGTCTGTTTCGGATTCTGTCGACTACACAGTATGTATATGTAGAGTCAGTTGGGCACCGTTTCGGGAGAAGAAAAAACTATGGCGCAAGTTAGGAACCGGCATTCTTTTACTATTTGTCTATATTTCTGAGATGAAGTAGTAATTACAGTATTTACATTATTCGGACTATTGTGCTCATCTTTGTTGGCATTTGTACGACGTTTCGGCAGTTGTGCGCTCAGGCCTTTTTCAGGTGCTAGGAATTTCGAACCGAAACATTTATTGCAATCACGGTGGTATATGAACTTTGTTTCTTGCGTAGTAGTGCCTCCTCTGGTCGTCATGAGTTATCTACCTCTAACCATGTAAGACATGGGCCAGTGGATGTCGACGTTGGTTAGTTCTCGTGACTAGACCCAAAAAGTTGTGAGTTCAATACCAGGCTACAGCAATGGTGAACAAGTAACTTACAGGTTTAGAGGGAGATAACTCATGACTTCCAGAAGAGGCACTACTACCTTTGCACAATGGAAGGATATTCATATCGTGAGCAGGCAGATATGATTCATATTTATGTCCTGGTAATGCATTTGAAAGCTGCAAGGCTGTATCAAATTGCGTGTCCAGACGGAAAATATCCAAATCTATCCAAACTTTCCTGCAATGTTAGTCGCTTTACTGAGACAGGATCAATGCACCCCAATCTCTGAATAAAGGATGTTTGACAAATAAAAATAACAATAACAAAACTACTCTCTAATAACCAATCATCTAAGAGATCTCTTTCTACATCAGTCAGTGAAGTGCCATACGTGATACTCGCTTGGGCGATCATGTCTCTAAAGAGACATGACTGACTGGGCAGAAGATTATCCTGCAGTAGCTTGCCATTGCTTTCTGCGGTAGACTGATTACCAGCCAAGGCTGAAAACCCAATCTGTTCTATTATTTAACTCGTAGCTGGATAATAAAAGAAATAGTTTATATTACATTACTATATTTATTAAAATTAGTGGGGGATCAGTTTATTACTTCATAACAATATAAAACCGATCCCCCACTTTATGCCCAGTAGAAGTTTTAATTGTTTCCAACTATTATATTCAGTCAGTCAGTTAAGTGCCATACGTGAAACACGCTTGGGCGATCATGTTTCGAAAGAGACATGACTGACTGGGCAGAAGATTATCCCGCAGTAGGTTGCCATTGCTTTCTGCGGTAGACTGGTTGCCTGCCAAAGCTATAGAACCCAATGTGTCCTGTTATTTAACCCATAACTGGAAGGAAGAGATGGATTAATACCTTTCCCAAGGGTATTTGCGCGAAAGTGAATGCAATGAATTCAACTGGAATTCGAACTCGGCTCCCCGATTTGTCGTTCCGAGTCGATATCCACTGCACCACGACGCACATCCATCACATCAGCATAAGGTGGAAATATTGCAATGAATTCATCGCTGCGTCAGCTTCTAAGAAATCTGGTTCACTGTTTTGCACTAAGCAATCTTATCTGCAGAAAATATCATAAATATTTGTATTTTTACGCATGTCATTTGTTTTTGAGTTAATAAGTTTAAAGGAAAATTTACTGCAGATGGCGCCACGTTGCTTTTATTTTATTAGGTTATATTTGTCATTCGTTTACATTTGTAGCTAGTCTCCCGTCCACGTTTAACGTGTGTAACTTAGAGGTGTTCTCTTTAACACTGGAAGGATATACATATCGTGAACAGGCAAATATGATTCTTACTTACGACCTGATAATGCATTTGAAAGCCGTAAAGCTGTATCAAATTGCTTGTCTAGACCGAAAGAATCTAAATCTATCCAAACGTTCCTGCAATTTTAGTTGCTTTGCTGAGACAGGATAAATGCCCAACAATCTATGAATAAAGGAGGTCCTACTAATAAAAAAAAAAGCAATAACAAAATTAGAAATTGGGGAACCGAGTTCGAATTCCAGTTGAATTCCTTGCATTTACTTACACGCAAATACCCTTGGTAAAAGTATTAATCCGTCTCCTCCATCTAGTTACGGGTTAAATAACAGGAGAGATTAGGTTCTGTAGCCTTGGTTGGCAACCAGTCTACTGCAGAAAGTAAGGGCAATTTACTGCAGAATAATCTTCTGTCCATTCAGTCATGTCTCTTTCAAGACATGATCGCCCAAGCGTGCATCACGTATGGTACTTAACTGATTAACTGACTGACTAAATTTTTGTCATTGCCCATGTGTTCTATCCATGGTAATCTCAGCATCTTTCCGTCGAGCCTCATCACTGTTCTCTCTATTTCAGCTCCGTTATTCACTGCCGTATAGGAAGACATAGCACACGGCATTTTTACTTTGTTTTTAATGGATTTTTATTTAATCATTTCACCTCGAGCAAGGCGGAAATGCCACTGGTGTGCGCGGGGCTACATAAGTGCAAAAAGATTAATTAGAAGAGAGTGAAGAGGAAGACGAACCAGTTAGAAAGGAGCAATAGAAAGATGAGAATGCAGGTGTGATGACAGTTTCAAAGGTGGAGAGAAAGGAAAGGATATACGGGGTGGGGAAAGAACTAGAGTCAAGTGGTTATTAGATGAGTATAGACATTGCATTTAAATTCCTGGAGGTTGTAGCCATCAGGAAAGCAAGAATATGAGAGCGAGTTCCACAGGCGGGAAGTGCGAGAGAAGAAGCTGCCGGAGTAGAATTTTTGTCTGCATTTGGTTAACCTAACTCTGAATGGGTGGGACCCAGTTACCAATCTGGTTGTACGAGTATTTTTCTTATAAAGTGGAATCATTACATTGAGTTAATAGCTAAATCCACTGATAGGAAGGTTGGTTCACTCTGTCGGGCCAGGAGTTTTTTACGCCTGAATCCATCTTGCACATACACAAATCAAACATCAGTCCGTGCATAGAATACTGCTGTCATATATAATGAGGTGCCCCTACTGTTCTTCTCAGTGTTCTCAACAGGCTCAAAAGAAGAATCAGTAATGTGATAGGTCCCGACTTGGCAGCTCGGCTCCAACCAATTTCTCACCGGCGGTATGTGGATTCCCTCTGTCTATTCTACAAATATATTCATGGCTTCTGCTCTGACGCACATATGTCACTTGTGCCCCCGCCACTAGAACTTACACATGCAACCAGACTGGCAACAAGGTCCCATCCACATACAGTTAGATCAACCAAATGCAGCCGTCAATTCTACTCCATTAGCTTCTTTTCTCGCACTACCCGCCTATGGAATTTCTTTCCGTATACTTCCTTTCCTGACAGAAGTTCTATGTTCTTTTCAGTAGAGGAAAGTGTGACAACAATTACTTAACTTCAAAAACCTATTTTATTTTATAATCATACCGTCCGAAGCAAAGCATTTTACTGCCACAATTGTTCACGGGGTTACATAAGAGGAAAGTTATGAGAAATAGTGACAGGTTATATAGGGGGTGTCAGGAAGTAGGTAAGAGAAAGATGGTTGTGGCTATAAAGTGGGGGATCAATTTATGTATTGACTGTAATGTAAAAATGATCACCCACTTTATAACCGCGTTACAAAAGTATAGAATTTTTTTTATAGTCATATCGCCCCAAGAAAGGCATTTTACTGCCACTGTTTTGCAGGGGGTTACATAGGAGGAAAATTATGAGAAAGAGTGCCAGATTATAGCGGATAAGTGGGTAAGAGAAGGATGAGTGTGGGCATAAAATGAGGGATCAGTTTATATAGTGATTGCAATGTAGAATTGATCCCCCACTTTATAACCATGTTATAAAAGTACAGAATTTTTTTTTTTATAATCACATCGTCCCAAGCAAAGCATTTTACTGCCACAATTGTTCACGGGGTTACATAAGAGGAAAGTTATGAGAAACAGTGACAGGTTATATAGGAGGTGTTCAGGAAATGGGTGAGAGAAGGATGTAAAAAATTCTGATGAGAGTGCAGTGGACGGAGAAAGGAGCATGAGAGAGAGGATGCAGGTTAGTGAGATAAGAGATGATTAATGACTTCATATTTAAATTCTTGGAGATTGTAGCTGTAGGGAAAGCAAATAAATTGAAGGGAATTCCACAAGCTGGAAGTGCTAGAAAAGAAGCTGCTGGAGTAGAATTTGCGTTTACAGTTTATTTGTTTCACAGTAAGAGTGGATCCTAGTCACTAATTTTGTGGCTCGAGTAAATTCATACATAGGGGACACCGGTGAGCTAGGTTCATCACAGCAGAAGCCGTGAAAGTATGTGTAGAAGAGATAAATGGAATCCACATTGCACCGGTGAAAAAGTGATTGTATCTGAGATGCCAAGTCGGGATCGATCACATTACTTATTCTCCGTCGGATTTTGTAAAGGACCCCTAGGTGGATAGCAGGGGCACCCGACCAGATATGACAGTAGAATTCAATGCAAGGGCGGATGGTCGATTTATATATGTGCAGGACTGTTTTAGTCAGGAAAAACGTCCTTTCTGTACACAGAGAAAAGACCTTCTTTGCAGCGGATTTAGCTATGGGTTCTGTATAGTCACTTCACTGGAGGTCTGTTGTGAGAGTTAACTCGAGGATGCGCAGTGTTTTGCTTCCAGGAAGACTAGCTGATACGTGCTAATAGGAGGGGTAGGATCGATTGTCTGTGATGGTTAATAGATAGCAGCTTTGTTTTGGAAGCATTGAAGTTCACGAGCCATTTACATGAAAAATTATTCCAAGATAAAGTTTATATAAATTTCCACCAAAAGCAGTACTCGATGCTCGTTTAATGAATGTCAGTTATTTCTTTGTAAGAAAACGGTTAATGTTATAATTGGTATAATCGATATATGGCTCCTTATCATCCCACATGAATACAAACAATTTCAATTAAAAAACTTACATGTATAATAAACGCTAGAAAAACAATTTGTTTTTTTATGATTAAATTTATCGCCTAAACAATTATTTCTGTATGTTTCCCAATGTAAACTGAGTACATATTTAAAGTGTGTCTTTAGTTAAATGCAACATATATATATATATATATATATATATATATATATATATATATATATATAATTTAAAGATTCTTTTTTTTAATTTTATACTTGGCTCTGTAATTAGAATATGCACAGTAAAATTGTTCTGAACTAGCTTTAAAAACAGAGTTCATCAACTTAAAATTAGAAAACGTCAGAGTGAGAGCGATAGAGATTATAACAGTCGGAGAGAAGGGAAAGAAGAGGAGGGAAGAGAGAGCTAATATAGTGCTTTCGAACTAAAGATGGAAATAAATTCAAGGTAACGGAAGTTTGTTTAATATTCTTTACCTGAAAACTGTGATATGACATTATTCGCCTAAAAAATCTATCCGCCTGTAATTTGAATACAAAGACAATTGAGTCGATATTCACTCTTAGATAAAGTGAGCAAATATATGGCTCTTTATCATCCCACATGAATACAAACAATTTCAATTAAAAAACTTAAATGTATAATAAACGCTAGAAAAACAATTTGTTTTTTTATGATTCAATTTATCGCCTAAACAATTATTTCTGTATGTTGCTCATTGTAAACTGAGTACATATTTAAAGTGGGTTTCAGTTAAATGCAATATATATATATATATATATATATATATATATATATATATATATATAATTTAAATGAATTTAAACATTGAAATTTGTTTTATTTTTATATTTGGTTCTGTTATTAGAATATAATAATTGCATTGAGCCCTCCACCTTGATCAATTTTAATATTAATGAAATTAATATTAATTAGGATCGTTTTTTTGGGATTTAACTGCGTGATTAGCCTTTTGAATTAAAAATAATATGTATATATATATATATATATATATATATATATATATATTGTAAAGTTTTATAATTTGCTTGAACTATTACGTATAAAAGGTGTATGGGTAGATATTGGAAGGCTAACACAATGCGTTTAGTATAATAGGGGAAGGTAAAAACGGTGTTGGTTATTACCTATTTATTATTCATTAATATTTCGTGATCAGAATGATAGGAGAGCTTGACTTCACGTCCGTTCGCTGTATGTGTGTGTTTATGGTTTATATAAGTGAGTGCCAGATATGTGTCACGTGTTATAAAGTAACGGATGAATATTAAAATGTAGAAGATAAATCTTTTTTTTTTGTTTACTTTTTAACTCTGTGTGTTTTAAAACGTTCTATTTACGTAAAATAAAAAAAAGCAGTTATGAATTTGTGCGTTGGGTGAAATCAAATAATGAAACGATTATCATTCGAAATATCGTGAGAATCACGTATGAATCACAAACAAAATACATTTCCGTTTAAATTCTAGTGAAACAATATAACAGTTACAATGTCTTAATTAATTAACAAATTACTAAATATCGTTAAGTGCCAGTATCTTTCAATTAAATAAAATGTAACTATATATTAAAATTAGGTACCTCGACTCAATTTTCTATACCTAAATTTAAATTTTAGAAATAAATAAGTTATCTTTAAGCTTTATAATTAGCTTTAATTGAAAGCCAAAGGATGAAGTTTAGTAATTCCAGGAAGCAAAATACCCTGGTGTATTTTAAACCGAAGTTATAATGATCGGAATCAAACATTTTTTTTTTAAATTTCAAATTTTCCGCCATTTTTCATCGATTGTAAACAGAAGCCAGTTCTCGATTTTAAAAAAAAAAATACACCACGCTGAAGTATTATGTTCTTCAAATTACTGAATTTAAACTTACTTTAAATTGACTTGAAACAGTAATTACTTGCTTACTTCCTGAAATGCTTAAAAATGCAATCCTCAATTACGGTAGCCTTGATATCACAGCTGTCATCACCTTATCAGCAGCCGACAGTTGATGATTTACAGTGTCCGGCCAAAAGTATGGGAGAAGAATTTGGTATAAATCATATTCATACAAATCGTTTTCTTTTTTAACTATGTTAAAATTGAAACTTTAACGCAATATTTAGCAATTATCCAATATTTTATTGAATTTTATTTAGTTTAGCTTTGTGGTCTTACGTTTGAAGATGTTTAATGAAAAATAAAAATAAAAATAATATAAAACTTTCTTTTAAAAAAATTACAATAATAACAGAATGAAAATAACGGCATAGGTAATTCAATAATTTATTAAATGTTATGGCATTTATTAATTTTTATTTTTAAGACCTATTTTTTATATTCTTTTTAAGTACCTCCACAAATTTTGAGTTTCACAATTATTATTATTTTTTTTAACAAAATTAGAAAACTAGGAATTAAAATGTAAAAGTTGCTTTAAATGTTTAAGGAATAACTTGCAAAACAGGCTGTTGAATTTTATAAACGTCTTGAAGAGACTTGAATCAGAATCAAATGGCGGTTTCTGTCGTTTTCCATGGATGAGGTATAATCCAAAGCACTTGTTAGCTTCTAACATAAATACGACCTCTATGGAAACTTGTTATGATTCCTATGGAACATCGTACTTAAAGGAACATTTATTTACACACAAAAAATATATATTTTAAATTATTTTGAAAATATATTTGGTAAGAAATTTTATTAAAATTTTCAATTTTCGATGGGCAATATAAAAATTAATTGTTACCAACAAAAAGAAAGTATGACAGTTCTTCAAACGATTTTTAAAAAGTTTTTAAAACTTTATGAATTATTATAATAATAAAAAAATGAAAGCATTTCTTTTAAAATTTTATTCGTAATCGAAACAAATTTTTTCTCCAAACTCTAATGTCCTTAATTATTATTTTTTATTCCAGTAATTAAAAGCTTATCAAATTAAATTATATCAGAGTTTTATTGCATTTTTTATTTCATACTTCGGAACAGATTTTCGGATAATACCGATGACTTCTACGTTTAACTAATAAAAAAGTAATTTGCAGCCAATTAAAATTTATTAAAATTTCATGGATTTACATGGAAGAGAGTAAAAGAATTAAAAAAAGAATTTTCACTAAGATATATATATATATATATATATAAGCATAGCAATTTTTATAATACTGCATTGAAAAATAGTGGATACATAAACCCAAATATTAAATATGTAAACAAGAAAAGTAACCCTCAAAGAAAAAATAGAAATAGGAAAATTTCTATAAAAAACCACAATAATAAAAAATATTCTTTAAAAATTCGACAAAATCAGTAAAAACAACCAGACAACAGAAAATAACAATTTAGACAAGAAAAAATGTAATTGTAAAAACCCCATAGACTGCCCGCTAAAAACAGGTGTTTGACGGAATCGATAAACTATCAATGCAAAATATCGACAAAGGAAAACCCAAACAATATAAAAGTCTACATAGAGAGTACTAAAAACACTCTAAATCAGCGAATTTACCAGCACACCTCTTCATTTAATAATAGCAAATACAGAAAGAGAACAGCCCTATCGAGATATCATTGGTACCTAAAGAAAACCAAAAAACACTCACAATAAAATGGAAAATTCTAAAAGAAGGTAAAACATGTAAGTCCTTAAATAAACCATGTTCCTTATGCTTATATGAAATACTATTTATTATTAGATTCCTTAAAAAATAATTATTAAATAAACGCAACGAAATTAATGTCATATGTAGACATTGTAAATTATTCACATTAGAAAATGTATAAAACCTAAATTAAATAACATGCATATAACCAACAAGTACAAAAGAAAAATAATAATAAAATCAGTTTATTTAATAAAATCAGTTTATACTCACGGATAATCTGTCGCGTATTACAATCAAAAGATATCAGAAATGAGATGTAACGTTGACGGATATTATTTTCATTCGTTTTTCAAGGTACCCAAGTACTTTCAACCTCTTTTCGCGATCATCTTCAAGGGTGTGAGTTATGGTAACAAATGTAACCGGAAAACTGTGTTACTAAAAATTACTGTACATTCTTTGCATCAAATATAACGGTTGACAAATTGCTAGCGTTCATTTGAGCCTTTTTGGTTCTTTAATCGAATCACCCCGAACAAGCCGGTGACGCCACTGATGTGCAGGGGTCTACATAAGAGTAAAAAGATTTAGTAGAAGAAAGTGAAGAGGAAGATGAACCAGTTAGAAAGGAGCAAGAGAAGGATGGAAATACAGGTGTGATGGCAGTTGCAAAGGTTTAGAAAAAGGAAAGGATATACGGGGTGGTGAAATAACTAGAGTCAAGTGGTTAATAGATGAGTATTGTCATTGCATTTAAATTCCTGGAGGTTGTAGCCGTCAGGAAAGCAAGAATATGGAAGCAAGTTCCACAGGTGGGAAGTGCGAGAGAAGAAGATGCAGGAGTAGAATTGTCGTATGCATTTGTTTAATCTAACTGTGAATGGGTGGGACCCAGTTGCCAATCTGGTTGCACGAGTAAAAACCAGTTGCAGAGGCACCAGTGACTTAAGTTCGTTGCAGCAGAAGCCATGAAAGTATTTATAGAACAGCTAAAGGGAGGCCACATCTCGTCGCTGGGGAAGTGGCTGTAGTCGACCCGTCAAGTCGGTACCTATCACATTACTGATTCTCCTTTGGAGCCTGTCGAGAACACTGAGATGAACAGCAGGGGCGCCTGACCATATATGTCAGAAGTATACCATGCACGGACGAATGGTTGATTTGTATATATGCAAGATGGATTCAGGCGGGAAAAACATCCTGGCCCGACACAGTGACCCAACCTTCTTAGCAATGGATATAGCTATGGACTCAATGTAGTGGTTCCATTTGAGATCAGAAGAGAGGGTAAGGCCGAGGAGGCGCAGTGTATTGCTCTCAGGGAGACTCGTTTGGTCCATGCTTATGGTTATGGGAGGCAGAAGAGGTTGCCTGTGATGATTGACAGACAACAGCTTGGTCTTAGTCGCATTGAAATTGACAAGCAACTTCTTGCCCAATTCACCACAGTGTGTAGATCCCGTTCATGGCCAGCAGCAAGTTTATGTTTGTCCGCCACGACGGGTTTCTTACTGATGCGGGAGTAAATTGTGGTGTCATCTGAGTAGATGCCTACTTGGCTCTTGATCTCATCTGGGAGATCATTTATGAAAATAAGGAAGAGCGTCGGGTCCAAGATAGAGCCCTGAGGGACACCAGCGTTTGTGCTGTAGGATGTAGAGGCATTTCCATTCAGGACGACCTTCATTTTGCAGTTATTTAAAAAGATAGGATTAGATCAAGCAAGCGTCCGGTAACACCGTATCCCCGTAGCTTGCATAGAAGGCCAGTGTGCTAAAACCTGTCAAAAGCCTTGGAGATGTGCAGAGCAACAACACGAGCCTCGCCTGACTCATCAAAGGCCTGGAGTATGTATTCCGTAATGGTTGTTAGCATGTCGGCCTTGGACCTTGCAAAGCGGAAGCCATACTGCCTGTCAGAGTAGAGTTTGTGGGCAGTAAGATGTTGAACTATTTCAGCATTAATTATGGTCTCGAACACTTTCCCGAAAATTGGTAGAAAGCTGATAGGGCGATAATTGGATGGGTCCGAGGGTTCATCACAGTTCTTAAATACAGGAACGACTGAAGAGAACTTCCAACATGCAGGAAAACAGGAAGCAGAAAGGCAGTAGTTATACAGTTTAGAGATGGCAGGGGAGAGTTCAGGAGCACATTTCTTAAGGACTATCACCGGGATTCCATCACCACCGTTCGCCTTATGGGGGTCAAGTTATGAATTTTTTTTATATGTTGTTCATAACTGACAATATTTCGGCATGCGTTTTGTGGTGTTATTTTCAGTTAAGTTGCATAGAGTATTTCAAACTCCAACTGTGTTTCCTTCTTTCACTAAATATTAGTTGTCCTATTTTCATAAAAACATCTGTTGTTTATAAATGTTAATGCCTATGTAAAGTTTACCAATCTGAGGTAGAAAACACAAGTAACGCAGCACGTCCCCACAAATGTACGTTCAGGTTGTCTTAGACGGCCTTTAAGAACTACTCAGGCTGTTCAAGATTCGGCCATTAGACAACGTTTGCTTGATAATCAAGACTGTGCCACTGGGTATGAGGATGCATGAGTTTCTGTCTTGCACAGCGCCCGCTCGGTCTATCATTTACGTGTTTAGGAGGCTGTTTATTTGAAAATCCATTAGCCTAGTCTCTGCCCAGAAAGATCATTTTATTCACTAAAGTCTGCCTTCTTCTAGTAAGGGCCCATATCTCAGAGGAAGAATCGCCGACTAATGTCAATTCGGTCGGGTTTCAATCCTGGCTAAAAAGCAATCGGTTGTCTGACCGCAATGATGTGCTCTGATACAGCGAAACAGATTTGTCTGCGGATAACTATATATATAGTCAGATAAACTTTAATCGCCTATTTAAGTTTTTAACCGATTGAGTCGAACAAGCGAATAAAATTTCAAAGGCTATATATATATATACCATGGCTTGGTAGAAAGTGTCAGTTCATAACTGACAAAGTTTCAGCGTGTTTCGTCTTGTTACTTTTCAGTTAATTTGTTTCAGACTCGAACTGTTTTTCCATTTTTCACTAAAGATGAGTTGCCCAATTTTCGAAAACAATTCTGTTGTTTATAAATGTAAATGCCTATGTAATGGTTACCAATCTGGGGTTGAAAACACAGGTAGCGCAGCACGTCCCCGCAAATGAACGTTCAGGTAGTCCTACAAGGTCTTTAAGAACTACTCAGATCTTTCAAGAGTCTGCCATTGGACAACATTTGCTTGATAATCAACACTGTGCCTCTAGGTATAAAGACAGTTTTCTGTCTTGCACAGCGCCCCCTCAGCACTTCATTTACGTGTTTTGGTGGTTGCTTACTTGAAGATCCATCAGCCTAGCCTGTGCAGACAGAAAGAACATTTCATTCGCTCCTTACGATTGTTGGAGGGATTGTGAGCTTTAATTTTTTAATCTAATTACGCTTGTAGAATTGTGTGTTTATACCCCACCTTTACATTTTAATTATTTTTTCATTAAATGTATGCTTTTAAACGAGTAATTGTCGCGTCCTGTCTATTATTAACAATAACGCCAACGATCACCTTTGATAATGTGTTGGCTGAAAGGGTCCTAAGGTCTACATAATGACGTCAACTTTATTTAAGTCTATCTGTTATTTCTACAGGTGCCTATTCCTGTTTGTATATATAAAATATTGAGATGAAAACTGAACATACAGTTAAACGTTTATAAATCCGGAATTTATTTCGGCAGTTGTAAAAATTACAAACTGTTTTGTCAAAACTCGAAACCGAATGTTATATTTCACCCAGAATATTCAAAAACAATTTGTACAGAGTCAAAAACGATTTCCACAGAGAGTGTAGTATCGTATGAAAATTAATATGCAACAATAAATAGAGACTAATAGAAGCGGTAAGAGATGGAATTCTCTGTTGCCATAGCAGACAAGGAAATGTGAATTATGAAGAAGAGGAAGTAGGATAGGTGAAAGGAATTGGTTGTATATTTAAAACAGGAAGTGACACAAAATTAAAAAATATATACCGAATTACATACAATTACATACATACAATGCATACACACAGAATAAAGAATGCATACACCAAATTAAACAAACAAAAAAAAAATAAGAGAAAGAATTAAGGAAAAATATATAAAAACACAAAACAGCAGAATAGATATAGACATGCACAAAATAAGCACACAGACAATTAATAATAAGACGCTTTATGAGCACACAAAAATCAAAATCAAAACCAAACAAAACTTAAAAATAAAAAAACAAATATCAAATTAAAATTGTTGGGGAAAAAGAAGAAAAAGAAAGAAGTGTATATATAATATATTTACAGTGACAAATAATTAGCTATAAGAAAAATTGAAAAAAATTAAAACGATTTCAAAAAATAAAGTCAATGTTAAACATTCACAAGAAAGGATATTTGACGAAAATAAAAAAAAGCGACACATCAAATAATCAATACAGATAAAAAACAAATATAGTAAAAACAATATATAATTAAAGTCACAGGTGGTTAACATCACAAAATAAAAAATAAAATTTATATATATAAATTAGAGATAATATATATATATATATATATATATATATATATATATATATATATATATACATTTTCACATCCTGATTGAACACTCTGGAAGAATAGTAAACTTTGAAATATCTACTTTAGCATGTACGCATTGGTCATTTAGTAATGATACAAAGCAATCGGATTTCTAACTGGTGAGCTGTGATACAGCGAAAGAGATCTGTCTGCGGATGACTATATATATATATATATATATATATATATATATATATATACACAAAGAATCTCAAGCTAGCCAAAACCTACCGCGGTTTCACACTACGGCTCGAGCCGCGGTAGGTTTTGGCTAGCTTGAGATTCTTTGTGTGTCTTTGCTCTACTTTTGCATATCGTTTGTACTTTGTATCGAGCACTTTTTCTTTTTCTTGTGGTTGGTTCCGTTTGGGGTTTGTTTTTTTTTCTTTACTGCGGAGTATCGTATGTCTTGTCCTTATTCCGCGGATTTCTTTTTTTTCTCCCCTTTTATCTGACGCCTTAGTGCACCGGATTGTAACGGAATTAGGCTCTGTTTGTTAGTGGTTTTTCTAAAGGTTTATCTTAGTATCAATTTACAACCTAAATACTTACAGAGTCTATTTAGTTATTATTTTGAGTATATATATATATATATATATATATATATATATATATATATATATATATATATATATATATTCATTGTATAGCTGGTTCCTCAGCAACGATAAAAGACAGATTTTTATTTCAAATATGGTACAAGAATTCAAATTACCGGATCAAAAACATTTCCATACACAGGAAGTTTGCATTTAAAAATGTGGAGAGAAGTTAAGAAAGAAAATAAATTAAATTTATCATTTATCATCCAAAGATTGATATAGGTGTTACAGAGAAAAGAAAAGGGGATTCGAGATAATACTATTTACATGGATCCTTCCACTCGGATCATTTTTAATATTAATAGGATTTGGTTTTTGGGATTTCATCTACATACTATTTCTTTTTTGAATATATATATATATATATATATATATATATATTCTGGATTCTGCAGAAGATTCGGATCTAACCGGATTATTCTTACTGTACAACTTAACTGCACATAAGGAAATAGAAACGAGCAGGATAGGACTGTATAGGGATGACGGACTGATGATAATTGATAAATCTACTGGAGGTAAGGCTGATAAAACCAGAAAATTAATCCATAGAGTTTTTAAATCCGTTGGCCTTAACGTAGTATTTAACCACAATATCAAGCAAGTAGACTTTCTAGACATAACATTAGACCTAGTATTGAACACTTTCCAACCTTACATGAAAAACAACGCTAACCCAATATAGATAAACCCCAACTCTAATCACCCAGCGTCCATTGTTAAGCACATCCCATCATCAGTTAAACGTCGCATTAACACACACTCATCCAACAAAGAGATATTTGATAAGCACAAGGTAATTTATAATAGAATACTTAATGAAAAAGGATATAAATCATCAAAAATCAGTTTTGTGAAAAAATTCAAAAGTCCAAAATGCAGAAAAGGAATCAGGAAAATACTATGGTATAACCCTCCATTCAATCAATCAGTTAATTTCAAGCTGGGACATAAATTTCTTAAATTAGTAGACAAGAACTTTCCCAAAAATAACCCTCTGAGCAAAATTTTTAATAAAAATACCATAAAATTAATCTATAGCTGTTCCAATAATCTAGAAAACATAATCAAAATGCATAACACTAAAATATTAAAAATACACAACAAAAATAAATCCAACACAAATACAAGTCCGCCCCATGATAACAACCTCTGTAACTGTAGAAACCCCAACCAATGCCCCATGGCCAATAAATGTCGGACGAAATCTCTGATATATATGTGTTCGATTTCATCCTTAGAAAATCCTAAAGATAAAAAAATATATATTGGGAATACCATGAACGTATTTAAAAAGCGCTTTTACAATCACCTCTCATCCTTCAATAACAAAGAAAAACAAAACGAGCTCTCTCTCTCCAAACGCTTTTGGAAATTAAAAAACGAAAATAAAACACCTAAGGTAAAATGGAAAATTCTCAAAAAAGCAAGAACAACAAAATCTATAAAAGAACCATGCTTTCTTTGCCTTCAAGAAAAAATAGAGATCATTAAATATATAAATAGTAACAATCTCTTAAATCAGAGACACGAAACCACACTAAACTGCAAGCACATTAGGGACCTAACCCTACAAGCATGCTAAGAAATACCAAGAGTTTGATTAGATATTCTCATTATAAAAGATAACAAAGGCTATAGAAAAAATCGATCCAATAAATCCTTAAAGGAAGGCCTATCACTAAAGCCTACACCAATAACCTTACTTAACACAATAACCTTACTTAAATACAAAAATATTCCGTACTAGAAAAATCAAAATGAAACAAATGGCTTCCTAAACTTGAAAAAGAATCAAAATTCATATATTCAAAATCAAAATTAAATATAGTACTTCAGAATAATTATATCATACCCAAAAATAAACTGTAAGCACGCGTAAGATCTAACCCTACAATCACACTAAAAAGGAATGGAAATTTGAATAGATATTTTTATTATTATAAAAGATAAAAAATGCTATAGAAAAAATCGGTGTAATAAATATATATATATATATTATCGATTTTCTGCACTATTGTAAGAGCTGCAACCTTGAAACTTCGGAATATCGTTTCTTATGTCGTTGTCTATGAGTGTATCAATTTTGATTAAAATCGGACCACTCCTTCTATAACCCCATTTTTTCGGTTATCGATTTTTAACATTTATCGGGGGCACCTCGATCCAAAATTTAGCTAAGAACACTCGCAGACGCTTATAGTACAACTGTGTAAATTTTCAAGAAAATCGGATCAGCCGTTTCGGAGTCTATAGGTAAAGGATACACACACACATATACACACACACAGAGTTCCATTCATAAATAAGTTTAGGTAAAAGCAGCTTCATCTGAAACCATTTTTGTAAGTTCTTATAATTAATATCTTGATTATATATATATATATCCGCAGACAGATCTGTTTTCGCTGTATCACATTACGGTTAGACATCCGATTGCTTTTAACCCAACCGAATTGGCGTCAGTCTGCGATTCTACCTCTGAGCTATGGGCAGACTCTTCGCGTATGATGTATCATACACCAGTAGCCAGAGGGCTCTAATTCATTACTGAATAAGCGATGCGTAGATGATAGAGTAGATACTGTTTTTCCAAAGTCTACCATTCTTCCAGAGTGCTCAATCAGGGAATGAGATAGTAATATATATATATATATATATATATATATATATATATATATATATATGATATTAGGTCTGTGTATTTAATATCTTCGTCGTATTTTTATTTTATTTTCTGAATAAAGGTAGTAGATGTTTTATTATTACTATTATTTTGCAGCTAGTAAGAATTTTTGACTTTAATTATTTTTCATGGGTCTTTGTTATATTGTAGTGTCGCTGTAATGAGTGATTGTTTTTAAGATGGAAGTGATTAACTTGCTTTAAGCAATTTTAATCATTGATTTTTTTTTTTAATCATTTCACCCCGAGCAAGGCGGAAACGCCACTGATGTGCAGGGGGTTACATAAATGTAAAAAGATTAATTGGAAAAGAGTGAGGAGTACAAACTAGTTAGAAAGGAACAATAGAAAGCTGAGAAAGCAGGTGCGATGACAGTGGAGAGAAAGGGAGGGTTATACAGGGGAGGGGAGAGAGCTAGAGTCCAGTGGTTAGTAGATGAGTATTGACTTTGCATTTAAATTTCTGGAGGTTGTAGCCGTCAGGAAAGCAAGAATACGGGAGTGAGTTCCACAGGCGGGAAGTGCGAGAGAGGAAGCTGCAGGAGTAGAATTGTCGTCTGCATTTGGCTAACCTGACTGTGAATGAGTGGGACCCAGTTGCCAGTCTGGTTGCACGGGTAAACACCTGTTGAGGAGGCATCAGTGACTTAAGCTCATCCGAGCAGACGCCATGGAAGTATTTATAGAAGAGACAGAGGGAGGCCACATTTCGACGGTGGGAAAGTGGCTGCAGTCGAGTCGCCAGATCAGTACCTATCTCATTACAGACTCTCCTTTGGAGCTTGTCAAGAACACTGAGGAGAACGGCAGGGGCACCTGACCATAAATGGCAGCAGTACTCCATGCACGGACGGATGGTTGACTTGTATATATGCAGGATGGATTCAGGTGGAAAAATCATCCTGGATCGACATAGTGACCCAATCTTCTTAGCAGTGGATTTTACTATTTGAGAAATAGTTTCATATAGTTAACACCATAGGCATTTCTGAACAAGTTGGCATCCACACACTTCATCCATATGAAAATCTAAGTTTGAAAAGGGTATTTACAAATATGAAACAAGTTTTCATGCTAATATTAAAGTTTACTGTCACGGGAAAGAGCTTTATATATCTACAACCCAAGTTTTTATTTTCATTGAGGTCAAATATATTTATTTTTCACTAATGTGTTCCAAAGTGTGAGAAAAGAAACTGATGGAGTAGAAGTGGTTTTTGCATTTAAATATTTCAACAGTAAACCAGTGCGACCTAGATGTTAATTTAGTTGTACGCTTAAATTATGTCTACGACTATATCGTGTTAAATACACCGGTTCCCGTTCGATCAACGAGGTTAAGCAACATCGAGCCTGGTCAGTATTTAAATGGGTGACCATTTGGGAATACCAAGTGCTGTAAACGTAAGGACCAAGAATGAAATGATCCACCGGTCCTCCAGGTTTAGGGTTTGGAGGTTTGGGGGTTGGGTACAGGGCTAATAACCCTGTAAAAACAGTTTGTTACAGAAACAGCATCAAAAAAATTGCCGCCCTGTGCACTACCTGGGTATGATGGATAAATGATGATGATGATGATTAAATTATATAGACAGAGCAGTAGAGATAAAAAGCTCGTTCTTCTTACAGAAGCTTCCATGCAAATATTGATAGAGAACAACGTTGAGTGTATCTACTAGCAAAAATAACGCGTTTGGTGTAGACACAAACATCGAATAATTTCAAAGACAAAAGTACGACACGGTGGAAAAGAGCACCAGTCCGTTTAACGTTTTTCACCTGTAGAAGATTCACTGTGAGGTAATAAGTGTAGGTGTAGTAATTAGGATGTGCGTTGTGATGCAGTGGATATCGTTTCGGAACGACAAATCGGGGAGCCGAGTTCGAATTCCAGGTGAATTCATTGTCAGTATAACCCGGATATAAGATAAATTATCACTGGTCCAACATTAGAGCTTCTGGTAATGTATATAAAATAGACCAAACTCGGATATAAGAGAAACCCGGATATAAGAGAAACACTGGATATGAGATAAATTTTACCTGGTCCCGATAACTCTCTTATATCCGGGTTACACTATATTCACTTACGCGCAAATTCTATTGAGAAAGGTATTAATTATGTCTCTTCCCTCCAGTTATGGGTTAAATAACAGAACAGATTAGGTTCTATAGCCTTGGCTAGCAACCATTCTACAGCAGAAAGCAACGACAACCTACTGCAAGATAATCTTCTAACCAGTCGGTCAGGTCTCTTTTGAGACATGATCGCCTAAAGCGTTGATCACGTATGGCACTTAACTGACTGAATATAACAGTTGAAAACATCACTAATGCTGCTACTGGGTATAAAGTGGGGGATCGGTTTAATACTGCTATAAAGTAATAAACTGATCCCCCACTAATTTCTACTTAGTAATATAATATATCTCTTCTGCCTCTAACTATGTCAATTAATAGGACAGATTGGGTTCTAAAGCCTTAGCTGGCAACCAGTCTACAGCAGAAATCAACGGCAACCTACTGCGGGACAATCTTCTACCCAGTCAGTCATGTCTCATTTGAGACATGATCACCCAAAGCATGTATCACGTCTGGCACTTAACTGACTGAATAGGTGTAGATTATTTAAATATAAACCATTTCAAGAAGGAATCCATTGTCATCCACCTGAACAAAAGCGGAATCTGAAAACAGAAGCGGCTGAGTCAAATAAACACGAAATGACATTGAAAGCGACTAAGAATAGGCACAAATAGCAGCTTTCCGCTCATCAAATCTGTGGGAAAATATGAAGGCCGATGTAAATACTGATAATCCCGGAACAATTGTAACAATCTCAAGGACAAAGCTAAAGAGACGAGCGTATTCATATTTCCGGAGGAGAAGTAAATCGATCATAATCCATTTCTCGAAAGTTTATTGAGAATACTGCATTATGCTAGATACTTGAAGAGAAGTCTCTATGCCTTGTGAGCCAGTTACTCCCACGCTCCAGGCAAGATAAACTTGAATGAAGAATCAATACTATGCATGGGTACTGCACCGTCATTTAGGGATGGTCGGCATTATTCTAGCCATTCAGTTTCATTCCATAACAAAGCCAATAGAACATAAAATATTGTTAATAATTATAGCTACTTTTTTAAATTTGTAAATCATTTCACTCCAGGCATGGTGATAAAGCCACCAAGACGTTCATTGAAAGTATCTGAGATGAATCATTATTAAGGAACGAGGATAATAAAAGGACTAGTTTAAATGGGAAAGAAGATGCTAATTGACATTGAATTTAAATTCATTGAAATCATTTAGTTTGCAGTCCTATGTTGAATGCTACTTCTCTTGCAGTTTTGCCTAGTGGAACTTTTTCTCGTTTCTTGCTTTTCAGTCAAGTTTGATCTTCAAACTTTCAGTACAATATCAATTATTATCTTCTGTCATCTTCATACTCATTCTTTTATTTTTTCCTCCTTTTATTTTTCCTCTTTTTCGTCTGTCTTCTTAATTCATGGTATTTTATTCTTCTCTCTCCCTAATAATGTTTTCTTGTTTCTCTTATTCTGTTGGCATACTATCTTAGTGACTTTATTCCCTTGCTTCGTGTGAAAAGATGAACAGAAAGAAAAAGGTGAACCTGAAAGTAAGAAGCCAGAAAATAGTTACACAAACAAAACAAGTATGTTATTATATGTAACACACAATGTTTTTGACGTAAATATACATCTTCAAGGTTTATTGACATTACTGCGCTGATTTTTGTTTCTTCTTTCTCTATGTGCCTTGTCCCTTCATGGCCTTCCACTTTTCCCTATCCCTGGTGGCTCTGAGCACGCCTTCTCCTGTTACACCATGCAATCCTCGTTCCGTCACCCACCTGATTAGGTCCTCCGAATATGTTATCCCTTGCTTTCCCATGACTCTTTTTCCCTCTATTTGGCCTGTTAATATCAGATTCTGCAAGCCACTCTCTCCTCATTGCGTGTCCCCGAAACTTCAGCTGTCTCTTCCTGATGCTCAGTATTAATTTCTTTTTTGTTGCCATCATTTCCAAGACCTCATCATTGCTCACATGCTCGAACTATGATATTCACAGCATCCTTCTGTAGAACCACATTTCAGTTACTTCAAGTTTTTCCTTCATCTTTGATGGTATTGTCTAGCATTCACTGCCATATTGAAGGACGGACAGCACGTAGCAATCCAGTACTCTCTTCCTAGTTTCTAGCGAAATTGTCCTGGTGTCAAATTTTCAAAAGTTAAAACTCCACCTCGGTATTTCTTATTCACAAATGATTTTTTATTAATTTAGTATTCAATCTGTTTGACTGCACAATATGTAATTTGAGGTTAACTAACTGGATTTACTGGATTTCAATTTTCCAAGACATTAACTATTACGATACACACATATATTATGTGTGATGAGTGTAAACGTTTCTACAGATTCTTATCAACTATTTAATAAAAGTCTTAAAGCAAATGAAAAATTCGAAATATGGGGTTTGTGTTGAGAACGTTCAATTCAAGCATCTCAGACATTTAACTATCTAGTTAATGTAACAAAAGACGAATAAGTGGGAAACAAAATTCTGCGAGCAATTAGGAATAGCGAAAGATACCTTCCAGAAAGTAAGAAAATTATTAAGCTGGAGAAAAATCCGGTTAGAAAGAAAGAGATGTGTGCTGAATTGGCACGTAATATCTAATCACTTATATCGCATTAAATGTTGAGGAATAGAGGAAGCTCATGAAAGGAAGAAGTTAAAATATGACGAACTGCTGGAGAGTTGCAGGGTTAAAGGCTGGAGGGCTAGCTGCACTCCTATAGAAGTGGGGACTAGAGAATTTGCAGCAAGGTCCTTATGCAAAGCCTTAACAGATATCTGGATAGTGGGAGTAAAAAAAGAAAAGCACTCAAGTCCATAACCGAAACAACGGAAAGAACAGCTAATTGGTTATGGATCAAAAGAGAGAGTGCCTGGATTCCAAATTCTTAGCTAAAATTCCCCGAAATTCTGCGTCTAAATTAATGTTTCGGACGAGCTCATGTGCGGTTCGCCTTTAAATGGAAAGTGGCTCTGACTATCACCAATCGGAAGCATTTGCAGGGTTTCGTACCGGGCCTAAACGTAATCTTCCAGTGTATGAAAGCGCTTATCGAGGGTGGGCCGGAGGCTGATCATCTCTGGTCGGGTCGGCGCGGTGAGGGGGTATGATGATGAAAGACCCGAAACCCCCTAGTGATCCTCGCGATGACATCACTGACGACACCCTCTAGCGCCCCCATTACGGTGCGTATGTTTGACATCACAAAGGAAGAAGACGCTTTCTTTTTATTTGTATGTTAACACAATACAGAAGCTTACGGCCAAATCACATTGAAATATCGGCCCCTTTGATATGAGAAGTTACGTAAAATCGAGCTTGATGAGTTACTATAATGGTGACGGCTTACGAATACAGTCAATGATGTTCCATACTTGATATACGCTTAGGCGATCATGTCTCGAAAGTGACATGAATGATAGTACAGAAAAAGTTGCTATTATATTTTGGACTGATTCCTAACTAAGGCTATAGAACCAAATCGGGTCTGACATTTAAATCATAGATGGGGGGAGATGAGATCGATTAATACCTTTTCCAAGGTTTTTTAAGAATAAGTAAGGAATTAGACTGAAATTCGAACATGTCACCCTGATTTCTCGTTTCGAGCCGATAAACACTGCACCGCAATGCATATCCTACGAATACAAGGTTTTGTAATCTTGGCTGTGCGGCTGATATAATGTATAAGTTTATCGAAGAGCCAAATTAAAAATCCAGTTGGGTTCGTTAGATTAACTTCCGCGCAAATATACCTGAGAAATGTAGGAATCCACATATTGTCTTTCATCTATAGATTAATAAATAAGACTTGTATAGCAAAAGCGTTCTTATCCACAAAAATATTATTACAATAAAAAATACGTTCTGGCTTTAAATAAGTTGCAAGCGATTTATAAGTCGTATAAAACCACACAATCAATCAATTAATCAATAACACAATACTAGGCACAAGAATAACTCAAGTTACATGATGTTATGTTGGAAAGAGATTTTTTTTTCATATCGCCCCAAGTAAGGCATTTTAATGCCACTGTTTTGCAGGGGATTACATAGGAGGAAAGTTATGAGAAAGAGTGACAGGTTATAGGGGGTGTCAGGAAGTGGGTAAGAGAATGATGAGAATACTGATGAGAGTGGAGAGGACGGAGAAGGAAACATGAGGGAGAGGATGCAAGTTAGTGAGATAAGAGATGACTATTGACTTTACATTTAAATTCTTGGAGATTGTAGCAAATAAATGGAAGGGAATTCGACAGGCGGGAAGTACGAGAAAAGAAGCTGTTGGAGTAGAATTTGCGTTTACAATTTATTGGTTTCACAGTAAAATGGTGGGAATTAGTTGCTAATCTTGTTGCTCGAGTAAATTTATATATAGGGGGCATCAGTGAGCTAAGTTCATCGAAGCAGAAGCCGTGAAAGTATTTGTAGAAGAGACACAGAGAAGCCACATTGCGCCATTGAGAAAGTGACTGTATCTGAGCTGCCTAATGGAGACCAATTACATTACAGATTTTCCGTTGGATTTTGTCAAGGATACCTAGGTGGATAGCAGGAGCACCCGACCAGATATAACAGCAGTATTCAATGCACGGGCGGATGGTAGATTTATATATATGCAGGGTTGTTTCGGACGGGAAAAAACTTCCTGGCCCTACACAGAGAATCGACTTTTTTTAGCAGTGTATTTAGCTATGGATTCTATATAGTCATTCCACATGAGGTCTCTTGTGAGTGTTAAGCCGAGGAGACGCAGTGCTTTTCTTTCAGGGAAACGAGCCTTATCTATACTAATGGCGGGTAGGAGCCATTGTCTGTGACGGTTAATTGATAGCAGCTTCGTTTTGGAAGCATTAAAATTCACGAGCTTACAGAACCTGATGCTCGCAGGTTAGACTGAGGGAAAAAGAGACAGCGGGAAACGACGTCTAACCTACTTGATGGGCTTGAGCAAATTGATGGCAGAGTGAGATTTAGGTGAGGTAAAGCATGTTATATGCCACTAAGTATATGGAGGTGTGGAAGGATTCAAACCCCTCCGCTCTAAAGGGACACAGTACCACATAGAAGAAGAAAAACAGTATGTCTGTACCTGAAGATTGCATTGTGTATGAAACTCCGAGTCGTGCTATCGACGAGGGATAATATTTATATTCATTTATATATACCTAATAGTACTTTTATATTACTTTGATCACTAGTTTATTGAAACCAGCACTCTATGTGCGATATATTGTATGTGTTTGTGTATGTTTGTGTGTGATGTATGTGTGTCCCAGCTACACATCTGAAACGGCCAGCAGACATAAGTTCTATTTTGCTGCCGCTACTCTAGCAGTTAAAAAAAAAACAGAAAATAGTGTTTATACATAAAATGGCAGAAACGTGACGTTAATTGCCAAAAGTCTCTTAGATTCGTGACAATAAAATATCGAAGAAATTTCTAAAGTCAGACGTGTTTGGAGCGAAGATTCCATTAATATTCTCCCAGTTTTAAAATGACTCCTCAACAGGCAATGAATTGTAAAAGATTATACTCATATCGCCCCAAGCAAGGCATTTTACTGCCAATGTTTTGTAGGGGGTTACATAGGAGGAGTGTTATGAGAAATACAGGATATAGAGAGCGTCAGAAAGTGGATAAGAGAAGGATGAGAATACTGATGAGAGTGGAGTTGAAGGAGAAAGGAGCATGAGAGGGAGGATGCAGGTTAGTGAGATGGGAGATGACTATTGACTTTACATTTAAATTCTCGGAAATTGTAGCTGTCGGGCTATCTATCTATCTATCATCATATCGCCCCATGCAAGGCATTTTACTGCCACTGATTTGTAGTGGGTTACATAGGAGGAAAGATATGAAAAGACAGTTCATAGGGAGCATCAGAAAGTGGATGAGAGAAGGATGAGAATACTGATGAGAGTGGAGTGGACGGAGAAAGGAGCATGAGAGAGAGAGGATGCAGCTTAGTGAGATAGGAGATGACTATTGACTTTACATTTGAATTCTTGGAGATTCTATCTATCTATCTATCTATCTATCTTCATATCGCCCAAAGCAAGGCATTTTACTGCCACTGACTTTTAGGGGGTTACATAGGAAGAAAGTTGTAAGAAAGAGTGAAAGGTTATAGGAGGTGTCAGGAAGTGGGTAAGAGAAGGATGAATCCACTGATGAGAGTGGAGTGGACGGAGAAAGGAGCATGAGAGAGAGGATGCAAGTCAATGAGATAGGAGATGACTATTGACTTTACATTTAAATTCTTGGCGATGGTAGCTGTCGGGAAAGCAAGTAAATGGAAAGGAATTTCACAGGCGTTTTATTAAGTTTATCTTAGATGTGGCACGATGCCAAAAATGAGTGGCACCCAAAGAGGATCGAAGTCGCTATTTACTCGTATTTGATCTATCGAGACATTTCACCACGTCGAAGTCTCCCGGAGATTTTTTAAGGGATTTCATAGATGTGTAATAAGGTTGAAAATATACGGTACCCAGCGAGGAATCAATTCACTGTTCAGTCGAAATTAATCTATGCTTTGTTATCAGTTACTCCACGAGTGGTGTGACATCTGGCGGAAAGTGCAGGGCACCCAGTGAGGACCGAATTTTCAATTCAGTCTTAAGTTATCTCGCTAGACAGTTTTACTAAAGATTATAGCCTATCAATGTTCCAAGCGTAAACTAAACGGGAATAAGACCAAATGTTTGGTGTACTCAGTGAGGATCGAACTCACGATTCATTCATAATTATTCCAGCAAAACAAGATCGTTAACAAGTACACCATATCGACGAAAGCACACAGATATTTCTAGTGCTATTAACACATCACTCAATAAGTCTTGGGCTTACCTAATAACAAAAAAAAATTTGAGGCAAAATTTGATTTTATTTATCAACATAGTCTCTTTCTAGGGTGATACACTAATTCGAACGCTTCTCTAACAATTCGAAGCGTTTTTTTTTGTTTTTTGTTTTGTTGTTTTGTTAGAACAATTTGTCTTTGGCTTCAAATCATGCCACAGATTCCGATATCACTTCTTTATTGAAGCCAGATTCCTTTCTCTGAAGCATTCTCTTGAGGTCTGTAAACAACCAGTATTCGCTGGGGGCCAGATCTGGAAAATTAGAAGTGCAATTCAATTAGTTTTGCCATCGTTACAATCGACTTGTGACACGGCGCGTTGTCTTATTAAAAGATCACTTTTTTCTTCTTCAGTTTTGGCCGTTTTTTGGCGATTTCGTTCTTCAAACTCAGCAATAACGCTTTATATTCGCTATTGATGGTTCTTCCTTTCGCAAGGTAATCGATGAACAAAATACCTTGCATATTTAAAAATACGAAGGCAAAAACTTTGCCTGCTGTTGTTTGCTTCTTTGGCCTCTTTGGATGGCTTTCAGTTGCTGTTGTCGCCTCAGATGACTGCCGATTTGACTCTAGAGTGAAGTGGTGGATCCATGTTTTATCCATTATCCTATATTTAGGCAAAAACTGCTTCTTGTAGCGTTGAAACAGTTGCAAACAACGCTCTGAATCGTCGACGCATTGTTGTCTTTGGTCGACTGTGAGCAAACCCGTCACCAACTTTGAAAATATCTTTCTCATTGACAAATGTTCGTGCAAAGTAGTGAATAAACTGCTTTCTGGTATGTTCAATTCATCTGCTATATTACGCAACTTTAGCTTACAATTGACCAAAACGAGTGTGAAGATTTGTTGGATGTTTTTCGAGACAACAGTCTATTTTTGGGCTGAGAGTTCAGCTTTCTTTATGTCAGTACTACCGCGTTTAAAGTCAGCATACCATCTCTTAACCGTTGTTTGCGACGAAGCAGAGTCCAAATAACACTTACCAAGTTATTGCTTTGCTTGAACAGTATTTCTTAAATCAGAAAGCAATGCCTTATTAACACGCGAAATTCAGATTTTTCTAAGGTTTTGAAAATTTGTAACAATAGCTTCACTTAGATAACTCTAATTTGTAAACTAATACTCCGATTGGGCCCATATTTGGTCACGTGCCATTTGAAGGTTAGTACTTCATAAAAAAACATATGGATTTATATTAGTCGCGATATCTATGTGTCAAACCCGAGACTTATTCAGTGACGTATTAATCCTCTTTTGTTTTGACTTGTTTAGCTATGATTGTTTTAACAGCTTTTATTTTATTTTACTTACTTTTACTTTTAACGGCATTCACCCGAAGTGGGTTGAGCCGGCTCCAATGGAGTTAACCGCATAGCCCGTCAAGGCCTTCCACCCAAGTCGATCGGCAGCAGAATCGGCGGCATGATCTAGCCATTTGCGGTTTCAGCGTCGGACACGAAAAACGCGAGGACCGGACATGAGCTCCAAGTCTGCTTTGACAGTAACGAGCCACGTCTTGAGTTGACCACCTTGGCGCTTTCTCAAACCAGTGGGTACGTTGGGCGCCACCAGTTTACGAACGAATCACCAGGCCGGCGAAGCACGTGGCAGAACCACCAAAGTATTCTTTATAGCAGAGCTTCTTCCAGGCCAAGGATGTTACAACTAGCGCAGATGGTCGAGTTGGGGAGCCTGTCGGAGAGTCAGCGCGCAGGATACGGCGGAGGCAGTAGTGAACAAAGACCTCAAGTTTATGAAGATCCTCTCTGCGCAGTGGCCAGGTCTAACATCCATAAAGAAGAATTGTTCTGACCATGGCCTTGCAGATTCGCAACTTCGTGTATCGTCTTATCTTCTGGCGAGAACAAAGTCGTTTTTGAAGACGGAAAAAGGCAGCTCTAGCCAAATTGATACGGGTGGTAATTTCATATTTCGCTTGACCGGTGGTTGTAAAATTGGCCTTAAGATATTTGAAGCTACTCGACCTCTTCTACAGTTCCACCATCGAGGGTTGTAGCCACTCGGTCTTGTACTGGGTAGTTCGCAGAGAGAATTTTCGTCTTGGAAGCGTTAATTTTCATGCCCACTATTTTGGCCATGCGACCGACCTCGTCGAGTGCATGCTGGACCGCTGTGTAGAACTCGCTAAGAATTGCAACGTGGTCGGCAAAGTCGAGATCGGTAATGGACAGTCGCGACCTACTCTGACACCAGCGAAGCCAGTCACGCTTTTTTCTAGGATCCAATCAATGATGTCGTTAAACAAGAATGGGGAGAGCACACATCCTTGCCAGACGCCCGTTTGGACGACGAAGGAATCGGATTCTTTCCCGTAACACCTCACTCTAGTGAAACTCCAATGAACACACGAATTTTCTTTTATTTAACCTCAATTGAGCCAATTATTTTCAGAAAACGAAAGATATGTTATTTCTTCATATTATAACAATTGACCAATTCCAAGAACTCGTTTATATTTTGCAAAAATAAAGCGCAATTATTTTTCTTTTTTGCATTTTGCTAAACGTGGCTAACATCTTGAATTGATGTTAACTATGGATAGTCTATTAGGCTGAATGAATCTGTAAATTGGACTTCAGTTGCATTAAATTTGGTTTCGCTTTCAAATATTTGGAAAAAGAAATGAATGGTATTTGTCTTAAATCTATCTAAATCTACGGAAACTGTAGAGAAAGAGAAAACTTCTTGAATATTTTATAAAATTGGGGGAGAGGTAGAAGAAAGATGGCCTGTATATTCAAAGACATTTAAATTAGCCGGTTGAATTTAAACTACTGTTGATTCGAAAGTGTTCAATTAATAGATCTGATGAACATTAGTAAGGGTGAAACGCATAATTTAGTTTTAATGAACTGGCATTCTATATACATGCTGGCTCAAAAATTCATGTTAATATATTTCTATAAAGTTGATGTCTAGTCACACTGATGATCTATGCTACAGCGAAACAGGGTTGTATGGGGATGACAGATATATATATGTTTAGGGTGTTCCATTAAGAGGGGTCAAAGTTAGCAGTAAATAAATCAGTGTTATTAGTGAAATGTTATTGATTTCATTATTGGCTCACATTATTTGAGTCATAACAATTATGTGTGAAAAATAATATCGACCGAATGTCAACCGAGGTTTCGACGGCACATCTTCACTCGATAGACAAAGGTTTTGATGACGTCTCTGCATAGTTGATCCTCCATCAATGCCTTATTGAAGTTGTTAAATTGTTAATTTACTTTTAATGAACTGGCATTCTATATACATGGTGGTATAAAGATTTCTGTTAATATATATCTATGAAGTGGAAGTCTAGACAAACTGATGAGATGTGATACAGCGAAACAGAGTTGTATGAGGATTAAATATATATATATATATATATATATATATATATATATATATATATATATAATTGCATATACACGGTAGTTTAAAAATTGTTTTCCATTTGTAAACTAGTTATTACGCGACCTAGGTTTCCACTATGTGTTGTCTTCGGGCTATTTGCAATAGCTGATTTCACCGGTTTTTTGGGGTTTTTTTAAGAACACTGCCGTAAAGGGTTTTTTTTTTTTGACGCTCACTTAACGGAAATTTATGAACGCCTATTTTTAAAATTAAAAGAAATTATAGCGATTTAATCCATGATTGTCACCAGAATCCATCCTGCATATATATAAGTCAACCATCCGTCCGTGCATGGAGTACTGCTGCCATTTATGGTCAGGTGCCCCTGACGTTCTCCTCAGTATTCTTGACAAGTTCCAAAGGAGAGTCTGTAATGTGATAGGTACTGATCTGGCGACTCGACTGCAGCCACTTCCCCATCGTCGAAATGTGGCCTCCCTTTGTCTCTTCTATAAATACTTTCATGGCTTCTGCTCGGATGAGCTTAAGTCACTGATGCCTCCTCAACAGGTGTTTACGCGTGCAACCAGACTGGCAACTGGGTCCCACCCATTCACAGTCAGGTTAGGCAAATGCAGACGACAATTCTACTCCTGCAGCTTCCTCTCTCGCACTTCCCACCTGTGGAACTCTCTCCCGTATTCTTGCTTTCCTGACGGCTACAACCTCCAGAAATTTAAATGCAAAGTCAATACTCATCTACTAACCACTGGACTCTAGCTCTCTCCCCTCCCCAGTATAACCTACCCTTTCTCTCTACCTATGTATCTGTCATCGCACCTGCTTTCTCAGCTTTCTGTTGTTCCTTTCTAACTAGTTTGTACTCCTCACTCTTTTCTAATTAATCTTTTTACATTCATGTAACCCCCTGCACATCAGTGGCGTTTCCGCCTTGCTCGGGGTGAAATGATAAAAAAAAAACAAAAAAAAAAACAAACCTAATAGGTATTTATGGTATCGTTACACTTAGTCATAATTTCTGTCCTTTCATTCAATTATTCATTTTTGTTTGGCAAAAACATAATCGCTAACCTTTCTTCCTGGCAGAGTCTACCTATTTTACCAACTTTGTAAGGTTTGGCTGTTTTAACTATGCTCCACGTTATGTCTGGATCTCTTTCATATTTTAATTTCAAATATCACAAGTGGCTAGCAAATTTTGTACAATTTTTGAAGTTATCTATTTTAAATGTAGACCTGTGATTGAACATCTGATCTTAAAAGTATCTTTGGTTGATCTCAGTATATCTTGTTTTGACCATTTAAGTCATGTCCTTTTGCTTTGTAAAATACTTCTTTAGTATTACGAAGTACTTGAAGTGGGTTTTAATTTTTGTCCCTACAGTTACATTCTTTAGTAATGATTTTGTTTTGTACAATGCTATTTAAATTTCTGACGTTTTGTTTCTTTATGCAATTTTCTAAATTACTAGTACAGATATAACTTTGATTGTATTCCTATTGAAATTTTTGTTTAATTCTGGGATTTTTGGAAAGTGTTTATCGATCAGTTTAAAAAATATTTGTTCTATTTTGGTTTTTACCTCTAAGTTAAATGGTGGGTTGAACCAGATAATGTTTCCTTTTCCATCATCTTTATTTGTTAGTCTGTTTGGTTGTGAATTGTATTGTAAAATGTTCTCATGGCCAGATTTTCTTTGTGTATCTTCATAGTTTCTTTTCTTTTCATTAAATATTGTTTTGTTTGACGAGGTTTTTATAGCCTGCGTTTTATTCCTTTGTATGTGCGTTGTGGTGCGGTGGATATTGGCTCGGAACTAGAAATCGGGGAGCCGAGTTCGAATTCCAGTTGAATTCATTGCATTCACCTACGAGCAAATACCCCTGGGAAAGGTATTAATCCGTCTATTCCTTCCAGTTATGGGTTAAATAACAGGACAGATTGCGTTCTATAGCCTTGGTCGGCAACCAGTCTACCGCAGAAAGCAATGGCAACCTACTGCGAGATAATATTCTACCCAGTCAGTCATGTCACTTTCGAGACATGATCGCCCAAGCGTGTATGACGTATGGCACTTAACTGACTGACTGAATGTATTTGATTATGCTTTTGGGATGATTAGATCTTGTGTTTATGTACTTTAACTTTGGAAACATTGCGAGTTTGTAAATTTAATTCCACATTTAAATATTAGACTGCTTTTTTGTGTTTCTACTATTATCTCTAAATCTAGTTGCTTGAATAATTTGAAAAGTTTTTTCCTTATTTTATCAATTTCTCTTTTGTTTTCCGGTGCTATCATTAATCCGTAACCTCTGTAAAATCCGTGGCGGTCAATATGGATTATTTTGTTGATTTTATTTAAAATGTATTTACTCATTAATTCTGAAATTTCGGCTCTGTTGTACAATCCTTGTGGTACAGCAAATTATATATGTATGTGAAGATATATTTGTATATGTGTATGTGTCTATCTTTTTCCCCCGTTTTATATTTGAATAACTTTACAATAATCTAAATATAATATATTGTTAAACTTAGAACTTAAAATTTGTAGTCTCTAACATTAATTCGTAATTCTCTTTTTAATTAATTTTAATTTTTACTGTAGAGTAAAACTGATAGTCGATTAGTAATCCTGATTTTTATTTTAATCAAATATTGACATTAATGCCCCAATAAATTTCTTTTCGAATCTGTTCGTATGTTCCTAAAATTTTAAATTACTTGTATGTAACAATGTCTCCCAGTTTGAAGGAATTTGGCTATTTTCAAACTTTTTAAAACTTTTCAACTCGAAATCAGCACCATCACTTGATAAGACACAAGTAGTGTCCAAACCAAATATCCACTTTTGTAGTGATATTAAAACATATTTATGTTATACATTTTATATATATATAGGTGTGTGTGTGTGTGTGTGTGTGTGTGTGTGTGAGTGTGTAAACTTGTCGTTATACTCGTTTCGAAAAACCCTCTAAGTATTTAAGCGGAAGGAAAAAATGATAATAAAAAAAGAACGAGCTAAGCACCCGAACATATATATATTGATTGATTGATTGATTGTTTATTACTTACACTTTGGTCATAATAGGGTTAGACCAGTACATATTTATAATAAAATGTGTTCGATACAATAATATTTCAGAAATTTTGAATATTTTCCATTTTTAAACGAGTTATTCCGCTACCCAGGTTTCTACAATGAGTGGTGTCTTCAGGTGATTTTGAATAACTGATTTTACCGTTTACCGTTTTTCTTTCTTGTAACGGTGTTTTATTTGAACGTTCACGTGGCAGGACTTTATGAACGCGCAATTTTTGAATTAAAACGGATTATGGCGTTTTCTTCAATGGTTGTATAAATGTGAGAGGTATTTCTTAGTGTGGATGCATTTTTTTTTTTAATCTTTTCACCCCGAGCAAGGCAGAAACGCCACTGATGTGCAGGGGGTTACATAAATGTAGAAAGATTAGTTAGAAAAGAGTGAGGAGTACAAGCTAGTTAGAACGGAACAATAGAAAGCTGAGAAAGCAGGTGCAATGACAGATACATGGGCGGAGAGAACGTGAAGATTATACAGGGGAGGGGAGAGAGCTAGAGTCCAGTGGTTAGTAGGTGAGTATTAACTTTGCTTTTAAATTTCTGGAGGTCGTAGCCGTCAGGAAAGCAAGAATACGGGAGTGAGTTTAGTCATAATTTCCGTTCTTTCATTTAACAGTTCATTTTTATTTGGGAATATCATAATTTCTAATTTTTCTTCTTGGCAGAGTCTTCATATTTTTCCACTGATGTAAGGTTTGGCTGTTTTTACAATGCTGCACGTTATGTCTGGGTTTTTCCATATTTTGATTTTAATTTTCACACGTGGCTAGCCAATTTTGTATTGTTTTTAAATTATTCTACCTTGAGTGAAGATCTGTGATTAAACCACCTTATTCTTAAAGGTGTCTTTGGTTGAGACCAAATATATTTTATTTTGGCCATTTGGGTCATGTACCTTGGGTTTGTAAATTATTTCTTTTGTGTTGCAGAGACCTTGAAGTGGACAGTTATTTTTGTATCTTCAGTTGCATTCTTTGTTAGTGGTTTTGTTTTGTACGATGCGATTTAAGCTTCTGGCGTTTTGATATTTTATGAAACTATGTAAATTATTAGTGCAATTTTAGGTTAGTTTGACTGTGTTTCTGTTGAACATTTTGTTTACACACACACACATATATATATATATATATATGAAAAATGTATGTATATAATTATAAATATCAATATATATTTATATATATATATATATATATATGCAATTTCTTATATATATTATATTATTTATATATTATATATGCGGGTTACTTATTTGAAAGCGCTCAATATCAGTGATAGAACTGACATATTCATATGAATACACACACACACACACACACACACACACACACACATATATATATATATATATATATATATATATATATATATATAATGATGTCAATTCGGTAAACGGTGAGTAAATCCAAAAAGATATGTTTAATACAAAATATTACGAAGCAGATATGTAGACTGAGCAAAATTTATATTATCCAGAGCAATATGATATACACAAAGAAAAACTGAAAACATCATCTGAAATGTTCATAATTTATAATTTATTTTGACCGGTGGATAAAGCAAATGAAATCCTTGGTTGAAGAATGTGGATTTATATACCTGTCGAAATAATTTATCGTTTATAACCATTTTAGGTAATCTATTGAAATCTCCTTTATATATATATATATATATATATATAATTGGATATGCAGGTTGAGCCAATAGTAGGATTACAGTTGTTTCACTCTTTCTTTCCTGTGTTTAATCGAATTTATTCAAATAATAATTTCGAACCAGTATTTCATATTATGCGTTGGACGTAAGGCTTTACTTTATCCAAAGCTTTGCACAGAAGAGGCAGCATCGAATATTTACAGCGTTCACCTGATCTAACATCAATAGATTTCATTTTGTGGGTGTTGTAAAGAACAAAGTTTATGAGAGAAATACCCAGGCAATAGACGAATTAAGAATAAATTCCAGAAGTGTTTATTTAAATTGATGCAAATCCGGATTTGTGTCGTCCTGGGTGGTATGGAGTTTTGGAGAAGTTCAAGAAATTTAGTAATGTTAAGAACTTTGAGCACTTATAGTATTACTTTGTGCCAAAAATGTAAGAAAAGTATTTAACAAATATACATACACATATGGTTCTAAGAAATAAAAAAAAGTAAAGTTCATACGTAGTAATTTAAGCGTATTTTGGCTCACCCTGTACCGATATACAATACTATGGAGACAAACACACACAGAGAGATACACCCACATACACAGACACACCCACCCACACAAATACACACACGAATACACACACACACACACACACATATATATATATATATAGAAAGAGAGAGAGAGAGACTTTGAAAGACAGTAGCTACTCTAGTATCGACGCATCGTTCATTCAGCAATGGATTAAAACAGTCTCAGCTATTGGACGTGTATAATGATAATATACACGCTAAAAAGTCTGCCACCTTCTACCGAGCGCCCATAGCTCAGAGGTAGAATCACCGACTGACGCCAATTCGGTCGGGTTCCAATCCTGGGTAAAAAGCAATCGGATGTCTAACCGTACTGATGAGCTGTGATGCAGCAAAACATATCTGTCTGCGGATGATAATCAAAAGGGGTTCTTTTTCTTCTGCCAAGATGCGTGTTGTTCACATCTTTTTCTAAGGATGGTTTGTGTTATTGTGCCTTATTTATAATGAATGGACTCTTGCACAGTTAATGAATCATAATTTGTGAGTCTTTCGGGGACGCAGCTGTGAAACAGTCGCGAGACAGTCAAGACGCAGCGTAATTATACCGTTCGGACTTACGCTTCTTTTTGCTGAATATTAACACTTTACTTTATATATATGTTCTTGTTATTCTACTAGACTGTTTAAACCTGCCTTCCTGTCACCGTGTCCTTGTTCCTGGCCTAAACAGGCCACAACAGTTTGCCATACCTGCAAGGTAGTTCCTTGTTTTACCAGTTTAAATGTTGGTGCGAGGCTGACTATCTAGAGCAAACAAACTTGAGATTGGAGACTAAGATTGGTGAATAAGTAGGTAGCTATATAAAACACCTCCTAATAGTAATCGCTTTGTGAGTTTATTGATAACCCGATATTGATATTCCATTTTTTAATATGTTTACGGAGCGTTTAGTTTCCAGCATAAGTGACGATCGGTTAAACATTTACGGATTTTACATGCTACGGGCTCTTTAATGGTCTTCACCGTTTGGACTGCTGTGGGACGCCTTGCATTGTCTTGATGAAAGACGAGTCCATGTGACTGATGATCATGGACAATTGTGTGTGTTGTTCCAACAGATAGGCTCAAAGTCCTTGCAATTTCATCTATTGTCACCTTTCCGTCAGAGTGAATGAGGTCATTGACTGATTCGATCTCCTCAAGAGACCTCACTTCTGTAGGCCTCTTAGGCCTGTCTTCATCTTCAATACGGCTCCGTCCTTCTTTACTCAATTTAATTCACTTGTGGACATTTTTTTGCTGAAACATGTGGCACCATACACAGTTGATATTCTCTTAAGAATTTTAACTGGTTTGCACCCATCAGCAACCAAAAACTTGATAACTGATCTCTGTTCAATCCTGTAGCATGCTTCTTGGTTGGGATTCTTTGTTAATCTCGAAAACTGTAAAAGTTTTTTTTTTATTTTCAATCTGCGAAAAAAATAATAATTCACTTTGAAAAAGTCGTAATGGAAAGAAAGTTAAAAAAAAGTAAGCGTCTATCTGTATTAGAAGTCCTTATACCGAAAAATTCACCTTATTTATTGAATGACCATCGTAAAAGCCCTTATATCGAAAAATTGACCTTATTATTTGAATGACCCTCGTATTATCATTAAACTTCATCGATTGGCTTTATGCATGTAGAAAGAGAAGTTATGTTCTATCTCATAAATGGTTGTCATGGGTTATACTTTTTTATTTTATATTTACTAGGGATATATTTACAGCGATGATCTTTGTTAAAGGTGGTAGTTTGGTCACATGTTTTTCTTTTAGGGAATGCTCTTTCTATTCTTCATCCTTTTGGTTTTCATTAGTAACATCAGCTTATTCAGATATTTTCTTGTTTGTCTAACACTCCCTTTTCGATATCACTTTTTGATTTTTTCAAATCTCTTACTGACATTTTTAAAACCAAATACTATGTTTTTGTTATCATGACAATGTTTTCCATTTCTTTTTTGATTGTTCTGATATCTGTTCAACTTTCTGTCATTTTTCAATGTTAACTTCCAATCACTCAATAGCATTACAATATCTTGACTTGCTTTAGAGATTATAAATATTGGAATTGGTCTTCAGAAAGATATGTGTCTGAAATTAAGAAAATAGTGTCAGGAATGCACTATTAGGTTTATTTAAAATATGATTAACAACCTTTGGTTGCCTAATAAAATCCCATGCAACGAAATAAGTTATTGTAAATATTTCTAAAAAAACCTAGCTCAAATACACATGGGATATTATCCATATTAAATACCTCATGAAAGTTTTACCAATGTATGTTTGTTAATACCAATTGGGAAAATATTTGCTTACACTGTAAGGATCTATAATACTTAAATACAGGTACTTCTGTAAACAAAATACCATTGTTTTAATAGGTATATAAATCTATAGCTGTTATTTTTTATAATCATGCATGCTCCTCAATAAAATAATATTTATTCTGCTTTACTTTAAATATTTCTATGTATATCAGGGTCATAATGAAAATCAATTTTTGTCATAAGCTGATTCAATAAAATTTTTATGTACGCATAAAATATAGACGATCTGTTCTACTACTGAACCCATAGCTCGAGGGAGATAAGTTCATGCCTTTCCCAGTTGTATTTGCACGTAAGTGAATGCAATGAATTCAACTGGAATTCGAACTCGCCGTTTCAGACTGATCCGATATCCATTGCTCTACAAAGCACAAAATTACGTCGCGTTTATTTTAAATTCTCGTTTTGTTTTTCAGCCCTCTAAAAATGTCAGGCTTATACTGCTTCAACATCACTCACAATTATACTGATTTTAGATTCAATTCTGATTTTCGTTTCAACTCCTAATTCTGTCCCGGTAACGTTTCGAAATCTGTTTGAATGATTTTTTTTTTATTCTTTAATTTAAATTTTTATATATCTTTTTTTGTTATATTTTCCAATATTCCTTTTGTATGGCTTGGAAAGCATTTATAATTGTTCATAGAATTCAAACGTCATTAACTTCACAATTATTTACACAAAGATTTCTGCAGGCTTATTAGATATGAAAAGGTATTTGATAACTATCCAATTAAATGTATTTTCTTTTTGCTATATGCAACTGTAGATAAAAAAAATGATTATTTTATGTCTTTATAAACTGAAATAACAATTATTTATTGAAGTAATCTAACCTCTGACAGACCTGTACACATAAGAAAAACCAAACGCATCATGGATAATAAATGCAATATCTTACATTAAAAAAAAACCGGCATAAAAACATGAAAAGAATAAACACGTAGATATTAATTAAATGTTGTATGCACAAAGGAAAGTGTATCATGGAAAGCATGAAAAATATATACTTTTTCTTCTTAGATGGGTTGTGTCCCTTTAGGACGTAGGTGATCAGAGCCTTCCACATCTCCCTATCCGTAGTAGCTTTTAACAATCTTTCTCCCGTTATACATCTCAAAACCCGCTCTGCTATCCAATTGCTCAAGCCCATAACGTATGTGACGCTTTGCTTTCTCCACGCTAATTGTCCTGTGAGTATCAGATTTTCCAAGCCCTCCTTCTTTATTACATGTCTAAGAAACTTCAGCTGTCTTTTCTTGATGTTATGTATCAGTTTTCTTTTCGTTTTCATCATCTCTCGTCTTGCTAATACGTTCCGTCCATTCTATCCTCATCTTCCTTCGGTAGAACAATATTTCGGTTGCTTCAGTCTTTGCTTCATCCTTTTTGAAATTCTGCAGCATTCACTGCTATATGGTAGAACATATATTGCATAACAGTCAAATACTCTCTTCTTTGTTTCCAGCGAAATTTTCTTGTTTCCTAAAACTTTTCTCAGCTTCTGAAATGCAACCTTGGCCATGCCAACTCGCCTTCGGGTGTCAATGTCACAACTTTCATCCTCTGTTAGTGTTGTGGATTAGGAACCGCACAAAATAATGAACAACAAATCAGATATTGAGATAGATAAATAGGTTATATTGAACGTAATATACAAACTTGAACGCAGGTTAGTAAATCCAGGAATACTATTAGTAAGAAATAAATATATACAAGTCTTGAAGAGAAGTCGTTAGAAATAGTATATCCGTGTATATTATTCTAGCTGAGTGGAGCTTAGGGCTAGTCTGACTTCTGATGTGGTAGTCTCTGGGTAACTTCGGTATCTCTCGGTAACTTACGTATCAGTTCCAGTACTCTCCAATAATCTCTACGATTACTCTCTCTCTATTCAGCTCTCTATGGCAGGCGTATATGTATTCTCAGTCGAGTTCATTATCATAAACAAAAAGGGGAGATCCCACAACAGTTAGATAAATTCTAAGGTATTTAAAATACATATATTCATACAAAAACTCGCGTAAATAAAACAAATAAAACATACACAAAACTCGCTATTTTTTCTGTTTTGTTTTATAAGCATGTTTTACAAACTTAAATCTAATTTATCATGTACTAGCAGTATAGCCCGGCGTTGAACGGGTGTAATAAAAGCTTTAAAACTAATCCATAGTCCTGGAGCTCAGACTCTTTGGACGTTGTCACAAAAGACTAAAAAACAATAATTGTTTCTAGTTAAAGCGAAACCGTAGACTGACACACAAACATATTGCCTTTGATATATATTGTCGATTTTCTGCACGATTGTAAGAACTGCAACCTTGAAACTTATGAATATCGTTTCTTATGTCTTTGTCTACGAGTGTATCAAAGTTGATTAAAATCGGACCACTCCTTCTATAACCCGATTTTTTCGATTATCGATTTTCGATATTTATCGGCACTACCACGACACAAAATTTAGCTAAGAACACTCGCAGATGCTTATAGTACAACTGTGTAAATTTTCAAGAAAATCGGTTCAGCCGTTTCGGAGTTTATAGGTAACGGACACACACACAGACACACACACAGAGACAAAGTTCCATTTATAAATAAGTTTAGATTACCATCAAAGCAATAAATAAATAAAGAAATCGTTATGGCATTCGAAATTTAATGACCCTCATTATTGATTCGATCGCATTGTTTTGGTTGCTGGGTTTACCTACCTTCCTATTTACGTTTACTTAAAAGTCTGAGATAAAGATTTCTCATTGTCCAAAGAAAAGATGCAGCAAGCGTAAAATACATTAAATTCTTACTAAATAAAACATAGACTTAAAAATCGTCGGCAAATGCATAATTATTAACGTTACGCATAAAAAGCGGTAATGAATTTCAAGCAAAAAAAACACTTTCTATGCTTTTATTAAGGATAATAAAAAACGTTCTTGTTATTAAGATTTTAACATTTAATGAAGAGAATCCAACAGCATGAATAATGGTTAACTTTTTGCGGATATTTATCTTTCTGCTGTGGTTAAAGAATGGCAACTCTTCAAGTTTAATGACGCATTCAAAATATTTTTCCTTAATTCTGGGCTTTGAAAATGCAACGGTGAACATTTTGCGATTTTAAAAGAGAAAAATTTCGGCATAAAACTGTGACATGAATGTTTTCTTAAGCAAGTTCCGGCAATTTTATAGTGTATGCTGACTCATTCAATTTTCTTAAGGGGAAACATGTTTTTTTTTCTGCGGTATTCGAATTACAATACGATAGAAATATTGCAATATTGAAACCGTTTAATTTTCTATTTATTTTCATCACTTAGCACACACGTACACACATACGTACACACACGCACGCTCGCACACACACACACACACACACATAAACAAACACGCACACACACACACACACATATATATATACAGAGAGAGAGAGAGAGAAAGAAAGAAACAGTCATAGATACATGCACGTCTCTCACACTCACTCACTTTATCTCTCTCTCTCTCTATATATATATATATATATATGTACATGTATACGAATGAATATATGAACGAGAAGCAAGGAAATAAAGATGAACATGAAGATACAGGGTGACAGAAAAGTAACTCCATATTTTATGTATGAGGGGCCAACTAGGTGGCCTGTGACATTTAGGGGAGGAGGAGAGTTTAAAGGACCCAGTCTACTATCAATCAGTCAGTTAAGTGCCATATGTGATACATGCTTGGGCGATCATATCTCGAAAGAGACATGACTGACTGGGCAGAATATTATCACGCAGTAGGTTGCCATTACTTGTTGTGGTAGATTGATTGCCTGCCAGGGCTATAGAACCCAATCTGTACTGTTATTTAACCCATAATTGGACTGAAATCATGGATTAATATAGTTCCTAAGTGAATGCAGGGAATTCAACTGGAATTCGAACTCGGCTCCTCGATTTCTCAACCCGAGTTGATATCTACTGCACCACAATAAGTCTACTATACCAAAGCAAATCTTCCATGCCACAATTGTTTCTAGTGAATTCAGTTGACACGATTCCTGGGTGACTCGTGAAGCCGGTAGCAAAATCTGATGCCCAAATCGAATTTTTAATAAAACAGCTTTTTAAGCGCTTTCCCCCTCGATGGATTCATTGTAAAAATTATAGTTAAGAAATAAATTAAATGCATTATAAAATGAGGAGTTACTTTTTAATCACCCTGTAAATAAGAACAAACTAAGAACAGACTGGCCGATGAGAAGAAATAGATAGATATGTGTGTACAACTGTACATATATGTGTATGTGTGTGTGTGTGTGTTGATAGATAGATAGATAGATAGATAGATAGATAGATAGATAGATAGATAGATAGATAGATAGATGATAGATGGGCAAACAGATAGATAGATAGATAGATAGATAGATAGATAGATAGATAGATAGATAGATAGATGCAAACAAGGGATAGATAGATAGATAGATAGATAGATAGATAGATAGATAGATAGATAGATAGATAGATAGATAGATGAAACAAGGGATGATAGATAGAAATAGATAGGGATAGATAGATAGATAGATAGATAGATAGATAGATAGATGCAAACAGAATGGGATAGATAGATAGATACTATGAAATAGATAGATAGATAGATAGATACTATGAAATAGATAGATAGATACTATGAAATAGAAATAGATAGATAGATAGATAGATAGATACTATGAAATAGATAGATAGATAGATAGATACTATGAAATAGATAGATAGATACTATGAAATAGATAGATAGATACTATGAAATAGATAGATAGATAGATAGATAGATACTATGAAATAGATAGATAGATAGATACTATGAAATAGATAGATAGATAGATACTATGAAATAGATAGATAGATACTATGAAATAGAAATAGATAGATACTATGAAATAGATAGATAGATAGATAGATACTATGAAATAGATAGATAGATACTATGAAATAGATAGATAGATAGATAGATAGATACTATGAAATAGATAGATAGATAGATACTATGAAATATGATAGATAGATAGATAGATAGATAGATAGATAGATAGATAGAACCACTGAGATATGTATCTATGAAAAATTAATAAATAACAAGTAAATAAAAGAAAAAGAAAAAGAAAGAAACTGAGATAGATAGATAGATAGATGCATACGTACATACATAATTAATTAGATAGATAGATAGATAGATAGATAGATAGATAGATAGATAGATAGATAGATAGATAGTCACCGTAAAGAACTAGAAGAGAAAAGGCATCAAGCCAGATCAGCTAATACTGTTGCCAAGTATTCCTTTGTGGCCTTATTTAAAAATGTTTTCAGCAATGAATGTCTTGATAGTGATGCAGTTGCGTATAAAGCATTGACCTGTTCTTAAACAGACCGGCCTGCTTATTTAGAAATAACATCACTGAAACATTAACGTTAACTTAAAGTGCAAGATCAGCTGGTCTGTGCTTCATCAGCCAAAATCAGAAGGTGGCAAGCACGCATGCGCGTGCACATAGACACACGCACATGAGCATTGGCGTAGAAATGTGTGTATATGTACATATGTAATTGCGTATTTCGGTAGTAATCACTCTGTAATGCATGTTTCATTAAAATTCCTGAAAAGGTTATTCTGCTAATATTTTCTGGTGTTCGGTCTTTAAATTTCTTTTTTAGACATAGAGTGTGTAGCTATTGCGGTAATAATTGTTCGTTTTACTAGATATTTAAAAGTATTTTGTCTATGCTATTTTAAAGCTGTTGGGGGGTAGTTATATTTTTAATTGCCCAATAGAATCAGTATTTTGTTACACTTGATAATGTTGCTTATTTTCTTTTTAATAGCTACAGTTACGACAAAGTTAATACCCTCTTATATCTGTAAAAAAATAATTTAACCCTCTAGGGCCATTCGTATCATATTTGATACAGTATTTCCCTATAAGGGAACATTTGGTATTTCCCTATAAGGAAACATTTGATATTCATTGACTGAGCAGTCAGTACTGCTTTCATTTGAAATTTATAAAATATTTCTCTTAAAAAATTTTTCAGGAAAATATTTCTTTCAAGGCTTGTTTTCATACTGTATCAAATATGATACGGATGGCCCTAGAGGGTTAAGGCTTCTACTGGGCATAAAGTGGGAGATCAGTTCTATATTGTTATGAAGTAATAAACAGATCCCCCACTAATTACTACTTAACCCTCTAGTGCCATTCGTATGATATTTGATACAGTATTTCCCTATAAGGAAACATTTGGTATTTCCCTATAAGGAAACATTTGGTATTCATTGACTGAGCAGTCAGTACTGCTTTCATTTGAAATTTATAAAATATTTCTCTTAAAAAATTTTTCAGGAAAATATTTCTTTCAAGGCTTGTTTTCATACTGTATCAAATATGATACGAATGGCCCTAGAGGGTTAAGGCTTCTACTGGGCATAAAGTGGGGGATCAGTTCTATATTGTTATGAAGTAATAAACAGATCCCCCACTAATATGATACGAATGGCCCTAGAGGGTTAAGAAATATATTTAGCTCCCTACAACTTGTATTTGTAAATAATATAAGTATAGTCCAAATCCATGAAAATAGAATCGGAAGCGATCTATAGAATAGTCTCAGCGTAACATATGTTCAAATGAAATCTTTTTTTATACTAGAAAAGTAGAACAAACAACCCATAATATTTTCACTTTTCTTGAAACACATCTACACAAATTAATGTCTATATATACAGCTAGCCTATACCTTTCCTCTCTTCGGGCTTTAAAAATAGAGTTTTATGCGATATGTGTGGATGTTGACAACGTCTCTTCATACTGATTGTACAAAATTGGCAGTTTTCTGGTTTCTGGATCCCGACCGGTAGTCAGATATCCGAACTGTTGCAAAACGTTACACACAACCACTTATTTGAGCAGAGCTTAAATAAATAAAAAAAAAAAAAATGAAATCATAATTTAAAATTGAAAACGTTTTAGTGTATGATAATGAGAATATGCGTGTTTAGATCTTAGGCTAAATACTAAGATATCAAAAGTTTGAAACCTTACATAAAAGAATTCCTAAACAGTAGAAAAAGCTCAGCAAGGCATCTCAGGAATGTGTTACTCGACTCTCATTGGGAATAACTTCAAAAAATCGCTTTGAAATATAAGCGTCTACAGAAGGCTGGTTAGAATGTTATTCAACAGGTAATGTGTGGCTTCACGTAGGTTATGTGCAATTTTGAATTCGCCTTCATGTCTCTAGAAATCTCCTTCCATCCAACCCTCAAAAATGTTTAATAGGGAATCAGGTCGAGAGGTCATGCTTCATGGTCCAAAGGAATTACGTTATGCGTTATGAAAATCTGCTCGGATCTGCGGGCCTCATAAATTGCAGCGTTGTCCTGCTTAAAAGATCCAGTCATTTTCGCACAAGTGAGGGCCATCGGCTTAGAAAAATGCTCTCTCAAACCTGCCAATGTGACCAGCTACGGATTAACGCCCATGTATAACCTAAAGTTCTAATGTTCATTGCAAGGCGAAAGCACTCAAAATCCCGATGCAACAAGTTCAACTTTGACGTGTGGAAAATATCTGCGGAAGACGGAAAGTGTAACACAGAGATTCGAAGGCGAATTAGCATGGCGAAGGAAGCATTCCAGAAGTTGAGTAGAGTATTAAGAAATAGGACAATTTTGCTAGAAACAAAGAAGAGAATACAGGATTGCTATGTGCTGTCACTTCTTCAATATGGCAGTTAATGCTGGACAATATCAAAGATGAAGGAAAAACATGAAGTAACTGAAATGTGGTTCTACAGAAGCATACTGTATATAAAGTGGGGGATCAATTCCATATTACAATCATTATATAAACTGACCTCTCACTTTGTGGTCACATCAGTTTCTATACATTTGTATCCCTGGAAAATATCTGCTGTGGGATTTCCTTACCGTGCGAATAAAACCATCGAGATATTCCAGTTTATTTTTTTCTCACCACTATGACACTTTTCAGAAAAGAATAAAAAAATGTTTTTGTGTGAGTGTGTGGAAGATGACGTGAATCTGAAAGCCTTCTAGGATTTAAAAGACTGATGTGACCACAAAGTGAGAGGTCAGTTTATATAATGATTGTAATATGGAATTGATCCCCCACTTTATATACAGTATGCTTCTGTAGAACCACATTTCAGTTACTTCATGTTTTTCCTTCATCTTTGATATTGTCCAGCATTAACTGCCATATTGGTGATGCCATATTATTTTTCTTGAGCTGCAGCTCGTGTCTGTAAAAGACTTAATCTGGTTCTGTGATCGGCTGCAGTTTTGATGAAGAAAATGGCGAATTGTTATGGTCAACGCCGACAAAATGCTTATGAGCCGACCACTTGAAATTCCGTTCAGTATTCCTCAGGTTCATAATGATAATTGCAACAGAAATTTTACTACGACCAATGTCACCAGTGATGGAACATTGAAAGAGGCATTGATGTTGAAGCCTGACAATTATGCCACGTTTAAACTCTGTCAACATTCAGGATTTTTCATGATTTACTTAATGTACATTAAAAGACAATATATATATATATATATATATATAAGAAAAATTAAGACAAACATGTTATTTCATGGTGAATCGGAAGGATAGGCCTATTTCAGGCGAACCATCGTCAGCTTCTGTCTTTATTTAACAAAGAATTTTACACGAATGAGATTCACAAAAACTTTAAAAAAGCGAATAAAAATAACGGTCGCTCCCTTAAAAGAGAAAATTTAAGAAAAATACATAAGTTTGGCGAACACATAAGGGAGCGACCGGTATTTTTATTCGCTTTTTTATAGGTTTTTGTGAACCTCATTCGTGTAAAATCCTTTGTTAAATAAAGACGGAAGCTGACGATGATTCACTGGGTCTAGGTCTATATTTCCGATTCACCATGAAATAAAGTGTCTGTCTTAATTTTTTTTTTTTTTTTTTGCTTTATCTGAATTTATATGCATATATGTTTAGTGCTCTCTTAGAGAGTTATCCTACCACTGTATGTACAGTATACTCCTTTGGAATCTTCTGTACCCTGAATGCTGATATATATATATATATATATATATATATATATATATATAGTTATATCTTGCAGGCTGTCACAATGCGTCGAGTAATTCAACGCATTGTGACAACCATATACCTATTATTTCAATGCTTCAAGCAAATTACATAAACTTTACTATATATATATATATATATATATTGACTGTGCTAAATGTTGTACACAATTGCCGAAATTTTGTTACGAGTATATGAATTAAGTTTTGGTATAAAAATGGTCCTAATCCATGACCAGTTAATATTTACTCGATTTTTTTAATATTCAAATATTCTCTACTAAACCTAAAAAAAACTTTTTTTGAGGAGCAAATAAGACAACCTGATAACACGAAGAAAATAAACAAAGGAACTGAAGTAAATAATTCAAAGGAGGTTCAGTACCAGTATCTCAGTCAAACACCAAACTGTCGGTTGATTTCTGTCTTCAGGTAGAGAATGACTTTGTCAGAGCTAGGTCTAGGGATAGATAGTTTTTTTTCCTATCGCTCGGTTTATATTTTTCATCCTTCTTTTGAAAAAGGGTAAAACGCTCCTCTGTTTTTCGCTGTTTAGGAAGGGATTTCCGGTACCTTTCCTCTCTTCAGGCTTTAAAAATAGAGTTTTCTGCAATATGTGTGGATGCTGACAACGTCTCTTCATACTGATTGTACAAAGTTGGCAGTTTTCTGGTTTCTGGATCCCCGACTGGTAGTTAGGAACCCGAACTGTGGCAAAGCGTCTAGAGGGACTGCTCTAATCATCAGTCGAATATTATAGGGTTTCTTGCAGTGCCATGTTGCGCATAAATGTTTTTCCCTACAATCCTCCGTTGGGTAACCATGTAGCGATTTTATGCTACAGTTTCCCCAAGTTCTATACACACTAGTTGCAATTAGCAACCGACTGTTACTACAACTCTGGACCTCTCTTTATCAAAATAACTCATTATGACTGTAATCAAAGAAATGTAACTTAACTAGCACAACCAGAAACACCTAACCCCCTTAACATTTAGTTCTCCAAAACCTGTGGTATTATTACCGAATTATGCAGTGTAGATTAGTTCTTCGAAATGTCTCTAGACATTCTAGCTAGCTGTGAAACTAATTACCTTCCTCTATTTAAGCACCACTCCAATATCCTCATGCATAACCTGGGAGTTTATGTCTGCGAACCTCTCTCACCGTCTAAGGATCTCTCTCTTGAATCTCAAGATCATTTTTACATGTGCCTTCATATCTCTCTCAACTAAACTCAATCAGCTACGTCTTCTTTCTCTAATGCTCTCTTTTTTAATTAATGTTGCGTTCTAGACAGTATTTCGGATAATATCGATAAGATCATTTCTCTACGGCCGTTTGCAAATATATTAGTGTTGGGAGACTTTAACGCCCATCATGTGTGTTAAACATTCTTGGTGGTTTTGCTGGAATTCAAACCATGAATTTTTTGATCACTTATTCTTACAAAGTAGTGGTGAACTTTCCCACGCGTTTTCCCAGTAAACCTGAAGGACACGCTTCTCTTATAGATTTCTTCTATGTTTTTATTCCTGACTCATATTATGTCTCTTGACAGCTCTGATAATGTGGTGTTGTCTGTAAACATCTCTTTCAGTTCTCCCTCAATCCAAGAACCTCCTGCCAACAGAATTTCTTCCTGTTATCAACGTGCAAATTGGGACTCGTTCCGTGATTTCTTCCGGGCAATCTTGTTGAAGAAATATTTTAGTCTCCCTGTTCTAAATTGCCTCGTTAAAGTCTTGTTATGTGTGAAAATCGGATTCGATGCCTTCTTTATTAAAAGATAATTCCAAGTAAAATGTCGTTCATCTTATGGGTTCTCATCCGCTAGCTCACAGGAATCACTTCTTCCGGATTTACCAGAGTGACACGTCTGATTAGTGCAGACACCTCTTTGTCGCTGCTCGTAATGAATGTAAGCGTTTTCTAAATGATGCAGAATTTATTGATAGAATAAAACAACGTTTAGCATCTCACAAGTTCGATTGTAGAGATTACTGGTGGCACTGCAAGAGTGTACCGAATAACGGCAAACCCTCAATCCTTCCTCTATTCTATCGATACTAACTCCTCTACAGAAAAAACATGCTGAATGTTTTCCTCGTAAGTTCTCTTCCGACTCAACACTTTAAATCGTCTGGAGTAAACACTACCGATTTCTAGCCTTGAACAGGTTTCTGCTGAGTCGTATATGCTTAATTGCGTCTCTGGTTTCAGACACTGTTTCTAAATTAGACTCCCCTAACATAAATGGAGGTGATGAAAAACCAGGAGTCGTCCCCAAGTAATAAATCCAGAGATGAGTGTTCTCTAAACTCTACACCTATTGTTTCTCTTCTTCCTGCTTTCCAACTTGTTGCAAGTCCCGTTCAGTAGTTTCTGTTTTAAGAAATCTGACCCTTCATT
>JBBBDQ010000220.1:817500-950000 GCA_037127315.1 Ascarosepion bandense
GAAGGATGCGGTGAATATCATGGATCGAGCATGTGAGCAATGATGAGGTCTTGGAAATGATGGAAACAAAAAGGAAATTAATACTGAGCATCAGGAAGCGACAACAGAAGTTCCTGGGACATGCAATGAAGATGGAGGGCTTGGAGAATCTGATACTAACAGACCAGATAGAAGGAAAAAGAAACAGATAACATATTTGAAGAACGTAATCAGGTGGATGACGGAACGAGGGTTGCATGGTTTAACAGGAGAAGGCGTGCTCAGAGCCACCAGGGGTAGGGAAACGTGAAAAGCCATGATCGCCTACGTCCTGAAGGGACAGGGCACATAGAAGAAGATCCTCCACTAAGTGACTACTTATTAATTGAAAAAGTATAATATAATTTATCTCTTCTCCCTCCACCTATAGGTAAAAGAGCACGAGAGATTGGTAACCATAGATTTGGTCGGTAACCATAGATTTGGTCGGTAACCAGTCTTTCGCAGAATGTAATAGCAACCTACTGCGGGAATATCTTGTGCCCAATTAGTCATGTCTCTTTCGAGACATGATCTGCCAAGCATGTATCACGTATGGCACCCAACTGAAAGGATTTTAATTACAGATCAAAAACCCCACCCCATGAATACAGAAGATTAAGCTATCATCCTCATCTTACATATCGGGGGGTTTTGTATAAACCATATTTTCACTATGTTCACTTAGTTATTTTCTAAAAATTATTTGTCATTATCCTAAGTTCACTTAATTTTTTTTTCTACTCTCGACATAGCTACAGAGTTGGCCATGAGAAAATTATCTAAATATTTTTCTCAAGTTTACATTAATAATAACGATACTGAAAATATTTAGAAAGTGTTGTCAAATACTACAAATTTCTACCAAGGCAATACTTAAATCAGTTCGGTGATTTGCAAGAGATTATTTTTAAACTGAATAAAAACGATAACTGCAATGAACTTGATGGCTCTCAAAAGTGAAAATACAAAAAAAAAAAAAAAAGAACTCGACAGCTTTCAAAATTAAACGCGTACTTAAAAAAACATGAGAGGTAATTAAGTATTTAAAATTATCTAAAGAAGGTAATTCAGTATTTGTAATTTGAAAGGCAAACAATAAATTTTATTAATAAAACAGAAAAAATAACACAGAATCTTTATCCCGTACTGGATCAAACCCCAAATCTAATCAGTTCATGTCAGTCATGAAATTTGAAAGGCAATTTTTTTTTTTTTTTTAAATATGGCCTTTTTTAAAAAAATAACACAGAATCTTTATCTCGTACTGGATAAAACCCCAAATCTATTCAGTTCATGTCAGTCATGAAATTTGAAAGGCAATTTTTTTTTTTTTTTAAATATGGCCTTTTTTAAAAAAAATAACACAGAATCTTTATCTCGTACTGGATCAAACCCCAAATCTAATCAGTTCATGTCAGTCATGAAATTTGAAAGGCAAATTTTTTTTTTTTTAAATATGGCCTTTTTTAAAAAAATAACACAGAATCTTTATCTCGTACTGGATCAAACCCCAAATCTATTCAGTTCATGTCAGTCATGAAATTTGAAAGGCAATTTTTTTTTTTTTTTAAATATGGCCTTTTTTTAAAAAAATAACACAGAATCTTTATCTCGTACTGGATCAAACCCCAAATCTAATCAGTTCATGTCAGTCATGAAATTTGAAAGGCAAATTTTTTTTTTTTTAAATATGGCCTTTTTTAAAAAAATAACACAGAATCTTTATCTCGTACTGGATCAAACCCCAAATCTATTCAGTTCATGTCAGTCATGAAATTTGAAAGGCAATTTTTTTTTTTTAAATATGGCCTTTTTTAAAAAAATAACACAGAATCTTTATCTCGTACTGGATCAAACCCCAAATCTAATCAGTTCATGTCAGTCATGAAATTTGAAAGGCAAATTTTTTTTTTTTTTAAATATGGCCTTTTTTAAAAAAATAACACAGAATCTTTATCTCGTACTGGATCAAACGCCAAATCTAATCAGTTCATGTCAGTCATGAAATTTGAAAGGCAAATTTTTTTTTTTTTTTAAATATGGCCTTTTTTAAAAAAATAACACAGAATCTTTATCTCGTACTGGATCAAACCCCAAATCTATTCAGTTCATCTCAATCTTCCTTCAAAATTTCATCGGAATCTATCCAGCGTGTCTTCAGATATCTTAACCACGGACAAACAAACAAACAATTGCGACCAAATTCAATATATCTGCTTTAAAGCCGGGGTAACTAGAAGTAATTAATATTAAATAGTTATATAATGTGCAGTGGATATCGACTCGGAAAGACAAATCGGGTTGGCGAGTTCGAATTACAGTTGAATTCCTTGCAAATACCGCACAAACATCCTTGGGAAACATATTAATCCGTCTCTTTACTCCAGTTATGGGTTAAGTAAGAGGTCAAATTGGATTCTATAGCCTTGGCTGGAAGCCAGTCTACCGCAGAAAGTAATGGCAACCTACTACGGGATAATCTTCTACCCAGTCAGTCATGTCTCTTTCGAGACAGGATCGCCCAAAGCGTGTTTCACGTATGGCACTTAACTGACTGACTGAACATAAGAGTTGAAACAACTAAAATCTCTACTGATCATAAAGTGGGGGATCGGTTTTATAGTGCTATGAAATAATACACTAATCCCCCATTATACTTAATATAATAATGTAATATAATCTGTCATATCTCCCTCCTGCTATGAGTTAAATGGCAGGATAGATTGGATTCTGTATCCTTGGTTGACAACCAGTTTACTGCAGAAAGTAATGGCAACCTTCAGCGGGATAATCTTCTGCCTATCAGTCAGTCTCTTTCGAGACAGGATCGTCCATAGCGTGTATCACGTATGGCACTTATAACTTTATATAAAACCAAAATGCAGATTCCGTGATAAATGTCAAGAAATTGACCACCTTCTATTAAGTTGCACGTTATAACCACCAAATATTAAAAAATCGACATGAGAGAATGGTACAATATCTACAGTGTGAAAAATCGGCAATTTTACGAAGAAGAAACTGTAAAATATTGCTATAAAAACCACTGATTCTTTGCTAAAAACATTACAATACTCATAGACAGAAAATTCATATATAATTGCCTAGACCTTCTGAACAAAGACCGCAAAAACGGAATGTGCTTTTTTTATTGTTATGGTGGTTCCTTAAGACTGTCAGTCATTCAGTTAAGTGCCATACGTGATACACGCTTTGGCGATCATGTCTCGAAAGAGACATGATTGTCTGGGCAGAAGATTATCCCGCAGTAGGTTGCCATTGCTTTCTGCGGTAGACTGGTTGCCGACCAAGGCTATAGAACCCAATCTGTCCTGCTATTTAACCCATAACTGGAAGGAAGAAACGGATTAATACCTTTCCTAAGGGTATTTGCGCGGAAGTGAATACAATGGATTCAACTGGAATTCGAACTCGGCTCCCCGGTTTCTCGTTCCGAGCCGATATCCACTGTACCACAACGAAGACTGTAATGCGAGGATCATGAAGTGTAAATCATGAAAATGAGGCACGAGTACATTAGTAATTCAAGTTTTGGTTTGAGCTCTTGGTTTGATTGGAAAAATTTCTCACAACTTCGTTGAATGTGTCCCTGGCAGTCCATGTCTTAAAGAATTACAACAAATTGTTCTCACAAGTACAGCTCATACTTTATAAAGGACTTTATCGATGTAAAATCTTTTCCCATCTACCCCACCCCCATCCTCGGTATCCTCATTCGTCTATTACCCTCCTCCTGACATTTCCAATAACTAACCACTCTTTCGCATCACTTTTTCCCTATGTAACCCCTGCACAACAGTGGCAGTAGAATGCCTTGTTTGGTGTGAAATGATAAAAAAAATAGATAGATAGATAAATAGATAGATAGATAGATAGATCCTTTGGGTAACATGTCAAATGTTAATAAAAACAATCAATATTAAAGGTTATGAACGTCATTCCGACCGTATCAAAGAAACAGGTAAAATTTTTGCATTGTAGGACTTTTTCGAACTACAAAAGTTAATCGGCTTCACATAACAATAAAAGATAAAAAACAGTAACATTTGCTAAATGATTGATATTCCGGTTACAGTTGTTTGCAATGAATCATCAAAAACCTTTGAAAAAAACTAGCGGAAAAATATGGACTTGGAAATTGGAGCACAGAAAATTCAAAAAATAGCAGCTATACTATGATGCCAGTCGTTATTGGCACACTGAGTCTCATTTCCAAGCCTTCCCGTTCCTCACTTTTCTGACTTCATAGATTTCAAAAGAGTCTACGCGGACTTGTAAGTGAGTAATTGCAACCCAACAACTGCTTTCTCACAGACGAAACAACGTGATCCTCACTGCTTTTTTACTCTTTCTATGGCAATCGTTCTGACGAGCGACATTCTTTAGTCGCAGAAACCTTAAACTGTGACCTGACATGCCAGATACACAAGTATGACTGATCCCCGTTCCGTGATACCAGAAGTGAGAAGCAGTGTCCCTTGGGAAGCCTCTTCCCAAGAACTGCTGCCTTATGATACAGACACCCAACAGTATTTTTCATAATCACTAGAATCTTGACCCGTTCATGTCGAGATTCCAAAGTTATATTTTCTGCGTAACCCTATGAACTTGAATTCTTGCATTTTTCTTACGCTCATACAATACCACACAATAACTGCTAGCTTGAGTGACTCTTGGATCTTGTATTGATTGAACATTAGTATAAAAATTCGAAGCCATCAACCTTGTTGAGAACAAAATTCTGAAAATACTACTTACCAACACTACTTATATCATGCATAGAACAATTTTTATTTAAATGTTATTTTTCTCCGAAAAATTTCAATTTGTCACCTCAAAATTTTATGGCCCTCATGCTGCTGGATTAAGCAAAAGCCGTAAAACAACTTAATTCTCTTGTTTAGATATGGTTCGACGTTTTAATATCACAAACACTTCAAATGAAAATCAATAATATTAATAATAATAATTTTATTTATGTACCGTGTCCTTTCAGGACGTAAGTAATCACGGATTTCTACTTGCCCTTTTCTTTAGTACTCTTAATATTCTTCCTATGGTATCTCTCCCAAACCGCGATCCGTCATCCATGTGCTCAGGCCCATCAAATATGTTTCGCGGTGCTTCCCCCTGTCTCTCATTCTCTATATACCCCCTGTGAATATTAGATTCTCCAAACCCTCCTTCTTCAATAGAAACCTTAGCTGTTTGTTCTTGACGCTAATGTAGAAACGAGTATATTATGAGGAAAATAGGTATGAGCTAACAGGAATAGATAGATAGATAGATAGATAGATAGATAGATAGATAGATAGATAGATAGATAGATAGATAGTAATGGCGAAAATCCCCGTTCTCATGTAAACTTTTGCTTGTTTTTAATATTCAACCTATCAGTCAGTTATGTGTCATACGTGAAACACGCTTGGGCGATCATGTCTCTTTCGAGACACAACTGACAGGGTAGAAGATTATCCTGCAGTAGGTTGCCATTACTTTCTGCGGTACAATGGTTGCCAGCCAAGTCTATAGAACCCAATCTGTTCTGTTATTTAACCAATAACTGGAGAGAAGAGACGGATTAATACCTTTACCAAGTGTATTTTTGTGTAAATGAATGTAAAGAATTCAACTGGAATTCGAACTCGGAACCCTGATTTCTCGTTCCGAACCGATAACCACTGCACTACAACGCACATCAACCTATACAATGCCCAAAAGTCACTCAAAGTAGTGTGGCTTAAGGCACTTTTAGTGAGGTCGTTGTGATGCAGTTTATGTGGATATGTGGAAAAGGTAATTTTAACCCTAGACATGAATACGTTAAGATTTTAGTGATCAAAAAATAACCGCTAGGATTATATTCCACAAAACAACTGTTCTTGAAAGAAACTATCCGACTGGAACTTATTTCATACTAATGTAATAAAAAATGATTGAGGATGGGTCACCTCAATATACGTTGTGTGTTAGCCGGAAGGTTTTAAATTGGGTAGAGAGAGAAAGAGGGGGAGAGAAATGCACATTCTAAGATAGATAGATAGATAGATAGATAATTTTCTAAACGCCGCTTAGATGTGGCACAAGACCAAAAGTATGGTGTACCCAGAGAGGATCAAAACCGTTACTCAGTTATAATAGGTTCTAGCGAGACAAGCTTGCTGCAATTATACCTGGTCGAGGTGTCACGAAATAACTTTTACTATGTGGAACTACCTCCCACATGGGTGCTTTTTTAAATACTAAAAGCACTAGTAAGCACTCCGGATCAAGACTCAATCGTTATTTATCCCCCTTGAAGATGATCTTCACCTGATAGTAGCTCCTCTTTAATTCATATCACACACTTCATTCATTGATACCATTTAACCGTAGGCTTACGGTTACATCAAGTTGAAACACCGGTTCACGTACGATCACCAAAGGGAAGCAACGTCGACTCTGGTCAGTATGGAGATGAGTGACCGCTTGGAAATACCAAGTGAAGAAAGCTTGAAAGGACAATGGTATAATGGTCTTACAACCACAACACGTTCAAATATCGGTTCCCGTACGATGACCAAAGGTCACGATTGTCAGTATCGAGATGAGTGACCGCTTGGGAATACCAGGTGATGAAAGCTTGAATGGACAATAGCTTAATGGTTTTACGACCACAACACGTTCAAACATCGGTCCCCATACGATAACCAAAGGTCAAGATTGCCAGTATCGTGAAGAGTGACCGCTTGGGAATACCAGGTGATGAAAGCTTGAATGGACAATGGTTTAATGGTTTTATGACCACAACACATTAAGACATTGCCAGTATCGAGAAGAGTGACCGCTTGGGAATACCAGGTGATGAAAGCTTGAATGGACAATGGTTTAATGGTTTTACGACCACAACACGTTTAAACATCAGTCCCTGTACGATGACCAAAGTTCAAGATTGCCAGTATCTGGATGGGTGACCAGTTGGGAATACCAGGTGATGAAAGCTTGAATGGACAATGGTTTATGGTTTTACGACCACAACACCTTCAAACATCGGTTCCTGTGGGATGACCAAAGGTCAAGATTGTCAGTATCTAGATGGGTGACCACTTGGGAATACCAAGTGATGACAGCTTGAATTTGCAGTAGCTTAATGGTTTTACGAACACAACACTTTCAAAAATCGGTTCCGTTAAAATGATCAAAGGTCAAGTTTGTCAGTATGTAGATGGGTGATCTCTTGGGAATACCAGTCGATGTAAGCTTAGATGTTCGAGCGCTGCATATTGATATTGGTCAAGATTTTGATTGGTAGCCGCTTGTGAATATTAGGGACTATAAACGGATATCTATATAGTGTAATGGATAACATCTCGGTATGGTTAATCGGAGAACCGATTTCCGATTTCCGGCAGGTTTGTTATATTTAATTATGCTTAAATATTGCTGGTAAAGGAATGGATTCACCCCTCTATCACCAATTATGTGTTAATTAGTAAGTCCTGTTTCTCTAAACCATTATTAACCTACCCAAAAAATTCACGACTTTGTTCAACTTTGGTGACGTACGGGATCCAGTATTTCAACATAATGTGGCCGTCAGCCCAAGTCCATTAAACCACTCGCACATCATAATTACTCGTTAAGAATGAAAGCGAAAATTAATCCTGTTTATTTAATTCGAGTTTGTAATAATCTTTAAGCCACACCGTTTAGTGGATTTTGGAAAACGTTTTCGCTGAACTTCCAACCGCAACTGCTCATATTTTTTTCGTAGAAAATTAATAAAAGCATTATTTCTCACAAAATGGTAATTCTTAATTGTACAGTACTTTGATAGTGATTTTCTAAGCGCAGTTTAGACGTGGCACAATTCCAAAAGTATGGGACACCCAGTGAGGATTGAACTCACAACTCAATTGTAATAATTTTACGGAGACAATATAACACCACGTCGGGGTGCTCTTATACTGCGTTGAAATGCCCAGACCAGTTTTTAGAATGTGTCTCAACAAAATCTTATTAAAATTATAATTTATTTTTTCTAAAAGTTCATTAGGATCCCTCAAGAATCTCTACTGGCAGCAAATTGCCTGCATATGGACAGGTAACGATTTCAGCAGATTCGCAAAGATAGACAGAGGCGTAAGTCAAGGATGTGTCTTTTCACCGGATCTGTTCAACTTGTACGGCGAGAATATTTTGAGGACCCTAGATGACACGCCAGGATTTGTTATTGGAGGCCACAACTTGAACAACATAAGGTATGCAGATGATACAGTGCTGATTGCAGACACCTAAAGGACAAAACAAGATGGTAGCGGTGGAGTGTGACAAAAAAGGACTACAAATAAACTTCAAGAAAACTGAATGCATGGTCATCAGCAAAAGGTGCAACCCAAAATGACAAATACACGTGGGGGAAACCAGAATCAAGCAAGTACAAAAAATTAAATACCTAGAAGGGTTCTAACAGGAGATGGAAAGTGCTACACAGAGATCCGAAGGCAAATTGGCATAGCAAAGTAGTGTTCCAGAAGCTGAGTAAAGTACTAACACACAGGAAAATTTCACTAGAAACAAAGAAAAGAGTTCTGGATTGCTATGTGATGTCAGTTCTTCAATACGGCAGTGAATGCTGGACAATATCGTCGAAAATAAGGAAAAAAGTTGAAGCAGCGAAAATGTGGTTCTACAGAAGGATGATGCGGCTTTCGTGGACTGAGCATGCAAGCAACGATGAACTGTTGGAAAGAATGGCAACGAAAAGGAAATTAATACTGAGCATCAGGAAGAGACAACTGAAGTACCTGGGACATGCTATGAGGAAGGAGAGCTTGGAGAACCTGGTACTGACTGGCCAGAAAGAGGAAGGCAGCAGATAGAAGGAAAAAGAGACAGGGGAAGGCAGCAGATAATATATTGCATGGCCTGATCAGGTGGATGGCGGATCTGGGTTGCGAGGTGTAACAGGAGCAAGCATACTAAGAGACACCAGGGATAGGGAGACGTGGAGAACCATGATCGCCTGCGTCCTGAAGGGACAGGGCACATATAAGAAGATTGATTTAAAAAATATAGAGGTATATGAAAGTTTTCTCGGATCAGTGATTAAAACTGGGGACAAGCGATGTTTGTGGGTCTTAAACATGGCAGTGCCTCATTACATGTCATACAGTGGAGCATTCAGAATCATACGGAAATTTGATAAATAACAGAAACTACGTTAATATGTTACTTTCATCTGTAGCAAAAACTAAGATGGTTAACACGTTTTCCTTGAAGAGAAAATAATGACAATTAATAGGTTGACTCTCGACGATACCTAAAACAATATTTCTGTTTCTACATGCCATGAGCTAGTCTCAGGTGAGAATATTAATTAATTTTACAAGTCGAAGATTACTGTTGGCATGATAAATTTTGTCAAGGTGCATCAAGTGCGTCAATCATTTTAGTATTATAATTAAATAATTCATTAAAAATACATTTTTGACCTGAATTACGTTTATATCGACAGACCATTATGATCAACTTGGACAAGCAAAATATGAGATTTCATGTTGTTTTCATTTAATTAAACAAAAGACATCTATAAACCAACAATTGTAAATGGACAAGTTATTTATCACGTTATGTTTGTAAGAACCATTTACGGGTTTTCTAAAGAGAAGATGAGCCAGAGATGATTAGCATTTTTATTATTAGAACCTTGAATAAGTTCTCGCTGTTTTGTAACAGATGACGTTCCCAGAACGGCGTGCGTTTAATTTCAGATGGTCACACATCTGTAAGGAAGAACTATAAGCAAGCTTGAAATTCAGTGTATGTCATTTTGCCGAAGTGTAAACAACTTTGTTTCTCATAGCGTTAAATATGTCGTATTTAGTGCCAAAAAAACAGTGTATTTGCAAGAAATTGTACAGCACTATTTTATTCAAAAGATATCGACAGTCAAAGCTCAGAGAATTCTTCTTGAAACTTAGGGCGACCATGCTCTATCGGAAAGAACATGCAGAGATGGGTTTAGACGCTTCAAAAATAACGATTTTTGTTTTGAAATTAAAGAACGCACTGGCACAACAAAAATGGTTGAATGTGTTGTAGAGGAAAATCCTATCCTACCCCGGAATGTATATGGTCTAGTCTATAAAAGACTGTGACTGGGCATACGTCAGCATACGTCATATGCGGAGACATTTTTTACTTATTCCTGTTACTATTCGTTGATTGTTCTTGTACGTCTATTGCTTTATTGTACTGTTCTATAATAAATCTCTTCTAATCTATATTCAGTGTTAAGTATTATTCTAACACTATTCTTTTCCCTGATATTCCTTCCCGGGATATATCAGAATGCAAAAAAATTGAAGACATTACTTCATGAAGACTTATTTATGTCAGGTGCAAGCCGAACTTAAAGAGACATTAGGAGTTGATCACGCAACAGTTTCCAAATGTTTTAAAGCATTAAGAATGATTCAAAACCAAGAATATTGGGAGACGTACAAGTTGAAACCGAGAGACGCCGAACGGCGTCATGTCACTGTTTCAACGACAGAAAAGAAAAGGATTTTTACATCGTATCTTGAGCGGTGATAAAAAGTGGATACACTACGTACAATAACTTTAAGCGTAGAAGATTGTGGGGTAAGTCCGGCCATGAATCAATCACGGAGTCAAAACCGAATATCCATGGTTTGAGGCTTATGTTCTGCATTTGGTATGATAAATTTATTATGAGCTTCTCAAACGGACTGCTAATCATCACGCGGGATCGTTATCGACTACAGTTGATGCGTTTGATTCGTACATGGAAGAAAAAAGCACAGGCACGGCAAAGTAATTTTGCAACATGACAACGCTAGGACGCATGCTGCAAAATGGGTGGAAACCTACTTGGAAAAGCTTAAATGAGTGCTACTCCACCCGCCGTATTCCCCAGATATTGCAACAACCGATTATCACTTGTTCCGATCGATGGCACATGGTCTGGCTGAGCAGCATTTTCATTCTGATTAAGATGCCAAAAAAAAAAAAAAAAAAAATAAGACAACACAGGGTTAGCCTCACATGACGTGTGTTTTTCCGTCTTTGACTTCAAATGCTGCCAGAAAGATGGGAAAATATTGCGGCTAGCGTTGGACAATAATTTAAGTGATATTTTCATGTCTAATACTTTAACTCTCTTATGTAACCCTCTGCACATCAGTGGCGGTAACGCATTGTTTGGGGTGAAATGATTAACAAAATAAAGGATAATTATCCCCTGAGTAAGGGACAGAATGACAGAAAATTTTCTTAAGGTTTGTATTGAGCTGTTTGATCATTTCCTCTTAGTAACGATTGAACTAACGGAAAATTCCAAGATGAACAAGATAAACATCTTATTAAGCAGCTTCTAGTTTCATAACTTCACGCTGGATGCATTTAAATTTTCTTAAGTGTTCATTACCAGTACAGATGTTGTTTTTTTTCCAGTACAGGACAAGTAACTTTTTTAAAACGACATATCTTTGTAGATTATAATCATTATGTAATTATTCATCATATTTCGATTTTTGCTCTGGTCACACTATCAATCAAGTCTGAGGGAAGACCAGAGGCAGGTCTTGGTGTGTCGTTATGGCTCCATTTCATGTTTTTCTATCTCCCCTATCATCCCTAGCGTTACATAGACAAAGTTCTCCTTAGTGTGTGAGCTGTACTTAATAAGACAAGTTTTGTATATCTCTTAAGGTGGGGCTTCCAGTGGGGCTTTGTTGTTTTGTTTTGTTTTTTTTATCATTCCAAGTGCACCTACTATCACTGGCACGATTCTTGTTTTCAATTTTCACATTTTTTCTATTTCTATTTCCAGGTCTTTATATTTTGACAGTTTTTCGAATTCATTGAGTGCTATGTTACAATGGACAAACCATATCAATTAATAGGCAAGTTTATTATTATTATTATTATTATTATTATTATTATTATCATCATCAGTTTTCAACGGAGAATTTTTCCGATTCTCTTATTTGACATTTCTGATGAATCTTAATTCGTGGCAAGTTCCACGCCAACGAAATAAGAAATTCCCTTATCGCGACGTTAAATATTTGAGCATAACAACTTTATTGTATTAACAATCACAAATGGTCGTTACTTCAATAAGTAAGGAGATACAATTGAAAATATTTAAAATTGACAACTTTTTTCTATTTTATTCAGACAGACGTTAAGCACTTCTATATTTCTTTCATTCTGACTTTCTTTCTTTCTTTCCTGCTTTCTTTCTTTCTTTCCTGCTTTCTTTCTTTTACTAACTGAAACCAAGTAGCGTCTTCCATATATATTTTGTCTTCTCAGGTGATCAAAGCAGAATCGAGCATTTAGCAGGGCGTAATGGCTGTGCGAGATAAAACTAACGACAAACACATATATAATACGAGGATTGTTACGTTCAGCATTGTATAATGCGTTGTATTTTAATATTTAAAACACCCTTGAAATCATTAGTATGAGTTAAATATATGGTAGCAATTTGCAAAAATTATACTAATGTGTTTCAACTAAGAAGAAAATATCATATATTCTTTTTTTTATATATTTTATTCGTGATCTTACAACGACGATAAAAGAGGAAAAAAGACTTTGCATGTATTTACCTGCTTTGAACCAAGTTCATAATTGCATCAGGACAGAACGATATCAACACACATACACAAACAAAGTTCTATTTATAAATAAGTTTAGATTTAGATAATATCGCGTTATTTCGGCTTAAATAACGAAAGAAATCTCCTAATTAAGGAGAATGTAGAAAAATTAATTTAAACTGAGGTCAGCGGGTCTTATGCTAAGGAGAGTGTATCTTTTTAATATGATGCAAGTGTGTCCTATCATATTGTTAAGGGGAGTGGGCATTTTATATTGTTTTACTATAAGAAGTGTGTGTGTGGCAGATTTATAAGGAGTGTGTAAGGTAATAAAGTGATTTAAAATGAAGTCCGTTCACGTATTACTCCATATCTTTAAAAGAATGTCTCTTGATATTTCATTCAAATATGGAGACCTGGCCTCATTTGTATTTCTGACTGTTATTCGTTTAGCTGTGAGTTATTTTCTGTCAATTTTACTAATGAATTTAATACCTGCTTGATTAATAATTCCGTCTTATTAACACTGTAAAATTTTACTTGAATTATTAATGAAAAAGCCCCTCAGTTACTCATTATGGTTGCATTTGAAGTATCATTAATTTCTTTCCTCTGGATTTTTGTATGCAGAAATGTCTGTTTAATTGGAGTTGCTGAAAAGTGTGGAATTATATTCAGTGATCCCCTTTAAGCAAGGGAAACGCTTAGCCGATCAAAGTGCAGCTGTATTTGCACCGTATTAATATTGGTAACATAATTAGAAAGGAAGCTAGATGATGACAAGTATCTTAGACTGCTACGTGTTGATTGCATTGAATCGAAGATCAAATAAGCAATCTACAAAACGTAGCTCATTGTCTATATACCAATCTCAGATCATTCGACGATAACAAGTGACGTCCTATAGAGGACACTAAAATATAGACACCATCGCAAATGTTACCGATACAAAACATAAATCCATAACATAAGTGAAACAACAAAATATAAATCTGAAGACTTAGCAAGACATCTAAAATCTGAAAAATTGGAAATAAATATCAGTGAGTTGCTATCCAAATTTCTAAGACGGTTAGTTACTCGTATTTGCATGTGGATTGTAAATGAAAAATATACAAGAAAAATGATATCAAACGATTTTTTTATAATCATATCGCCCCAAGCAAGGCATTTTTCTGCCACTGTTTTGTAAGGGATTACATAGAAGGACGTTTATGAGAAAGGGTGACAGGTTATAGGAGGTGTCAGGAAGTGGGTAAGAGAAGGATGAGAATACTGATGAGAGTTGAGTGGACGGAGAAAGAAGCATGTGAGAGAGGATGCAGGTTAGTGAGATAGGAGATGACTATTGAAATTACATTTGAACTCTTGGAGATTGTAGCTGTCGGGGAAGCAAGTAAATGGAAGGGAATTCCACAGGCGGGAAGTGGACAAAAAGAAGCTATTGGAGTAGAATATGTTTATATTTTATCGCTTTCACAGTAAAATGGTTGGTCCTAGTTGCTAATCTTGTGGCTCGAGTAAATTTATATATAGGGGGCACCAGTGAGCTAAGTTTATCGGAGCAGAAGCCGTGAAAATATTTGTAGAAGAGACACAGGGAAGCCCCATTGCGCTGCTGAGAATGTGACTGTATCTGTGCCGCCAAGTCGGGATTAATCACATTACAGATTCCCCATTGGACTTCTTCAAGAACACCCGGGTGGATAGCAGGGGCATCCGACAAGATATAGCAGTATTCAATGGACGGGCGGATGGTAGATTTATATATGTGCAGGGTTGTTTTAAACGGGAGAAACTTCCTGGCCCTATTCAGAAAACTGATTTTATTAGCATCGGATTTAGGTATGGATTCTATATAGTCATTCCACTGTTGTGAGAGTTAACCCGAGTAGGCGCAGTGTTTTGCTTTCAGGGAAACTAGCCTCATCCATGCTAATGGCGGGTGGGGGGGGGTAAAAGCGGTTGTCTGTGATGTTTAATAGATAGCAGCTTCGTTTAGGAAGCATTAAAATTCACCAGCCATTTCTTACCCCAGTCGGCCACGGATTGGAAGTCCTTTTCAAGCTCACCAGCGAGGTTTACTTTGTCAGCCCCGGCAGATTTTTACTCAATGCTAGAGTAAACCGTAGTGTCGTCAGCGTATATGCCTACTTGGGATCTTATTACATCTTGTAAATGATATGTTTTACAAGTACGTGGATGTAGAAACAGTTGCATTAAGGCAACCTTGAAAAAATAACATTTTCAGTTCCATTTGTTCTAGAATTTCGAACACTGAAGAGGAAATCAGATATCTATTGTATGACTGTTTATTATCGTATCCATTAAGTAATTAATATATCTATTATCTCTCTATTATCCATTAATCAATATATTATATCTCTTTTATTAATCTATGTTGGTTGGTTGTTTTTATGGCATATCAACCTCGGCGGGTCATTTATTGCCAACTAAATTTTGTTTTTTTATTGCTGGTAATACCTTATTTTTTCAACAATTTATTGTTGTTTTTATATAAGTTTTGTGTCTAGTAATACTTTTTTTCTTTTCGGATATCAAGATTCATTGGGATTTGTTTTTAAGGGGTAGGGTCCCCAATTCCCACTCTTGTTTTTTTATTTTTTACACCTAACTGGAGGGAAAAGACGGATTAATACCAGTGCTTAAGTATATTCATATGCAGGGTATTCAACTGGAATTCGAACTCGGCTCACCGATTTCTCTTTCCGAGCCGATATCCACTTCACCACAACGCACATCCGTTACTAAACGCTTACAGCACGTGGTATTCCCAAGTGGTCACCCATCAAAGTACTGATCAGGCTCAACTTTGCTTAACTTCGGTGATCGTGCGAGAACCGGTGTATTCAACGTGATAGACCGTAAGCCTCTAATATACATCTATTATATATTAATTTATTATCTCCTTTTTAGCATATTTTTCAATTTTGACAATTTGATAATAAACTGTACTAAAAAATTGAGTTCGTTGGTCAATGCACAAATGCGATAAAATTCTTTAAACAGTTTTTGTCTGGATATCCAAATGAGAGTTCCTTATATTTTGCACAATGATTTCGTTAAACAAAAATATCAACCTGCTAATTGTTACGTTCATAATAATTTAGCTGTTTTTTCTCAGGCCTTTTCCAGACATGTTAAATTTCTAGGAAGTTTGAACTTATCTCTTAATACAGCTGATATCGATTTTTTTTATTTCCGATTTTGCGTTTTATTTGCCTCTTCCACTTCCACAGAATATGTGACGTCTTTGATGCATTGCCGTATCAAAACATGGAACTCACATCTGCCGAGTAACAAGATCGGATTAAACTATGTGCCCTATGTCCTTAAAAATAAGGAACACGTTAACTGACTAATTAAATCACCATTTTGGCTGATTGCTTTTTTATAAAATCTCAACTATTGTTAGGTTATTAAATATCAAAGTCACATGTTTTAGGACTCAAGGGTGAATTGAACTCACTAATTAGACAAGCTTGTTAACCCTAACTCATTGTTCGAGTAAACTGTTAATCAGATGTGATTTGACTTGAGTTGTTTGTTTAAGAGTATATTAACTGTTTGTGGATCATATAATGTTGAAATGTATTTTTCTTGGGAACTTTTAAGCCATAAAATTATGTTCTTCTACTCTCACAGTTGCATATATGGTAAATGCTATTCTATATATAAAAAAGAGATCTCTGAGTTGGAGAGACTTTCACGAAAATCTTTTTTAATCTATGCAAGTTTGAATTGTCACTCAATCAATAAAAAGTGCTTAAATTGATAGAAAAAAGGTTAATGTGACGAACAGGAAACACGTTGTTGGAAGGTTTGTTTGATTCTTCTTCTGTTTCCCTTGAAGACGTAGGCGATCATGGCCTTCCACATCTTCCAATTACATGTCGCTCTTAAAACCCTTTCTCCTATTATCCCATTCAATTCTCGCTCTACCATCCATTTGCTCAAGTCCATGAAGTATGTCATACGTTGCTTTCACTTGTCTTTTTTGTTCTATCCGTCTCGTGAGCATCAGGTTTTCCAAGCCCTCCTTCCTCATTACATGTCCCAGAAATTTCAGCTGTCTTTTTTTCTGATGTCAAGTATCAGCTTCCTCCTCGTGTCTATCTTCTCTAAAACCTCGACTTTGCTCAGATGTTCTCTCCATGGTATCCTGATTGGGGAATTTTATTACAAGCTTGAAAAATCTCTCTGCATAAACAGTTCATTATGATATATAGGGGAAGATAAGGGTTGACCCTAAATTTAAACGGAGATAGTAGCGATCAGGGGTGTATTCTTCTGTGGGTCAGCTCCATAAATTAGCGCTTTGAAGTAAACTTTTTAGAGTGAAACTTATGTCTTAGCCGTGGAATGCGAAGGCAGTAGGAACGGTACGTTACAATATATGTGGCATGGCTAGTCTTACCTGTAAAGGTTAGATCTGAAGGAACCAAATTCGTGTGCACAATTTACATGAAATTAAGCGTGAAAGAGGTCTTTCTTGAGTTCCTTTTTTATGTCCCTTTTTGGAACAATGGGTAGTTTCCCGTGAACCCTCCCCAGGTTAAAGTATGCTCTGTTTGTTTATCTAGTTAATGCGAATGAGTGTTGTCTCTATGCTGTTTCCCGGTATTTTCTTTGGTTATGACCCACGTCGAGATTCCCAACACACCCTCAATTTGTTTTTTTGGCCCCTATTTTTTTTAACTTGATTGGGTTTTCACACCCCATTATTTTTTATCCTTTTCCTCTCCGTTAACCAGTGTGATTTTTGATTTTGTCGAATGCCCGAATACATTAGTCACTCTTCTTTTTAAGGGGCGGACTGAACTTAATAATACAGATTATTTTCAGTCTGAACATTTTGGCTATATATTTTACTTTGTGTTTGGCATTCATCACCTATAATCACATTTTAATACATATTTTATACATATAAAATGTATATAAAACACAACTTTTGTCATGGTTTTTTTTTCCCGTTTTAAGTCCTCCTGCAATTGTGTAGTATTATGGTATGTGTAGGATTGAAAAATTATGGATGAGTTCTTGTGGTAAATAAGCATATTTTAATAAGGGATTGGGTCGTGAATCTTTTTAGTTAAATCTAGGATAGTTGATTTACTAAACGGCGCTTAGATGTGGCATAAAGCCAAAGGTATGGGGTACCGAGTGAGGATCGAACTCACTACACTGTTGTAATGGGTTCTAGCAAAACAAGCTTGCTAGCCATTAACCCACGTCGGGGTGCCCAAGTTATTACGCTTAAGACCACATAGACGCTTTTCTATCGAGAGACTGGGAAGTGATGACTACGACGCTGTTGCCTATATATGGCAACATTATTCCATTTCAAGCCTGTTTTGTAAGAAAGAAGAGGATAATCGTGTTTCTAATGAAGCAGCACAGAAAGTCTCTTGGGATATGGGATATTGTTTTTTAAAGTAGCCAATAGTCAGTCAGTCAGTTAAGTGCCATACGTGATACACGCTTGGGCGATCATGTCTCGAAAGAGACATGACTGACTGGGCAGAAGATTACCCCGCAGTAGGTTGCCATTGCTTTCTGTGGTAGACTGGTTGCCGACCAAGGCTATAGAACCCAATCTGTCCTGCTATTTGACCCATAACTGGGAGGAAGAAACGGATTAATACCTTTCCCAAGGGTATTTGCGCTTAAGTGAATACAATCGATTCAACTGGAATCGAACTCAGCTCCCCGGTTTCTCGTGCCGAGCCGATATCCACTGTACCACAAGCCAATAGTAAACAGTTAAAAACACTTGCTTTCAGAGGGTTAATTTAATCAATTAAATAATTTTCCTTGTGGGGTATAAGGTCACAATTAAACGATGCTAAGTCATGTTGCTCTACATCTTTTCATCCCAATTTACAAATTTTAAATTCAGTTGAAGAAAGCTCAGCTTCTTATTAAGGAAGATCAATTTCAAGTTCAAAACTGTTTTTTAATGAAATATGAGAAATTTCTAAATCCAATCGAGGGATTCTGTAACGCCGTTTAAATCCGTCATGTTTTTACCATTACCAGAGCGAGAACATATGATATCTCCAAGAAGCGATGTCTGCTATTACCCCACGGCAGGGCATGAAAACGTACAATCACATACAAAAATATTTTGCAGCAACTTTGGAACAAGATCTCTAAATGTGAAGCAATGTAGGAAATGTTTGATTTCTAATCATATTGCATTATACAATGCTTTTGGTCCTGTGTAGTCATATTGGTTATTCTGTGATTTGATTAATTGCAGAATAATACTGTATCTTTTCGCTGTAGCTAAATTTTGATATTCGCCTTTGACAATTTTAATTTTTAATTTGATATTAAGTATTATTATTTTGGCGTTTTCTTTTTAAATTTCGACTTACGTTTCTTTATATTAAGGTGATTTTTTATTTGCATTTCAGCTTTTTTTGGATTTGACGCTGAGCTTTTGAAAAATTTCACTTTGAATTTGATCATATTTTTTTATTTGAACTTAAAGCTTTTTAAATTTGGCGGTAACATTTTTTAAAATTTTATGGTGCAAATTCTAAATTTAGATTTGAATATTTTAATTTGTAGTTGAAACTTTTAATGTGAGATTTTTTTTAATTTGAAACTGATTTTATTTGAAGTTTTTTATACGACGTTCAGATTTTTTTAATATGGAGTTGAGCGTTTTAACATTTAAATTTGAGTGCTAATTTTATTTTAATTTTTTTAGAATGTGACGCTGAATTTTTAATTTAATTTGATACTGGGATTGTTTTAACTTGTGGAAAAAATAACGTAGTAACAAATAGGTTTTATTGGATAAAGTTTTTACCTCACTCCAAACATGTTTTGAATACAGAGTTGTTTTTCTCATACAGTAGGTGCCATCCAGATCTAGATAACCCATTTTCCTCCTTGCTATTTAACTCATAACTGGAGTAGTGAGGGATTTGTAAATTTCCCAAGAGCATTTGTGGGAAGACTGAAATCTGAGGACTAGAAAGTAATTTGTACTCAGCGCGCCTAGACTCATTTCAGCACCGACTCCGTGATGTCTTTAACATTATCAGAGCGAGAACATATGATATCTCCAAGAGGCGATCGATAAAGCGATGTCTGCTATTACCCTACTTCAGGGCATGAAAACGTACAATCATATACAGAAAAGTACACTAAGTACATATCCATATAAAAGTTTTGTCCTTTCCCTGTGTCATGTATATACACTCCTGATCAAAAATTTAAGACCACTTAAAAATCTTTAAAAAGAATTTTTTTTGTTGGATAGATTTTAAACTCCTCCTACTTAAGGTTACCAATACTACAATCTAAAAGGTTATGGAAACAAAAAGCTACATTCCAAACATTTTACTTAGAATTTACATTTTTATAAAATGAGGCGATTTGCACATGATCAAAATTATAAGACCAGGGGTATAAATTGTTAGATCTATTGTAATTCCAATGTTTTTAGTTCAGTTAGAGATTAGCAATCACTGCGTAAAGGTGTTACCATGCCTAAAGCAAGCAAACTTACCAAAGTTGAGCGTTCTCCAATTCTAGAATTCCATAAGCAAGATTTGTCACAGCGGGCGATCGCAGCTAAGGTAAATCGCAGGAAAACTGTGATTTGCAACTTTCTAAACGACAGTGAGAATTATGGAAAAGCAAAATCCTCTAGTAGGCCCCAAAAAGTTTCTCCTGCATTGAGTAAGAGAATAAGACGGGTTGTTATGAAAGACGGGGGACGTTCTTCTAGTTAAAATTAAGGCAGTCACAGATGCTGATTGCAGCCCCGTAACCATCAGATGACACTTACGACAAAAAGGCATGGTAAATAAAAAGTGTAGACAAATTCCTCTGCTGCTTCCATATCACAAGGTGGACTGCTTAAAGTTTGGTTGTGAATACCAAACATGGGGCGTTGAGAAGTGGAAGAAAGTCCTGTTTTCTGATGAGAAAAAATTCAATCCCGATGGTCCTGATGGCTTCCAACGATATTGGTATAACAGAAACATGCCTCCTGAAATTTTCTCCGCACGTCATAGTGGTGGAGGGTCCCTAACGGTATGGGGTGCATTTTGTTACAGAGGGACGATGGAACTCCAGGTGATGCAGGGTCGTCAGAGAGTGGCTGGTTGTGTTAACATGCTACAAAAAGCATCTTTGATGATGGAGGGCCATCGTTTGTGCGGGGATGGATGGTTATTCCAACAGGATAACTGCAATCCACGCTGCAAGACGGACCTTGACCTTTCTACAAGAAAATGGTATCCATCTCTTGGGTCATCCTGCATGCTCACCGGACTTGAACTCAATTGAAAATGTTTGGGGATGGATGTCAAGAGATGTTTATCGAAATGGCAAACAATATTCAACAAAAAATGAACTTCGTGAAGCCATCTTCAGAAGCTGGAGCAACATCCCCCGCACCTTAATGGAAACGTTTATTTCTAGCATGCCCGACCGAATTTTTGAAGTCATCAAAAGCAGTGGAAGTAGACTTCATTATTAAATTTGGTTGTTGAATGTTTTCATAGACTTTTTGTACAATTTCGTAGAATTTTTGTCTCTGGTCTTATAATTTTGATCATGTGTAAATCTCCTCATTTTATAAAAATGTAAATTTCTAAATAAAATGTTTGTAATGTAGCTTTTTGTTTCCATAACCTTTTAGATTGTAGTATTGGTAAACTTAAGTGGGAGGAGTTTAAAATCTATCTGTAAAAAAAAATTCTTAAGTGGTCTTAAATTTTTGATCGTGAGTGTAAGTGAGGGTTTTAGTCAATCATTTAAATACGTATAAAATTTCAGTAGACGAAGGTAAATTTCTTATTAATTGAACTCACTATTGCAACATTTGCGTCAGTGAATTCTTTGTTTCCACCGAAATTTTCCTGTCTCAGCTAGGAGAATGCATCCAATGGTTATGTCAATAATCTTTTGGATTTCAGTGTCACGCATTCTGTTCTATGTTAGAATATTTCCTAGGTATTTAAATCTTTTGTATTTGCTTGAATTTAACAAAGAAAAGAGTGCTGGACTGCTATATGATGTCAGTTCTTCAATACGGCATTGAATGCTGGATAATATTATCGAAAATGAGGACAAAACTGGAAGCAGCAGAAATGTGGTTCTACAGAAGGATGCTGCGGATATCGTCGACTGAGCATGCAAGCAACCATGAGGTGTTAGAAAGAATGGCAACCAAAAGGAAATTAATACTGAGCATCAGGAAGAGACAACTGAAGTTCCTGGGACAGGCAATGAGGAAGGAGAGCCTGGAGAACCTGGTACTGAATGGCCAGAAAGAGGAAGGCAGCGGATAATATATTTGCAGGGCCTGATCAGGTGGATGACGGAACGGGGAAATAACAGGAACAAGCATACTAAGGGCCACAAGGGTTAGGGAGACGTGGAGAGCCATGATCGCCTATGTCCTGAAGGAACAGGGCACATAGAAGAAGAAGAAGAAGAAGAAGAAGCCTGTAGGTGAAAATTTTGGGCTTTTTTTGACTGATGACTATGCATTCAGTTTTCTTGTAGGTTATAGATAGTCGTTTCTGTTTTCTGTAGCTACTTCCTGTAGAAGGTTTTGTAGTTTCTTTTCCGTGTCTGCTACCAGCACTGTGTCATCTGCGTATCTTATATTGTTTATATTGCAGCCGCCAATTACGAATCCTGGCAGTAATTCTAGAATTCTACTGGAACATTACTGCAATCCAATGAAATGCTAAATGATGAAACACATGACGCAAAACAAATTAATTTTCATTATTTTGCTCAACATTGTTCTAATATATATATATTATATGCTCGGGGTGAAATGAAAGACATATATATATATATATGTCTTTCATTTCACCCCGAGCAAGACGATTAACTTTTCACGTAAGTTAGATGAGTTTGCGTTCTGAGATGTAACTAAACTGGAAAGTCTAACCCAGTCTGATTATCTTTCTTATCTGCTAAATTCGTTCAAAATATCTACATTTTGGTTGCTTTAAGTCTTTCCCACATCTTTGATGATATTGTCCAGTATTCGCTGCCTTATTGAAAGAAAGATATCACATAGCAATCTCGCATTCTTATAGAGAAATTGTCTGTCTCTTAATACCCTATTCATCTTCTGGAATGCGTCCTTGATTTAGCAATACCCCTTCGGATATCCCTATCCCGCTTGCCAGGTATTTAAATTTTTTCACCTGCTTGGTATTAGTATAATCAACTTGTAATTGGCTTTTTGACTCTTCTTTTTACTGATGACCATGCATTCAGTTTTCTGGTAGTTTATATTTAGCCCTTTCTTTCCGCTTTCTTTAACTACTTCCTGTAGGAGGTCTTGTAGTTTCTTTTTCGTGTCTGCTATCAGCACTGTGTCATCTGTGTATCTTATATTGTTTAGATTGCGAATCCTAGAGCGATCAGAATTGTCTGGTTGTATATGTTGGATAGATCTAGTGAGACGACACATCCTTGTTTTACACCCCTTTGCTATTTCCGCCGAACTGCTGTAATGTCCAAATATAAAACGGGCAGTTTCACTCGGGCAGTTTTTTGTTTCTCACAATAATCACCTACATTGCATGACAGATGAGCCTTGTATTCGAGTGAATTTCAATACAGAAGGTTTTTTGGAAAATCCCTGACGCATTTTAAAATATTCACAGTATTTAGTTCCGTTGAAGTTATCACTAACATGTTTTAACATGTAATAAACATACGTACACACTCACATCTCATACTCTAACACACACACATATACATATATACACACACACTCCTACATACTATACACCGGAACATACACACACACACACGTGTGTGTGTGTGTGTGTGTGTGTGTGTGTGTAATAATAACCCTACAAGCACTAAATTAAATTCTTTACAAAAAACCAATGTAGTGTACCAATTTACATTTCAGAGATGGCATCTCAGATACTAATAAAAAACCCAGTACATATATTGGTTTTACTACAACCACATTCTCCCGTAGACTTACATGTCATCTTTCTGATCAGAGTACTATTAAACAACATTTCTCTGAAAAACATAAACATGTAGGTAATATCAGACAGATTTTTGTCAAAAATACGGTGATCCTTACTCATACACACAGTAAGAGGAACCTGCAGATATTGGAGGCCATGTACATCAAATCTAAACAACCAACACGCAATAAAATCCAATTAAAAACAGGAAATAACATATTACATTGCATTTGACTACATGGTTTTGTTGTCATTTCGCGCTATCCCGCGGTGTGACGTCATAAAACCGCATCGCAAACTTAAGAACTGCGTTTATTATTTTTGGTAAATATTGCCGTTGCCAAGCGGAGTTTTATCTCAACACAAAATATAATCGTCGGTGATGGTGGATGTTATTATATTTCAGTCTAAATAACCTCTCTGAAGATGGCTCATGTGAGCCGAAAGCTTAGAAGCAAATCAATAAATAATTATCCAAATATTGGAAATTTTGTCTTTATTTTCAACTGAAATTAAAGCCAAAATACGACGTTTAGAACGGCTCATTATTAAACATAATAAACATTCATTGCCTCTTATATTTAACAGCATAAGTTTAGAAAAAAAAAATATATATATATATAAATTTAAACTTATCGGTATACTCGTTTCGAAAAACCCGCCGAGTATATACGCGGAAGGTAAAAATGGTAATAAAAAAAAGAGCTAAGCACTTGAACATCAGTCAAAGTACGTAGCCCACAGAAAAAAACCTGAGACGAGTAACCTAAAACAAAAAAGCGCTCAATACAATATATGAGCAAACAAAGAAAGTAACTAACCTAAAGAGGCAACGAACCTACCAAGGTTTCACCTAACCGTTTTCACCTAACAGTAGGTTCGTTGGCTCTTTAGGATAGTGACTTCTTTGTTTGTTCTACTCGTGAAGAGCCAACCTTCCCTGAAGATCCGGTTAAGTGAAACCTTGGTAGGTTCTTTATGTTAGTTACTTGTATAGTTTACTTATATATATATATATATATATATATATATATATACCAACACACACACATGATACCGGGAAAAATATGTAGGTATATACATATAAAATGAACACAGAAGTAGGGAAAAAACACAAGAAGTATACGCACTTGACACACACATGACACTCTCGCACACGCACACAGAGAACACACGAAGACGAATACCTGATGGCAAAAAAATGTAGCAGTAAACACGCCTCATCGGTCAACGCACACATATATTGACCATAAATTAAAGCAGACAGATACCATCAGATCGTAAAATGGCGCCTAATATCACTTTAACAAAGATTTGAAAAAGCCAGTTTCTACTATTGGTCAAATAAAACATATATAAAACATACGCACACACACATACATACACAAACATATTTAGGTGCACAGGCACACAGACACATCCATTAAAATTAATGACTGCAGTAGCAGCGAAAAATTACCATTCGTAAAAAAGGTACAGTCCACAAGCGGACGTGAAAACTAGCTCTCCTACCATTCTGAAGATGAGATTTTGGTCTCGAAATATTAAAGAATGATAAAGAGGTAATACCCAACACCTTCTTTACCATCTTTTATTTTACTAAACGCATTGTGATAGCCTTCGAAATCTATCAATACATGTTTTTTTTTTTATATATTTTTCCAGATTTAAAAACTCGACGTTTCGTTCGCATTCGGAGACCAATCGATTAAATTTGAATAAGCTTTTTGTTTGAAAGAATAGTTTGATAAAAACGCTACTTCGAGATTTAATAATTAATTTAATTTAATTTTATAAGACTTCATGGTAAACAATAATTGTTATTTTTATTTTTACTTTTTCCTTTTTAATAGCGAAGAATAAATTCTTAAAATTTAATATTTATTTCCTGCAACATATACCTAACATGAGTAAATATACCATGAGTAAATATACGTAAATATATATATATTTTAGGGTGAATTAGAAACTGGATTCTAGTATATGAAAACTTAAAAGACATGCAAAAAAAAAAAAAAAAACAATACTGAATTTTTATTAAATAAATATCTTTAAAACTAATCCATGGTTCTGGAGCTCAGACTCTTTGGACGTTGGCACGAGAGATTAAAAAGCAATAGTTGAAGCGAAACCGTACACTGAAAGAAAAATGAATGGGTGTAAGTCAAATTTAGATTTCCTGGGATCGATATCAAATTTTATGCAACCTTGAAACATCTGAATATCGTTTCTTATGTCTTTGCCTATGAGTGTATCAAATTTGATTAAAATCGGACCACTCTTTCTATAACCCGACTTTTTCGATTATCGATTTTGGATATTTATCGGGACTACCTCGACGCAAAACCTAGCTAAGAACACTCGCAGACGCTTTTAGTACAACTGTGTAAATTTTCAAAAATATCGGTTCAGCCGTTTCAGACGCTATAGGTAACAGACGCACATACACACACACACATACACACACACATACACACAGACAAAGTTCCATTTATAAATAAGTTTAGATGGAAAGGTTCTGTGTTGTGTTGGATTCCTCTGGATCGGGCGCCTTCTCTTGTCGCAAACTAAGAGAGAACAGATAAAACGGTGTCATCCCGGCAGAAATTGAGACTATGTAAATGGTAGTTTTCTAACCGTAACTCACAGCCGAAAGTTTAGGGCATCCAGTTAGTACCGAATTGACTACTTAGTCACACCTTTTCTAGCAAGACAAACATGCTAACCAGTATATCACATCCTAAACAGTGATTTTGGGAAGCGTAGATGAAATGTACGTCGTGGTGCAGTAGATATTGGCTCGGAACGAGAAATCGGGGAGCCGAGTTCGAATTCTAGTTGAATTCCTCGCATTCCCTAACGCACAAATATCCTTGGGAAAGGTATTAATCCATCTCTTCCCTCCAGTTAAATGACAGATAGGGTTCTATAGCCTTGGTTGGCAACCAGTCTACTGCAGAAAATAAAGGCAACCTGCGGCGGGATAATATTCTGCCCAGTTAGCCATGTCTCTTTCGAGATATGATCGGCTAAGCGTGTATAACGTATGGAACTCACCTCACTGATTGTGGTGTGGCAAGAGGTTAGAAGTATGGGACGTCTAGTGACACTATTCAATCCGTCATTGATGCAGTGAGACCAACTTGTTAACCATTACACGACGTCAAAAACTCCCTGTCCATTACACTTATCAGGCAATATAGATAACTATTTATTGATACAACAATTGCGACACAAGGCCAAAAGGAAAGTGGAGTATAGATGGTCAATATTACCTACCGTAGACATAACTAATCACACTCACGACCCATTCAATCAATACAATTGGTTCATTCACTTCAAAAAACTTATCCATCACCATTTAATTCTACATATACCATAATACTACATATTAACAAGGAACTTCCAAAAAAATCCCTTGACATAAAAAATTTCATTTTGTACAAAAATCTATATAAAGATATTTATTTGTATAAAATTATACAAAATGTGGTACTTGACTGAAAAAATAAGTGGGGTAGAGAGTGGTCTTCCGTAACTATTCCATAACTTGTTAAACACTTTCACGACCCTATTACTCATTAATAATTTGCGCATTCACCACAGGAACCTATCCAACTCCCAAACCTTCACGCACCACAATACCACATATTTACAAGGGCACCTTAAAAAGGAGAAACAAACCTATGACGTAAAATATTTGATAATATATACAATAATTACAAAGATATATATAAAAGACTTAATAATAATGAAATGAAAAAGGGGAGGGGATGAAATAACCAAAACGAACTAAAATATTACAAAATATTCAAACTAAAATTTAAAAAAATGTTATTAAGACCCATCCACCCCACAAAATCACAGTGGCTGCTGTATTCCGCCAAACGGCGAAATCAAGTAACACACCTTCTAAGGGAGCGATATTTATTTTGTAAAAAATACAAAAATATGGCACATGGCCGAAAAATAGGGATGAGTAGAGGTAGGTGTTTCCGTATCTATCCTATACCAAACTAATCACATTCACGACCCAATCATTCTTAACAATTTTTCCTTTTACCACAAGAACTCGTTCATCTTCATACAATCCCACAAACACCATAATACCACAAATTCACAGGGGGGCCTAAAAACGGGGTATCACCCATGACATAAAAATGCTACTATTTACAATAATATAAAATATATTTAAAAGATTTAATGAAAATGAAATGAAAAAGGGGAGGGGTATTCAATACCCACAACGAACTAAATATCACAAAATTTCAAACTAAAATAAACAAATGTTAGTAAGACCCGTCTATCCCACAAAATCAGAGTGACTGCTGTATTCTGCCAAACGGTGAAACCAAGTAGCACACTAGCTAAGGAACGGGAGAGGATAAAATAAACAATGGAATAGAAAAATCAAACGCTGACCCAGATCTGATCTTTATCCTGAGCTGATGCCCAAATAATCTAATCAGATGCCGATAAGAAAAACGCCCAGACCGCAAGATTACCTCCTGTCGCGTCGTGCAAATTACCATTCGATCTACGGTCTGCAACGTGAGACACACCATCCATTGTCCCAAAAGTGGCTCACCAGAGGACAATATGGGAAACGTTTGCAGCAGTTTCTTCCAAACCAAGGTTACACCGATGACAGTCATAGCCGCTCCGCCCCATTTGAAGGCCATGTCATAGAGAGATAGAAAGTTCCGCAGCAATCACCCGCTAAGCAAAAACTCAGGGCTGCTGAGGTAATTCGACGCTGGCGCCCCCCCCCCCGAAAAAATGCTATATAAATGTGCTTATAGTTAAGCATGTTTTGTTAAATCAGGTTCAAATTGTTATATCATTACGTGATTGTTATGTTATTACTTAATATCTATTTGATAAGTCATAATAGCTATAGAAAAGCCAAGCAAAGAAAATATAGTACTGAAAATTAATCGCCAGATTGAGAATATTCCTGTAGAATTTCAAACATTTCTATAAGAATTTTCTCTCTAAGCAGACAGATGTATGACGTCAATTTTAAACTGTTCAAGTTTTGTCGTCTCGGAGATATTAAATTATTTTTTGAGCTAAGCAAAAACCAAATAATTTGTTTACTCGCTTACTCTGGGTTGCTAACAACATAGTGTAAATGTAGAGCTTACCACTCAGAATTTGAAACTGTGGACTTGTTTAAAGCATGACAATCTCAGTATTGATTTTTGAAGTAACGTTCTTATAACAAACTGAATAAATTATCTGTAAGTGTATAGTTCTCTAAACTGTGAATACGCTTTCGTTAAAATAGATTTCATTATATTAAGTTTTGGTTGAGAACATTGCAATGCATTTATAAAGAGTGCTGGGTTTTTGTAATGTCTACTCTCATAGGTAGGAATGAAAATCGGCGAAGTTTGTCAAACATAGAATACATGAAACAGAAAAAATAATGAGGACAGAATAACATTTTATGAAAGGCTTTAATTATTGATTTGTTTTTCTAAGGCGGTTCTGCCTCCCGGATCTGCTTCCGTCTGGTAGACGTGCGTACCTCAAGACAGCCAGATAAATGAATTAAAACATTTTAAAATTGAATGCATGGCCATCAGCAAAAGGTGCAACCCAAAATGCCAAATACAGGTGAGGGATACCAAAATCAAGCAAGAACAAAAATTTAAATACCTAGGAAGTGTTCTAACAGGAGATGGAAAGTGCAACACAGAGATCCGAAGGATAATTGGCATGGCAAAAGTTGTTTTCCAGAAGCTGAGCAAATTACTAACACACAAAAAAAATTCACTAGAAACAAAGAAAAGAGTGCTGGATTGTTATGTGATGTCAGTTCTTCAATACGGCAGTGAATGCTGGATAATATCATCGAAAATGAGGACAAAACTGGAAGCAGCAGAAATGTGGTTCGACAGAAGGATGCTGCGGATATCGTGGACTGAGCATGCAAGCAACGCTGAGGGACAGGCAATGAGGAGGGAGAGCCTGGAGAACCTGGTACTGACTGGCCAGAAAGAGGAAGGCAGCGGATAATATATTTGCAGGGCCTGATCAGGTGGATGATGGAAAGGAGGAATAACAGGAACAAGCAAAGTAAGGGCCACAAGGGATAGGGAAACGTGGAGAGTCATGATCGCCTATGTCTTGAAGGGACAGGGCACATAGAAGAAGAAGACAGTGAATGCTGGACAATATCATTGAAAATGAGGACAAAACTTGAAGCAGCAGAAATGTGGTCCTACAGAAGGATGCTGCGGATATCGTGAACTGAGCATGCAAGCAACGATGAGGTGTTGGGAAGAATGGCAACGAAAAGGAAATTAATGCTGAGCATCAGGAAGAGACACCTTAATATCCTGGGACATGCAATCAGGAAGGAGAGCTTGAGGAATCTGATACTGGCCAGATAGAAGGAAAAAGAGACAGGGGAAGGCAGCGGATAATATATTTGAAGGGCCTGATCAGGTGGATGACGGAAGTGGGGTTGCGAGGTGCAAACATATTAAGAGCCACCATGGATAGGGAGAGGTGGAGAACCATGATCGCCTATGTCCTAAAGGGACAGGGCACATAGAATGAGAAGAAGATGATGAAACTCTGAGGAGAAAGTCTTGTTCATCATCAGGTTTATTAAAGTCCGAAAGGATAATGGTAGATAAAGGTATAAATACAAACATAATACGAGTTTAGTCTGTATAACAAACAAATAAATGGGTAAAAAGGATGAAAACAAATAAGGCAAAAAGGCAAAAAGATTAAGGCAAAACGATTAAGGCAAAACGATTAAGGCAAAAAGATTAAGGCAAAAAGACAAAATGCGATAAATAAATACGCACGATGTGTTGCCGTGGACATCGGATCGGAATTAAAATACCAGCTGAACTCGTTGCGCTCACTTACGCACAAAGATCCTTAGGAAAGGTAATAATCCATCCCTTCTCACTCAACTATGGGCTAAATCGTAGGACAGATTTGGTTTTCCATCCTTGGTGTGCAAACAATCTACAACAGAATGTAATGGCACTCTCATGCGATCGGTTAGACTCGCTGCCAACCAAGACTATAGTACCTTATCTGTCCTGCGATTTCACCCATAGCTGGAAGATTAGAAAGATAAATACGTTTTCCAAGGGTATTTCAGCGTAAATAAATGCAACGGAATCAACTGGAATTCGAATTCGGTTCTCCGATTTCACGTTTCGAGACGTATAAAATAAATTATATAGTTTTCGAAACATAACAATATGGTACAAAAAATAATTCATTCATCGACAAATAAAAATAGGGTACAAATAAATAATAAAGTCATCGACACATAACAATTGGGTACAAATAAATAATGAAGTCATCCAAACATAACATTAGGGTACAAATAAATAATAAAGACATCGAAACGTAACAATATGGTACAAAAAATAATTCATTCATCGACAAATAAAAATAGGGTACAAATAAATAATAAAGTCATCGACACATAACAATTGAGTACGAATAAATAATGAAGTCATCCAAACATAACATTAGGGTACAAATAAATAATAAAGACATCGAAACGTAACAATATGGTACAAAAAATAATTCATTCATCGACAAATAAAAATAGGGTACAAATAAATAATAAAGTCATCGACACATAACAATTGAGTACGAATAAATAATGAAGTCATCCAAACATAACATTAGGGTACAAATAAATAATAAAGACATCGAAACATAACAATATGGTAGAAAAATTAATTAATTCATCGACAAATAAAAATAGGGTACAAATAAATAATAAAGTCATCGACACATAACAATTGAGTACGAATAAATAATGAAGTCATCCAAACATAACATTAGGGTACAAATAAATAATAAAGACATCGAAACGTAACAATATGGTACAAAAAATAATTAATTCATCGACAAATAAAAATAGGGTACAAATAAATAATAAAGTCATCGACACATAACAATTGAGTACGAATAAATAATGAAGTCATCCAAACATAACATTAGGGTACAAATAAATAATAAAGACATCGAAACGTAACAATATGGTACAAAAAATAATTCATTCATCGACAAATAAAAATAGGGTACAAATAAATAATAAAGTCATCGACACATAACAATATGGTAGAAAAATTAATTAATTCATCGACAAATAAAAATAGGGTACAAATAAATAATAAAGTCATCGACACATAACAATTGAGTACGAATAAATAATGAAGTCATCCAAACATAACATTAGGGTACAAATAAATAATAAAGACATCGAAACATAACAATATGGTAGAAAAATTAATTAATTCATCGACAAATAAAAATAGGGTACAAATAAATAATAAAGTCATCGACACATAACAATTGAGTACGAATAAATAATGAAGTCATCCAAACATAACATTAGGGTACAAATAAATAATAAAGACATCGAAACGTAACAATATGGTACAAAAAATAATTCATTCATCGACAAATAAAAATAGGGTACAAATAAATAATAAAGTCATCGACACATAACAATTGAGTACGAATAAATAATGAAGTCATCCAAACATAACATTAGGGTACAAATAAATAATAAAGACATCGAAACGTAACAATATGGTACAAAAAATAATTCATTCATCGACAAATAAAAATAGGGTACAAATAAATAATAAAGTCATCGACACATAACAATTGGGTACAAATAAATAATGAAGTCATCCACACATAACATTAGGGTACAAATAAATAATAAAGACATCGAAACATAATATGGTACAAAAAATAATTCATCGACAAATAAAAATAGGGTACAAATAAATAATAAAGTCATCGACACATAACAATTGGGTACAAATAAATAATGAAGTCATCCACACATAACATTAGGGTACAAATAAATAATAAAGACATCGAAACATAACAATAGGGTACAAAAAATAATGAAGTCATCCAAACATAACAATTGGGTACAAATAAATAATAAAGTCATCAACACATAACAATAGGGTAGAAATAAATGATAAAGTCATCGACACATATAACCGGAGGGTGCAAATAAATAATAAATATTCCTTAAGGTAGTGTCCAACAAAAGATATAGTTATGTATGGAAAGGCCTTAGAGAAAAGAATGAGGGGGCCAAACTTTTAACATAATTTAAAGCGGCACCTATTAATGGAACTAGTTTTTAAATGTCAACATAGGAGCCACTTCCAATGGTGGCATAATATGAAGAATAAACCAAGAGGAAAAATTAGCTATTATGTTGTTCCTAGACAAAGATGACTTATTAAATGAAAGACTAGAAATTATGTCCAAGTGTAACCATAAAGATGGTTGCCTACTAGAACTACACAATCATAGATGAAAGTATTATAAACTTTCTAGTAACACTCCTTATTTTGAAAATTGCGCGTTCATAAAGGATCACTGTTAAGTGAGCGTTTGTAAAGAAAAACCGTTAAATCAGTGATTGTAAATTGCAGCGAAAGGCAGAATGTATATATCCAATATTGTACCCTTTTACAGGGGCTTTGTAAACTTGGCTTTAAAATTTAATGGATAAATTGACACCTCGATAAAAACAAAAAATTTAAATTTGTTAAAGTATATATATATATATCTGCGTATATTTATCTGTAGATATATCTGTATACCAGTGTATGGCCGTATGTGTATATACTCGTCTATAATCCACTAATATGCATCTAATGCTTTGTTAAACTTAGTATTTAAAATTCGTACTAAAAATAAATTAAAAGGAATCGAATTGTCGATTAATAATACTGATCTCTCTTTTAATCAAATATTAATATCAATGTCCCAATAAATTGTTTTTAAAGTCTGTTGTTATATTCTAAAATTTAGAATCTACTTTGTTTTAATTGGTCCACACTGTCTATGTAACAATGACTTCCTTATTAAGGAGATTTGGCTAGTCTTGAACATTTGAAAACTCTTCAACTTGAAATAAACTTCACCATTTGACAACTTATGTCGAAACAAAATATCTACTTTTGTAGTGATATTATGACATATATATTAGTTCCCATAATAGGAGCATTCTGGTGAACTTGCGCAATGCTGAATCTAGGTCCAGAATTCTAAACGAATGCAACTGTAATTCTGTGGACGCCAACCCGGTGGAGGGAAATGCAAATCCACCCAGGTGATTTATGAAGCCCACATTTCTCCATCTAAGAAAAAAAAACGACTTCCGGACCAATATCGGTATGTCCGCCGGTCCTTTCAAACAAAGACTGTATAACCACAGGTACTCCATTTCGAACCCCGGTCAGAGGTACCAGACAGACCTTTCGCGGACATTCTGGAAAATGAAAGAGGAAGGGCTGGATTCTGAAATTAGCTGGAAACTGATAGGTTCAGCCCGTATTCCGAGGAAATTTCGTGATAGGTGCTGTCTATGTTTACTGGAAAAAATTTCAATATTAAAATACTCCCACCAACACCGGCTACTGAATCTTAGGAGGGAATTCATCAGTAAATGCCGCCACAATGCAAATTTTTCGAATAATTAAATTTAGAATTTAAATCCCCGTTGACTAGATGTTAGTATATAAATTAAAAGGATTCAATTTAAGTTTTAATCTTAATTTTACCCTAACGTTAACCTTAAAAAGTATTTTAAACCCCCTACCATCCTATCTCAAGCTCCTTTAATTGCCTATCTTTAGAAAATACGGATTCTTTTACTAAACCCCTTTTTCCTTGGTTAACACATATATGGATATATATTTTTTTTTCTCTAATATTTTTTTCTCTAATATTTTTTCTCTAATAATTTTTGAACTGATAATTCCAGTAATTGGCATTTAGCTCGCTTCTACCTTAAAGGTTTAATCAAATAAACTTAAACAAAAATTTTAAAAATCTCATATTGAAATCCATTCCTTCTCGCCTAAATACACCTCTTCAAACAGCCCAAAATCTTAACTTTAAAAAGTAATTTAACTCATTTAGTTGTCTATCTTTATAAAATATGAACTCCTATTCCTTCCCTTCCTAAATATACCATTTCAACACCCTGTAACCCCGCGACTACCAGCTCTGTCCTTTTCCACTTTGTGACCGTTGTTAACCTGAAACACCTCCACACACTAACCCAGGGCTTTCGGAAAAAACAATGTCGCTGACGTGACGTAGAGTCTCTATTAGAGATCCTATGTCGAAATGTACATCCGACAAATTTGAATTTTTAGAATTTTCTTTAATTAAAGATATTGTTAAGTATAACTTTTAAAAGTTTATTATGTTTAATCATGTGCTGTTCCAAACTTTTTGTCTTTGGATATAAAGACAAAATTTCCAACATTTGGATATTTTTTCATTAAACTGGTTCTAGGCTTTCGGTTCACATTAGCCATCATCAGAGTGGTTGTAGGGAGGTTAACCTAAGGATATCCAACATCAAATAAAATTTCTCTTTTGTTGATATAAAACATTGCTATGCTAAGAAATGTTTGAATGATATTACTTTCATATCAATCTTGTAAGTCATATATAGGGAGGTGGAAATAGAAATCCCATACCTAACTTAAGCACCCCATTTTTTTTCGTCGTTTAAATAAAACTGAGGTGGAATACGCAAGTAGGTAGTTCGGGTCCCGTGTTTGGAATGAGAAGGTAGGAAGAAATTAGTTGGGGCCTGAGAAATAATACAAGAGATGGTCAATCCAAATTCAACCGACTGGAAGTTAAATAAACCATCCTTCCCTGAAGATACAGAATGCGAATAGTATCATGTTACTGAAATACCAGCCAACTGATATCTCTTTTTCGACACTTACTTTCACTTGCGTGTAATCTTGTATTTATTCTATCTGTATAAATCTACACCGTGTCGTTGCGGTCTTAAATCTGGTTTTCATTAGAAACCAATCCCTCGTGTGTCGCCAGCCTCGTCAAGTGACAAGAAGCACAATTCTGCTTTGACTAAACCAAGATCAACAGCACAATGTGGGTGGAACTGACCGACGATCAGGAAAGTTGACTGGACTCAGCCAGGGTTCGTGATATATGTGGTGCCGAGTCGACCAGGATTAGACCCCAGGTGGCACAATTAACGTCGACGAGAACATGTGACGACAGTCAAGACCACAAGAACGAGCAACATTATCAACAAGAACAAGTGACGACGATGTTGATGTGAACGAGCGGCAACAAGTCAACAAGAACAAGTGCCAAAGAAGTTGACGAAAACGAGCAGTAACAAGTCAACACGTACAAGCGATATCAAATCGACGAGAACAAGCGGCAACAAGTTTGCATTAGCAAGTAAGACGCTCTTCGGATATTACCTTCGATTCCCGATTCTGTGGTTGCGTTCGCCGAGATGAATTATGCTTTCTTATTGAATTTTCAAAGTTTTCTAGATAGTCGATAGTTAGCATGACAGACTATGAGGACGTGGGATCGGACAGGGATAAGGTAGAATAGGAAGTAAAGAAGCAGTGACTCACCGCCAACCTGAGAGGGATATTGAAGCAACCCCAGGTACCCACGTTTGGAGGGGCCCCTAAGGAATTAATGAAGTATTTACTGTCAGTCCAAAAGTCCCAGGTTGTTTTTTGACATTTCGACCGTGAGAGCCTATACGTGGCAGATAATGCCGCAATTGGGAAGGCTTCAGAGTCTTACAACTTTCTTTTCGATAAACTTTTTTTATATTTTCTAATTTTTTTATGAATCTATTTTGACTTCCCCCACCATCACCATGTAGTTGATCCGTTTTGTCGGATAATCTGAAAAAATTCGTCTTTCTCCTTTTACTCTTCCCACATTCCTTCATTTTGTCTTTGTCTTTCTCGTTCTTTCTTTTTCTTTTGCTTTTTTTTTTTGTGCTACCCTTACTTCCGTTTTCTTGATACATACACTCAAGGAAATGATTGTATTTTACCATTTTACCATAATGATATGATTGACGATGAGTCGAGTGTTGGTTTCACTCGTTAAAATTACCATATGATCTTGAATTTTTTTATGTAATAAATAAAACATTATATATATATATATATATATATATATATATATATATATTGAAAATTGAAATAGGGGTTGTATATGTATATATTGTGATTTGAACAATTTTCAGAACAATAGGAAAAGAGGAGTTCATATGTTCAAATCTGATTCGAACAATTTGTTAGTAAAACAATTTACTGTACTCAGGAATATGTAGTATATATCTGATATCTAGGACTACAGGTCCGCACAGGTGTCGTCCTTGCCCGCCTAATATTTACGGTTTTGCACAGCAGTACATATCAAATTACACTAATCGGTCGTGTGCAAAAAAAAAAAAAGAGTCTCATCCGCTCTCTTTGATTTTAATGGGGTGATGAGTAATTTCGTTTTTAAAAATCTGTTGGAACATTTATTATTCATTTATTCGTAAATTGCTTCTTCACGTCAAATTTTGCTAACAGTCACTTCTGATGGAGTGATAGCTAGGAAGGAATTATTAAGAAGAAGAAATAATAGAAAATGCTATTGTGCTTTTTCAGATCGATATTTATTATCTGTTCCATCAAGTGATTTCAATATATATATATATATATATATATATATATATATATATATATTGTGTGTATTTTGGCAGCATTTTTTCATTAATGCAGGTTTCATTGAATAATATAGACAATATTTGTCTATTAATTAATTTTGTGTAGGATCCGTTCATACCGTCTGATATACTTGATGGTGATGTCGTTGAAAGACAACAAAAAATCACAGTATTTGTTGAATTTTTTATCGGGTCTAAGCTTTCGGTTCACATAAGCCATTATCAAAGAGTAAATATTAACACACAGTAAACATAGAACATTTAAGTTATTAGCAGTAAAGATAATTGAATTGAAAATATAAGTCCATCCCTACCGTGGCGGATGGCTGAAGACAGTGACAAAATAGTGGCGTTGTGGTCCCTGGTCTGATTACAGACATTTGAGTACGTTATTGGAAATATCAAAATTGATTGTATTCAAACCAGGTTTAAATTGTTTAATGTAGATTGCTTTGAGGATTTTTAGTTTCTGTTTGTTATTTTCTTGTTTAAGTATGTACGTGTTATCAACAAGCGTTTTTCTCAGAAGTGTGCGTTGATAACCGTGTTGTTCTAAATGACGGAATATATTTGAATTTTCATTTACGTGCAACGTCAGACGCCGTGAGAGCGAATTTGTGGTGTGGCCGATGTAGATATTATTGAGGTTGTTAGAGATACAGTCTCTAAATGGACATATGAATTTATATACTACATTGGTTTTTTGCAAATCACTAACGGTGGGGGAAGAGTCGTTGCGGACGAATGAATTGTGTGTGTGTGTGTGTGTGTGTGTGTGTGTGTGTGTGTGTGTGTGTGTGTTATGTCTTGAAGGCTGTTACAATGCGTTGAATGAAATAAAGGAAGGTCGGGAGGTGTTTGTATAACCTGTTTATTTATATTAATATTCGAAACTATAATCTCATCGTCAGAATGGCAGAGAAATACAAACTGTCCGTGCTTTTAGTTGTCCATCTATGAATGGCTGGCTTTATCCACTGCTGCTGTACGTGTGTGCGTGTATGTACGTGTGCGTGTGGGCGTATGTGTGAGTGTGTATCTATGTGTGTTTTAGTTGTTTTTTTATGGTCTGATGGTGTGTGTGTGTGTGAGAGAGAGAGGGTGTGTGTGTGTGTGAGAGAGTGTGTGTGAGTGATTGTGTATGTGTGTGTATTCAAGATGGGTTTTTTTTGTTGGTTTGATGGAATCAGTTATATAAACAACAATGGAAGGTAGTAAATAACTGGCTGCGAAGGAATTAAACAAAATCAAAGAAACTTTCAGAAGAAAGAAACTCACAAATTATGGTATATACACGAAACTACCAGGATAACTTGGTAAATATTTCACAATTTGTGAGTTTATATATATATATCTATATATATATATATATATATATATATATATATATATTATTAACTGAATTTTGAAGACTAAATAAGCCCTCTGAGTAAATGGTATCATGGCTGAGACTAAGAACTACAATTATACCTACTTAGAGCCAAACCCGAAGCAAAAACTAAAATAAAAGGGCTGAAAAAAATACAGACATACAGGTAGATAAGCAGACACACACACAAACATCTTGCCTTTTTATATATTATCGATTTTTTGCAATATTGTAAGAACTGCAACCTTGAAGCTTCTGAATATCGTTTCTTACGTCTTCGTCTATGAGTGTATCAAATTTGATTAAAATCGAAGCACTCCTTCTAAAACCCGATTTTTTCAATTATCGATTTTCGATATTTATCGGGGGTACCTCGACACAAAACCTAGCTAAGAACACTCGCAGACGCTTATAGCACAACTGTGTAAATTTTCAACAAAATCGGTTCAGCCATTTTGGAGTCTATATGTAACAGATACACACACACACAGACACACACACAGAGACAAGGATCCATTTATAAATAAGTTTATATATATATATATATATATATATATATATAAACTTATATATATATATGTTGTCGGGGTCCCCCCATTTCCCATGATATTAGACTCGTCTAGAGTATACATATACTCCCGCCATAATAGATACCGTCAGATCCGAGATATACCGAGCGACACCGAAAGATACCGAGGTTTCACAGATAATACAGCCGCAGCAGTTTATAGTAGTTCTGAGCTCCGCTCAGCGAGAATATTAATACATAGTACTCGTCAGTTTTCGAAGTGGACATATTAGTTATACTATGTCTTCACTTCAGAGACTTGTATATATACTTCCAACTAAACGTATTCCTGGATTACTAACCTGCGATCAAGTTTGTATCTTTACGTTTAATATACTTATTTTTCTATCCCAAATTCTGGTTGTTGTTTCTTTATTTTGTACGGTTCCCATTCCCAGAATCCACAACAATATATATATATATATATATATATATATATATATATGTCTCAGTGCGTCTGTGAATTTGTCTGTGTTTGCACTGAAATTCTTGTTTCATGGTTGGAAGGTTACCGTTCTAAATATTCGCCACAAATATGCGATAGCACTTGTCTACTGCATGAATGATGGTTATATTATCAGACCAGGCAGCCATTATATTCGTCTATCCATATGTATGTGAATGTATTTTTTCAATATGGTTCTTAATTTGTTTGCTTTGTATGTGCAAATACTAGTGTATGTTTTGCGAATATATTTATAAACGTGAACGTTTGAAGAAAAACACACACACGCATATATGGATTTGTGTGGGGGGGTTGTGTGGGTTTGTCTGTGTGTGGATTTGTGTGTGTGGATTTGTGTGTGTGTGGGTTTGTGTGTGTGGGTGTGCGTGGGTTTGTGTGGGTGTGGGTTTGAGTGTGCGTGTGTGTGTGTGGGTTTGTGTGTGTGGGGTGGGGTGTGTGTGTGTGTGGGTGTGTGGGGGGGGGGTGGGGGGTTGTGTGTGTGTGTGGGTTTATGTGTGTGTGTGTGTGGGGGGGGGTTGTGTATGTGTGTGGGTTTATGTGTGTGTGTGGGGGTATGTGTGTGGGTTTATTTGTGTTTGTTTCTTTTCTCGAGGTATCTTAAATCGATTCTAATGTCCACATTTCTATCCTAACTAAATTAGTTTCATTTCACAAAAATTATTTGGAGAATATCTTGTATTCCACCGTTTTTCACTTGAAATTGTTCCTGATAAGAATCATTTTGTGGTAAGATTTTTAAGAGCCATACCTAAAACTTCTGTCTGTAACAACTAGACTATTCAAGAAACTTCGGGAATATTTGTTTTACCTTTGCTTTGTTATGGTGCTCAAGTTGCCTCATTGTTAGATGGAAAAAAACAAAATTTTTCCCGAAGTATATTTAACATTTCATTACATTCGCAAACACACACACACATATATATATATATATATATATATATATATATATATATATATATAAATGAAACTTTGTGTGTGTATGTCTGTGTGTGTGTGTGTGTGTGTGTCCGTTACCTATAGACTCCGAAACAGCTGAACCGATTTTCTTGAAAATTTACAGTTGTACTATAAGCGTCTGCGAGTGTTCTTAGCTAGGTTTTGTGTCCAGGTACCCCCAATGAATATCGAAAATCCATAATCCAAAAAAAATCGGTTTATAGAAGGAGTGGTCCGATTTTAATCAAATTTGGTACACCCATAGACAAAGACATAAGAAACGAAATTCCGAAGTTTCAAGGTTGCAGTTCTTACAATAGTGCAGAAAATGGATAATATATATATATATATATATATATATATATATATATATATATAAGGTAAGATATTTGTGTGTGTTTCTGTTTATGTACCTGTATGTCTGTATTTTTTCAGCCCTTTTATTTTAGTTTTTGCTTTGGGTTTGGCTCTAAGTAGGTATAATTGTAGTTCTTAGTCTCAGCCACTATACCATTTACTCAGAGAACTTATTTAGCCTTCAAAATTCAGTTTACAACGAAAAAAAAACCTATTTGATATCGATACGAGGAAATCAAAATTTGACTTACATCCATTCATTTTTTCTTTCAGTCTACGGTTTCGCTTTAACTGGAAACAACTATTGCTTTTTAGTCTTTCGTGCCAACATCCACCAAAGAGTCTGAGTTCCAGGACCATGGATTAGGTTTACAGCTTTCATTCCACTCGAGCAACGCTGGGCTATACTGCTAGTATATATATATATTTTAAAATTTGTGTATTTAGACAGCAAATTTTCCGTTCAATATATCAGTTTAAATAAATTGCAAACATTGTGTCTGCTTATTTTTAACAAAATCCGTTCATAGACACGGATAATCTTTCGCGTATTACAATCAAAATATTCAGAAATGAGTTGTAACTTTGAGAGATGTTATTTGCATTCATTTCCCAATGTAACCAAGTACTTTTAACCTCTTTCCGAGATCATCTTCAGGGGTGGGAGTTATGGCAAAAAATGTCACCGGAGAACTGTGTTCTAATGAACGCTAGCAATTTATCAACCGTTATATTTGAAAAGAGCAATATGTACAGTCATTTTTCGCAACACAGGTTTCCGGTTATATTTGTTATCATAATTCAATTTATTTAATCTGACCTATGTATATACATACATATATATATATATATATATATATATATATATATATATATATATATATATATATAATAGATAGGTAGGTTACTTATATTAATATATATAGGTTATATTAAGAGGATATATATATATATATATATATATATATAGATAGATAGGTTATATTATATTAATATATATATATATATAGGTATATATATATATATATATATATATATATATAGATAGATAGATAGATAGATAGATAGGTTACTATTATATTAATATATATAGGTTATATTAATAGGTATATATATATATATATATATATAGATAGATAGATAGATAGATAGGTTACTATTATATTAATATATATAGGTTATATTAATAGGTAATATATATATATATATATATAGATAGATAGATAGATAGATAGATTAGGTTACTATTATATTAATATATATAGGTTATATTAATAGGTATATATATATATATAGATAGATAGATAGATAGATAGATAGGTTACTATTATATTAATATATATAGGTTATATTAATAGGTATATATATATATATATATATATAGATAGATAGATAGATAGATAGGTTACTATTATATTAATATATATAGGTTATATTAATAGGTATATATATATATATATAGATAGATAGATAGATAGATAGGTTACTATTATATTAATATATATAGGTTATATTAATAGGTATATATATATATATATATATATATATATATAGATAGATAGATAGATAGGTTACTATTATATTAATATATATAGGTTATATTAATAGGTATATATATATATATATATATATAGATAGATAGATAGATAGATAGATAGATAGATAGATATGAGTAATGGTTACTAATGGAAGTATACTCCACGGAGTACAAACCCAAAGCATAAATATATGGTAATTATTATTATTATATTAATATTTGCATGCTGCATCTTGGTCGCTATAATGTCTCGGGGGTAAGACACCATAATCAGGCAGTAAAATGGATTCAATTTATTTTTAATATGTAGATAAGGAGATTTTAAAAAATAAATAAAATAAAACTGAAGAAATAAAAACAATGTCATCCAATAACAAGAATTAAGTGGATTGGAATGTAAAAAGATTTCAAAGAGTTGTATATGTATATGTAAGATTTGGTAGCTAGACGGTAGTGTAGCGAATGTTTGAATGTGAAATGCTTGGGGTGAAATGTTTAAAAATATGCTTAGTATCTCTTTAGTTCAGCAATAAATAGGTGTAAGCTCGATGCCAATGTAATGGGACATTTGAAATTATGCAGACTGGGTTAGGCAGAGGTTATACGTGATACACGCTTGGGTGATTATGTCTCTTTTGAGTCATGACTGGGTTGAATATTTTCCCGCAGTAGGTTACCATTTTTTTCTGCTAGAGAACATCTCGCCTGCCATTTAACCCATAGCTGGAAGGACAAGCGATGAATTAATACATTTCCAGAGAGTAATTAAGATTAAGTTGTTGGTAAAATACGCCATAATTTATGGATATAGCGCAGGGATTAGTTTAAAGAGAGAATCAATCTCCCGAATGTATGTTATATACTAACAACAGTCGATGATGGTCACAAAGTAGAGGATTAAAGATAATGTTGACAACGTTCCTAGATATAGTGTATCTTCTTGGCACGTAATCTGTTCAATGAAACAACGTCAAAAGTTATCACCCCAGAATCAGGCACTCTCCAGAATCGAATTTCATCTCCTATACTCGGAAACATATGGCCGCCTTTTATTAACGTTACATTGAATATTTTGAGCTTCCTGATTGGTTGAGCCTTCTATTGGTGAACTATAAAATGGTTTGGCCAAATGCGGTCAGCACAGTATAATATGCAACAAAAAGTCCACAACCTCCTTTTTGGGTACATTATGGAATTTTCTTGTAAAATATTAGTAAATTTAATAATCATATGGAGTCCAAGATAAGTGAATGCAACGAATTCAAATGGAATTCTAGCTCGGTTCTCTGATTTCGTGTTCCGAGTCGATATCCACTGAACCACAACGCAGACTGAGTAGCAAGAAAAAAGCTAATCCTAAGAGGAACCACGTCACGTAGGTGAGAAAATGACTGAAGTTGAGATGCCAAGTCAAGATCGATTACATTACAGATCCTTCTTTGGATTTTCTCAAGCAGGTGGGTTCTCTGTGTAGGGCCAGGAGGTTTTTCCCAATCTGAAGACATCCTGCACTGCACATATATAAATCTACCATCCGCCCGTGTATTGAATACTGTAGCCACATCTGTTCGGGTGCCCCTGCTATTCACCTCGGGGTTCTTGACAAAATTCAACGGAGAATCTATAATGTGATCGATCCCGATTTGGTAGCTCAGATACAGTCACTTTCTCACCCGCGCAATGTGGCTTCCTTGTGTCTCTTCTACAAATACTTTCACGCCTTCTGCTCCGATGAATTTAGCTTACTGCTACCCCCTATGTATTAATTTACTCGAGCCACAAGATTAGCAACTAGGTCTCACACTTTTTCTGTGAAACCAAGAAACCAAGAATTTAAATATAAAATTAATAGTCATCTACTATCTCACTAACTTACATCCTCTCTCTCTCTCTCTCTCTCTCTAGCTTTCATGCTCTTTTCTCCGTCTACTCTACTCTCATCAGTATTCTCATCCTTCTCTTACCCACTTCCTGACACCCCCTATAACTTTTCACTCTTTCTCATAACTTTCCTACTATGTAACCCCTGAGCACCAGCGGCAATAAACTGCCTTGCTTGGGGTGATCTACTTCTTCTATGTGCCCTAACCTTTCAGGACGTAGGCGATCATGGCTTTCCACGTCTGCCTATCCCAGGTGGCTCTTAATATGTTTTCTCTTATTACTCCGTGCAACCCCCTAATCAGGTCCTTCAAATATGTTATCCGCTTCCTTCCGCTGTCATTTTCCTTCTATCTGGCCTGTCAGTATCAGGTTCTCCAAGTCCTCCTTCCTCATTGCATGCCCCAGGACCATCAGGAACTGATGCTCAGTATTAGTTTTCCTTTCAATGCCACTATTTCCAATACCACATCATTGCTGACATTGGGGCGATATGATTATGTAAAAAAAGAACCTCGAGATGAATAGCAGAAGCAGCGGACAAAATATAGCAACAATCAGTCAGTGAATTGGAGTAGATAGACTACACTATCGCCCGGTTCACACTCCATTCACGTCTATTGAACAGGTGAAGAGGCTCATCCCTTGTTTCCTATTTAGGATGTGGTTTCCGGCTTTCTCTTTTCCAATCTTTTCACTCCTATGTAGCCCCCTGCACATCAATGGCGTTACCGCCTTGCTCGGGGTGATATAATTAAAAAAAAAAGTTAAGTGTCATGCGTGATACACGCTTGAAAGAGACATGACTGACTGAGCAGAAGATTATCCCGCAGTAGGTTACCTTTACTTTCTGCGGTAGACTGATTGTCAGCCAAGGCTATAAAACCCAACCTATCCTGTCATTTAACCCATAACTGGCGGGAACAGACAGATTATTACCTTTCCCAAGGGCATTTGCACGTAAGCGAATGCTTAGAATAGAATTCGAACTCGGTTCTATGTTTTCTCGTTCCGAGCTGCTATCCACTGGACCACACGCACGTCCTGCAAAAATATTCAATGAAAATACTAAATAATTTCTGTTTTCTTTAACTCTGAACAATTGTTTAGGTTTAATAAATAAAGTTCACACTAGAAGAGAAAGTTACGAAAGTTTTGTAAATGTTATTTGATATAAGCTTTTTATCTGTAATAAAGACAATCAAAATACGAACAAAGCGACCTTTCTGAAAACAACAAGAGAACTGACTTTTATCAGCTTTGAAGATGGCTTACCATCTTTTATCTCCGTTGACCAGTAAGTCGTTCTTAAATTCTCCAAGCGCATGTTCTCTCTTAAGAGAATCTTCCCAAATGTGTCAGTGTGTAAAGTAATGCTTTTTAGTCCTTCCCAAGTGTCTAACCTTAATCCAGTTAATCCCTCACCGTAATCTTCTCAAAGTCGATTTGAAACCACGAAAAGAAAACAGCTATCCTTATGTGCATTGATATGGCAAGCATGTCAAATAATATCATTATCTCACTGGCAAATACCGAATCTTTACATATCAAAACTGACACATGATATATAAAGCATTTGTATCTTCTGTCTGGGCAGATCATTTATTTATGTAAAAATGGTTTACTCATGCATATCCACGTTATATCCAAGAATATGAATATTGTCATGTTGACTGTCGATGGGACCAAACAAATGAATAGACGATTACCTGGCAATAATAATGACAAATTAGCATAAGACATAAATTTTAGAGATAATTGCTCCAAAAATTTCATTTTTTTTTTAATCGTATCACCCCCAGCAAGGCGATGACGCCATTGATGTGCAGGGGGCTATATAAGAGTAAAAATATTAGATAGGAGAGAATGAAGAGATTGAAGAGAAAGACGAACCAGTAAGAAAGAAGCAAGAGAGGATGGGAATACAGATGTGATGACAGTTGCAAAGGTGGAGAGAAAGGAAAGGATATACAGAGTGGTGTAGAAAGAACTGACATCAAGAGGTTAGGAGATGGATATTGACATTTAATCTAAATTCCTGGAGGTTGTAGTCGTCAGGAAAGCAAGAATATGGAAGCGATTTTCACAGGCGGGAAGTGCGAGAAAAGAATCTGAAGGAGTAGAATTATCGTATGCATTTGGTTGATCTAACTGTGAATGGGTGAGACCCAGTTGCCAGTCTGGTTCCACGAGTAAACACCTGTTGTAGAGAAACCAGTGACTTAAGTTCGCTGGAGCAGAAGCCATGAATGTATTTATAGAACAAAGGAAAGCCACATCCCGTCGGTGAGGAAATAGCTGGAATCGAGCCTCCAAGTCGGTACTTATCACATTACTATTTCTACTTTCGAGCCTGTCAAAAACACTGAGATAAACAGCAGGAGCGCCTGGCCTTATATGACAGCAGTACTCCATGCACGGACGAATGATTGATTTGTATATATGCAGGATGGACTCACGCGGAAAAAAACATCCTGGCCCAACACAGTGATTCAACTTTCCTAGCAGTGGATTTAGCTGTTGGCTCAATGTAGTCGTTCCACTTGAGAAGGCTGATAGGGCGATAGTTGGATGGGCCGACGGTTTACCAGAGTTCTTAAATAGAGGAACGACAGAAATGGACGTCCAGCAGGCAGGAAAACAGGAAGCAGAAAGACAATAGATATAACGGATTCTATTGACCAAAAATATTAATCTTGACCTAATCGCAACATATCGTTTATTACCTAATTCTTTGCACTAAAAAGAAACTGAACCCGTCTTTTTAATCATTATACTACAAGTAAAATAATAAACTCCTACGACACAGTTAGGTACTGAGTGTAAAAGTTAATGAAAATATTATTAAGGAGCAAGAACAAAAAAAAAGAAAAGGAATTAAGAAAATAATAGATAACAATTGACATTGCATTTAGATTTTTGAAGATCAAAATTTAATGAAAGTTAAAATGTCAGAAAATATTTTAAGTAAAGAAACTATTTACATACAACTTACGGTTACATGTAGTTATTTCAACTGTAAGATGACAACATCTTTCCGCCAATCTTGTACTGTGCTTAAATTGATAAAGTCTTGTTCCCATAATGTCCTGGTTTCTTACCTGTAACTCCAGAATGAAGTCTTTTTAATACTATATATATAACGCCTCTCAAGACAGAGAGGGCCTAGTTGGCAGTAGTTCACTCCATACCACTAATAGTCATACTAACATCTTCCACATTTTGTATTGTTATTTCTTGTTAATATATATTTGTTATTTCAACCCTTGTGGTCGTGTTGTTCTTTTCGGACCTTAACCGGGTCCATAACAAAAAAAAAAGTTAATCCGAACAAGTTCCATGAAAGTATTTTTTAGAATAGTCCAAGTGAATCCACATTACGATGATGGAAATGTAACAGGAACCAAGATTCAAGATCAGGAAAATGTCATTTCAGATTCTGATTTTGATGTTATTAAGGATATCTAAATTATAGCAGGGACACTAGAACATATGTGGTGGCAATATTCAAAGTATGGAAGAATGGTAGACTTATGAATATGTAAGATAGATTCGGTTGAGAAAAATTATCTTGCCCATCAAAGTAGCCAAAGCAACAGATTCACAGTATTTACATTATTGGGACTATTGACCTCATCTTTGTTGCCATTTGTACGACGTTTTGGCCGTTGTACGCTCCGGCGTTTTTCAGGTACTAAGAATTTTGAGGCCTTTATTACAATCACTGGGGTATATGAACTCCATTCCTTCCGTAAAGCTTCGACTGGAAGTCATGAGTTATCTCCCCGAACCCTGCAAGTTAATTGTTCACCACTGCTGTAGCCTGTTATTGATCTCACAACTCTAAGACTCAAGTCAGGAACTAACCAACGTCTATATCCACTGGGGCAAGTGTCCTTAAGGAACTGAGTTCATATACCCCAGTGATTGTAATAAAGGGTTCGGCTTGAAATTCCTAGCCTCTGAAGAAGGCCGGACCGTACAACGGTAGAAACGTCGTACAAATGGCAACAAAGATGAGGAAAATATTCCGAATAATGTAAATACTGTAAATACTACCTCATCTCAGAAATATAGGCAATTGATTCAGTATAATATATTCATGGGAGTCACTCTTCTGGAAGTTAACCACAGCCATGCTGATGAAAGGCGGAAACAACTTACCCAAATGATTTTTTTAATCATTTTCCCTTTACTGCCACTGGTGTGCAGGGGTTGCATAGGAGGAAAGTATTGAGAAAGAACAAGTTATAGGGGGTGTCAGAGAAGTGGGAAAGAGAAGGATGAGAATACTGTTGGGATGAGAGTAGAGTGGAAGTGGAAAAGAACATGAGGGAAAGGATGAGAGTTAGAGAGATAAGAGACGGCAATTCACCTTACATTTGAATTCTTGGAGATTGTTGCTGTCGGAGAAGCAAGTATACGGAAGGGAATTCCATAGGCGGGAATTATGAGAAAAGAAGTTGATACAGGAGAAATTGAGGTTATATGTTATTGTTTTCATCGCGAAAGGGTGGGGCCTAGTTTCTAATCTAGTAGCTCCAGTAAATTCATGCAGAGGGGGCACCAGTGAGCTAAGCTCATCAGAGCAGGAACTGTTAAATTATTTCTAGAAGAAACATAGGAAAGCCACATTAAGCCGGTGAGAAAGTGACTGCAGCTGTGCTGCCAAGTCCGGATCGATCCCATTGCATATTCTCTGTTGAACTTTGTCAAGAACCCCGAGGTCAGTAGCAGCGGTACCCGACCAGATACGTCAGCATTTTGAAAGCAGTTTTCGTTTAAATGTTAAGAATGATGAATACATATAATTCTTTTTCTAATATATATTATTTAACCAAATAATGGTTTAATTATTTAAATTTGTCCTGGGGGTTACTATCCATGACCTTGTGCCCGGTTGAGAGGATTAGCTATTTTATAAGCTTTACAGAATATACAAAATACAGAGAAAAACTCAAAACATTGAAATATTATGTTAGTACGTAATGTTATGTAAGGTTTGCAAATTAACCACTGCACAATCAAACAGTGAACAAAGAGATTCGTCAACTTACAAGAGTCTAACATAAGACAGCAATATCAGATCTGACAATTATTATCGAAATCACTACAGAAGGAATATGTTGTAAAGATTTGCTTACTTCCAACTGGCCTATGGGGAAGTACACAGAGTAGTAGTAAATACAAAATAAAAATGATCACCAATATTTTAATGTACTTGACTGGTATAATCGGAAACGCAGTTTACGTTAATCATTAACAGATATATATTTTAAGACAATAAACATGCACACACACAGACAAACAAACAGATAGATAGATATGAACAGATTAAGATAGATAGATAGATAGATAGATATGAACAGATTAAGATAGATAGATAGATAGATAGATAGATAGATAGATAGATAGATAGATATGAACAGATTAAGATAGATAGATACATAGATAGATAGATAGATATGAACAGATTAAGATAGATAGATAGATAGATAGATATGAACAGATTAAGATAGATAGATAGATAGATAGACAGATAGATAGATAGATAGATAGATAGATATGAACAGATTAAGATAGATAGATAGATAGATAGATAGATAGATATGAACAGATTAAGATAGATAGATAGATAGATAGATAGATAGATAGATAGATATGAACAGATTAAGATAGATAGATAGATAGATAGATAGATATGAACAGATTAAGATAGATAGATAGATAGATAGATAGATATGAACAGATTAAGATAGATAGATAGATAGATAGATATGAACAGATTAAGATAGATAGATAGATAGATAGATATGAACAGATTAAGATAGATAGATAGATAGATAGATATGAACAGATTAAGATAGATAGATAGATAGATAGATAGATATGAACAGATTAAGATAGATAGATAGATAGATAGATATGAACAGATTAAGATAGATAGATAGATAGATAGATATGAACAGATTAAGATAGATAGATAGATAGATAGATAGATATGAACAGATTAAGATAGATAGATAGATAGATAGATAGATATGAACAGATTAAGATAGATAGATAGATAGATAGATAGATAGATATGAACAGATTAAGATAGATAGATAGATAGATAGATAGATAGATAGATAGATAGATATGAACAGATTAAGATAGATAGATAGATAGATAGATAGATAGATATGTGAACAGATTAAGATAGATAGATAGATAGATAGATAGATATGAACAGATTAAGATAGATAGATAGATATGAACAGATTAAGATAGATAGATAGATAGATATGAACAGATTAAGATAGATAGATAGATAGATAGATAGATATGAACAGATTAAGATAGATAGATAGATAGATATGAACAGATTAAGATAGATAGATAGATAGATATGAACAGATTAAGATAGATAGATAGATAGATAAGTGAACAGATTAAGATAGATAGATAGATAGATATGAACAGATTAAGATAGATAGATAGATAGATATGAACAGATTAAGATAGATAGATAGATAGATATGAACAGATTAAGATAGATAGATAGATATGAACAGATTAAGATAGATAGATAGATAGATAGATAGATATGAACAGATTAAGATAGATAGATAGATAGATAGATATGAACAGATTAAGATAGATAGATAGATAGATATGAACAGATTAAGATAGATAGATAGATAGATAAGTGAACAGACAGATAGATAGATAGATAGATATGAACAGATTAAGATAGATAGATAGATAGATAGATATGAACAGATTAAGATAGATAGATAGATAGATATGAACAGATTAAGATAGATAGATAGATAGATATGAACAGATTAAGAGATAGATAGATAGATATGAACAGATTAAGATAGATAGATAGATAGATAGATATGAACAGATTAAGATAGATAGATAGATAGATATGAACAGATTAAGATAGATAGATAGATAGATAGATAGATAGATAGATATGAACAGATTAAGATAGATAGATAGATAGATAGATAGATAGATAGAGTGAACAGATTAAGATAGATAGATAGATAGATAGATAGATATGAACAGATTAAGATAGATAGATAGATAGATAGATATGAACAGATTAAGATAGATAGATAGATAGATAGATATGAACAGATTAAGATAGATAGATAGATAGATAGATATGAACAGATTAAGATAGATAGATAGATAGATAGATATGAACAGATTAAGATAGATAGATAGATAGATATGAACAGATTAAGATAGATAGATAGATAGATAGATAGATATGAACAGATTAAGATAGATAGATAGATAGATATGAACAGATTAAGATAGATAGATAGATAGATATGAACAGATTAAGATAGATAGATAGATAGATATGAACAGATTAAGATAGATAGATAGATAGATATGAACAGATTAAGATAGATAGATAGATATGAACAGATTAAGATAGATAGATAGATAGATAGATATGAACAGATTAAGATAGATAGATAGATATGAACAGATTAAGATAGATAGATAGATAGATATGAACAGATTAAGATAGATAGATAGATAGATATGAACAGATTAAGATAGATAGATAGATAGATATGAACAGATTAAGATAGATAGATAGATAGATATGAACAGATTAAGATAGATAGATAGATAGATATGAACAGATTAAGATAGATAGATAGATAGATATGAACAGATTAAGATAGATAGATAGATAGATATGAACAGATTAAGATAGATAGATAGATAGATATGAACAGATTAAGATAGATAGATAGATAGATAGATATGAACAGATTAAGATAGATAGATAGATAGATATGAACAGATTAAGATAGATAGATAGATAGATAGATATGAACAGATTAAGATAGATAGATAGATAGATAGATATGAACAGATAGAAGATAGATAGATAGATAGATATGAACAGATTAAGATAGATAGATAGATAGATATGAACAGATTAAGATAGATAGATAGATAGATATGAACAGATTAAGATAGATAGATAGATAGATATGAACAGATTAAGATAGATAGATAGAGGGATATGAACAGATTAAGATAGATAGATAGATAGATATGAACAGATTAAGATAGATAGATAGATAGATATGAACAGATTAAGATAGATAGATAGATAGATATGAACAGATTAAGATAGATAGATAGATAGATATGAACAGATTAAGATAGATAGATAGATAGATATGAACAGATTAAGATAGATAGATAGATAGATATGAACAGATTAAGATAGATAGATAGATAGATATGAACAGATTAAGATAGATAGATAGATAGATATGAACAGATTAAGATAGATAGATAGATAGATATGGACAGATTAAGATAGATAGATAGATATGAACAGATTAAGATAGATAGATAGATAGATATGAACAGATTAAGATAGATAGATAGATAGATATGAACAGATTAAGATAGATAGATAGATAGATATGAACAGATTAAGATAGATAGATAGATATGAACAGATTAAGATAGATAGATAGATATGAACAGATTAAGATAGATAGATAGATATGAACAGATTAAGATAGATAGATAGATATGAACAGATTAAGATAGATAGATAGATATGAACAGATTAAGATAGATAGATAGATATGAACAGATTAAGATAGATAGATAGATATGAACAGATTAAGATAGATAGATAGATATGAACAGATTAAGATAGATAGATAGATAGATAGATAGATAGATAGATAGATAGATAGATAGATATGAACAGATTAAGATAGATAGATAGATAGATATGAACAGATTAAGATAGATAGATAGATATGAACAGATTAAGATAGATAGATAGATATAAACAGATTAAGATAGATAGATAGATATGAACAGATTAAGATAGATAGATAGATATGAACAGATTAAGATAGATAGATAGATATGAACAGATTAAGATAGATAGATAGATATGAACAGATTAACATAGATAGATAGATATGAACAGATTAACATAGATAGATAGATATGAACAGATTAACATAGATAGATAGATATGAACAGATTAACATAGATAGATAGATATGAACAGATTAACATAGATAGATAGATATGAACAGATTAACATAGATAGATAGATATGAACAGATTAACATAGATAGATAGATAGATAGATAGATATGAACAGATTAAGATAGATAGATAGATAGATAGATAGATATGAACAGATTAAGATAGATAGATAGATAGACATGTGATGAACTTTATGATAGCAAAGAATTTAGTTAATTATTCAACTCTTGTCTTGATGAAGTCCGTCAGGTACTTCTTTTTTGATCTTCATACTGTTCGTTTCCTCACATTATAGATGAGTATAATTTTGCATATATATATATATATATATATATATATATATATATATATATATATAGTCAACATTCCCTCTTTCATGAAGTTTGCGTCTAAAAAAGCAAGGCGCTTTGGCGAAGTTTTCTACAAAATATTTCATGTGATTCTATAACTTATTTTCTTTTCAAAATATTAATCATACAAAAATTGCCCGAATATTTTCTTCATCCAAGCGCCCCCCGCCCCAGACACACCTTCAGCCATTATCACTGTTTTTTCTCCGCTTTACTTCCCGCGGAACATAAAGATTACACTATGCGTGTATGTAGTTACATGAATGTTTCACTCTCCAACCACATCCAGCACATTGTCATGGCTCTGTTGGATATACGTGAAGACCTGCCGGCCTGTCGGTGACATACTCGTCGATTATGCAAAAGTAGTGGTATTATCCACATTTTGAGAGTTACTGAAGATATTGATGTGGGAGAAAGGCAAACCACTCGGCATTGTCCACTATGGCCGCTGCCATAGTATAATTTATGTTCTGAAAAGAAATAATAGGAGAATCGCATCAAATATTGAGCAGATTTTTGTCACAGTGCCATTTTTAGAGAAACTATCGTATATATACTAATATACTTAATTACAATAAAGCAGCATTAATTATTATAGACTAATGTCCGAAAAAACAATGCTAACCTATCAGTAAATTAAATCGTCAATAACCCAACCAGGACTAACTCGTAGGTTAAATAAGGGGAACAAAAAAAAAAACGATCCGTTGTGTGAAACCGCGGTCGGTGTTGGCTCACTTTTAGATTTAGTGTACTGCATACATACATATATATATATATATATCTTTTAAAAAATTCATTAAAAATTTGCGTATACACGCACGCGCGCACACACACACACACATATATATATATATATATATATATATATATATATATAGCCATCCGCAGACAGATCTGTTTCGCTGTATTACAGCTCATCAGTACGGCTTAGACTCCGGTCGCTTCCTAACCCAGGACTGAACTCCGACTGCATCGGCGTCAGTAATGTGTGTGTGTATGTGTGTGTATGTGCATGCGTGCATGCGTGTATACGCAAATTTTTAATGAATTTTTTAAAAGATCCTTTTCCTACGTTCAAGATCTTTTTCGAGATTACTATGGATGTTTGCCGGTGAAAAATACATTAATTTAGAAATTCTTGCAAAAATCAAACATTAGTTGAATTTTAATTACATTTTGAGCACTTATTTACGAATAAATACAATTGTTTCTGAAATTATTTTGTTTAGAAAATCTAGAAAAAATATTGATTTTACATCTGTTACGTGTACACAAAAGATAATTTCACGAAATTTAGAGAAATTATTTTTCGGATGGGAATTAGTTTTTATCAGTTAAAAGCAGGAGTCCTTAGAAAATGTAAGTCACTCACTTTTTTTTTTCAAACGGTTTCCAGAAAATCTGCTCCGAACAGTGAAATAAGTAATGCAATAAAACTAAGATATTATTTAATTAGATAAATTTTTAAAAACGCTTAAGTCATAATGTATATTAAGAACATTTTAGTTTTAAAAACAATTTTTTGATTAATAATGACTTATAGGCGAATTTTTCTTTTTATTTATTATAATTATAATAATGTATGAAGATTCAAAAACATTTATAACATTCTGCAAAATTTAGGCCGTGTTAGGATATAAGTTATTAAGTGAATATTTATTTCTTCTTCTTCAATGTGCCCTGTCACTTCAGGATGTAGGCCATCATTGTTCTCCACGTCTCCCTATCCCTTGTGGCTCTTAATATGTTTGCTCCTGTTACTCCTGGCAACCCCCGTTCTGTCATCCAACTGATCAGGTCCTGCAAATATGTTATCAGCTGCCTTCCTCTGTCTCTCTTTCCTTCTATCTGGCCAGTCAGTATCAGGTTCTCCAGGCTCTTCTTCCTCATTGCGTGTCCCAGGAACTTCAGTTGTCTCTTCCTGATGCTCAGTATTAATTTCGTTTTTGTTGCCATTCTTTCCAACACCTCATCGTTGCTTGCATGCTCAGTTCACGATATCCGTAGCATCCTTCTGTAGAACCACATTTCCGCTGCTTCAAGTTTTGTCCTCATTTTCGATGATATTGTCCAGCATTCACTGCCGTATTGAAGAACTGACATCACATAACAATCCAGCACCCTTTTCTTTGATTCTAGTGTAATTTTCCTCTGTGCTAGTTCTTTACTCAGCTTCTGGAACGCGTCCTTTGCCATGCCAATTCGCCTTCGTATCTCTGTGTCGCACATTCCATCTCCTGTTAGAACACTTCCTAGGTATTTAAATTTTTGTACTTGCTTGATTCTGGTATCCCCCACCTGTATTCGGCATATTGGGTTGCAGCTTTTTCTGATGACCATGCATTCAGTTTTCTTAAAGTTTATTTGTAGTCCTTTTTGTCGCTCTCCACCGCTACCTTCTGTAGGAGGTCTTGTAGTTTCCTTTCCGTGTTTGCAATCAGCACTGTATCATCTGCATACCTTATGTCGTTCAAGTTGTGGCCTCCAATAACAAATCCTGGCGTGTCATCTAGGGTCCTCAAAATATTCTCGCTGTACAGGTTGAACAAATGCGGTGAAAAGACACATCCTTGTCTTACGCCTCTTTCTATCTTTGTAAATCTACTGAGATCGTTACCTATCCGTATGCATGCCGTTTGTTGCCAGTAGAGATTCTTGATTACTCTTATGTCTTTCCCGAAAATGTCGAGGCTGCCGAGCATCTCCATCAATTCTTTGTGTCGTATCTTGTCGAATGCCTTCGCATAGTCAATGAAACATAGGTACAAGTCTTTCTTCATTTGTATTGCCCTTTCGGAGATCATCCTAATCATGAATATGGCGTTCCTTGTTCCAGTCTCTTTGACGAACCCGCACTGTTCCTGTTCTATCTCTGGCCTGATTCTGCTTTTCGCTCTATTCATCAGGATTCTGACAATCAGTTTTGTAATGTGACTCATTAAGCTGATAGTTCTGTGTAGTTCACACTCGTTTGCATCTGGTTTCTTTGGCAGTGCTATAAATATCGACTTGCATAGGTTGTCTGGTATTATTCCACTGCTATAAATTTCGTTTATTATGTCGGTAGTTTTTTCTATGCCATATTCTTCTAAGGCTGTCAGCAGCTCTATCATTATGCCGTCTGATCCAGCTGCTTTGTTTCTGTTCATTTTGGCGATTGTAGCTTCCACTTCGGATTGTAGTATTTCCGGTCCATCCACCTCCTTGTGTATTCTCCGTTGTTCTCTCCTGTCGCAAAAATGTCCCTTATATACTCTTCCCATCGCTGGAGTATTTCCTCTTTCTGCAATATGATTGTTCCATCCTTGGATTTTATGCATCCTGTTGAGGAGCAGATTCTTTGTCCTGTCAGTTTTCTTATCTCTTTATGTATCTCTGCTTTATTGGTCCTGCTCAGTCTCTCTATTTCTGCGCATTTGTTGTTGAGCTATTTCTCTTTAGCTTGTCTGCATTTGTTCCTCATCTCCCTGTGAAGTTTTTTGTATTCTGCTCCATGTCTTGGCGTTATTTTTTGCCTCCGTTGCATCATGTGGAGGATCTCTACGGTCATCCACTCGTTTTTGCTTCTGCGTCTGATTTCCTTTGGGGCTATGTTGTTCGCTGAGGTCACCGTCGCTTCCTTTAGTGAATCCCATTCTGAGTGCCCCTTTTCAATTTATTCTTCATATTTCTTTCTCACGCTGTTATTGAATTTACTAATCAAAAATTGAAAAGTTTTTTTACAAATCATTATGAACTAATAATTTTAAAATAATTTTAAACATTTTTGTGAATAAACGTTCTGATTTTTGTAAGTATAGGAGTTGAAACATGACATTATTATAAAACCTTCATGTTTTAAAGATTATTCACCCTTACGTAAAATTTAAATCTCATAAACTTTATCAGCTGCGTGCAATTTTTCTCCACGATACTTATCGATACGTTCGGCTGTTAATAAATACGATCAGCACATAAAAAAAGACTTCCTGGTGAATACATGATCATATTTTTAATTTTATGCTATGAGTGATATTTCTTTTAAATAAGATTAATTTAACTTTAGATGTGCTCATTTTCCTCAAATAACGTTTCAGAATTATATTTATATATTTGCGAAAATTTTTAAACTTAAAATTAACATTTACTTACAAAGGTATCAATGACCGGTTTTTACTTAAAAATCGATTCCACTCAATATTATTTCTGCTTGAAACCACAGTAAAGAGTATTTGATTATTAGAACTAGTAAATATAATTCTTTAGCTTCCAATTAAAACTACAACTAAAGCTTGAACTACTGTCATTTTAAAACATTTTTCAGCCAGTGTGAAATGAATTCTGATACATATGTTGCAATATTGCAAATCTAAAAATGTATCGGGTCATTGTGAAGCAGTTACCAGGATTATCTGAAACTGGAAAAATTAGCAAAACCAACCTGGACAGTTTCAATTTCCAAAATAAAGCACGACTTTTATTTATAATTGTGTCGCCCCAAGCAAGGCATTTTACTGCAACTGTTGAGCAGGGGTTTACATAGAAGGTGAGTTATGAGAAAGAGTGACAGGTTACAGGGGGGGGTCAGGAAGAGGGTAGGAGAAGTAAGAGAATACTGCTGAGAGTGGAGTGGACGAAGAAAGAAGCATGAGAGAGAGAGAAAGAGTTAGTGAGATAGTAGATGGCTATTGACTTTACATTTGAATTCTTGAAGATTGGATTAACTCAAGGGATCAACACAAATGATGTCACCTACTGGTTAAACCGTATCAATAATTTTGACCAAATGTTCGTTTATCTAGTTTAACATCGGTGATTATTGAACTTTTATTTCAAAAGACTTATTCACTTGGCATTAGAATTCGCAATTGAGTTTTCCGATCTAACTAACGAGGAACGGAAAATAATCATGAGTGCAAAAAGATCTGAATTCATACACAAAAAGAAATAATGGACAAAAACTAAATGTGAGGATCTATTTGACATCATTATGGGATCACTAGACTCCGCTAGGTCCTCAAATCACGTTGGCCTATATATTCTGTATAACCTGACAGCGTATAACGATATGAATATTGTGGAAATAGGGTTATACAGGGATGATAGTCTTATGTTGGTAAAAAATTCCATTAATGTTAAAGCCAATAAAATAAGAAAATTAATCTATAAAGAACTGAAACGTCTTAACCATAAATTGACTATCAAAATTAATTTAATAAAGGTATATTTCCGAAATGTAACACTTAATCTAATCAAAGAAATATCAGTCAGTTAAGTGCCATACGTTATACACGCTTGGATGATCATGTCTTGAAAGAGACATGACTGACTGGACAGAATATTATCCCGCAGTAGGTTGCCATTGCTTTCTGCAGTAGACTGGTTGCCGACCAAGACTATAGAACCCAATCTGTCCTGTTATTTAACCCATAACTGGAAGGAATAGACGGAATAATACCTTTCCTAAGGGTATTTTCACATAAATGAAAACTATGAATTCAGCTGGAATTCGAACTCGGCTCCCCGATTTCTCGTTCCGAGCGAATATCCACTGGACCACAACGCACATCCTCGAAGAAATATACTCTCCCTAAATAAAAAAACTTAATGCTAATACTATATACATCCACCCTAAATTTAACCACCCTCGATCAATCATCAAGAATATACCCTTCTCTATAGAAAACAGAATTAGTAACAATTCTTGTAATAAAAACATTTTTTATAAACATAGCAAATTCTATGACACAGCACTTAAAATCAGCGGCTATAAATGTCCTGATCTGAAATAACAAAAACATAATAACAACAAATAATAACAACAATTATAAAAATAGAAAGAGAAATACTATTTGGTACCCACCCCCACTTGACAAAATGATAAGTACTAAGTTAGGGAATAAATTTCTCAAGTTAATTGAAAAACTTCCCTAAATACAACCCTCTTAGCAAAACTTTTAACAGTTACACACTGAATTTAAGCTATAGCTGTAGTGATAAGCTTAAAAAGATCCTAAAAAAATACTAATAAAATTTTAAACAAATAACCTAAACAGTCAACAACCATCAATATCAAATGTTTAACTTTTAAATACAGTTAAAATATACTTATAATTTCAAATATAGTAAAAATTCAAAATGTATTTTTCAATTATAATTAATTTATTAAAATATATTTAAAATTTAAATTTTATTTTAATTTTCAAGTATAGTTGAAATATAGTTTAACTTTTGAATTTTTAAATATATCAAAAGTTTAAATGTTAAATATAGTTAAAATATACTTATAATTTTAAATATAAAAATACAAAATTTATTTTTAATCCATAATTTTTAAAATATAGGTTAATATATAGTAATTTTTAAAATATAGTTGATTTTTTACCCTAAATTATTCTTATTCTTGCCTAATATGATATAACTAGCCATCTATAATCTATCGCCTATTGATTGATAATCAATCTCCTATTGATTGATAATCTATCCCCTATTGTTGATAATCTATCCCCTATTGTTGATAATCAATCCCCTATTGATTGATAATCTATCCCCTGTTGATTGATTCTCTCGACTTTTGCTAATTTAATGTGCTACAGCTTCATGGATAGGACCTCCACGGACTCATATAGATATGTGTGACGTGCAGTGTATTTAAAAATAACATTCCTGTCCTTGTCTCTTGTCCGATACTTTGAGTTGAATAATAACTTAAAGAAAATCTAGTAACCGTTTCTTCGTTTTTCTTCCGACATGGCTTTTCTTTTGGTATTATGCTGTTCGCTGATGTCACTAAAACTACTCATAGTGCGTCTTATTCTGGGATCCTTTTTTATCATTTCACCCCAAGCAAGACATTCTACTACCACTTTTGCGCAGTGGGCTACATAGGAGAAAGTGATGAGAAAGCGGAGTTAGTTATAGGAAATGTCAAGGAGGAGGATAATAGACGGATGAGAATACCGAGAATGGGGATGGAGAAAAGAAGTTGAGAGAATGGATGCAATTCAGTGACATAGGGGATGTCTATTGACCTTACATTTAAATTCCTGGAGATTGTAGCTGTCGGAGAAGCAAGTATATGGAAAAGAATTCCACAGGCGGGTTGTGCGTGAAAAGAAGCTGTTAGAGTAGAAATTGCGGTTACATTTTATTGGTTTCACTGTAGGACCTAGTTCCTAATAGCTCCTGTAAATTCATGCATAGGGGCACCAGTGATGTAAATTCATTGGAGCAGAAGCTGTGAAAGTATTTATAAAAGAGGCACAGGGAAGCCACGTCATGCTGGTGAGAGAGCGACTGCAGCCAAGCTGCCAAGTCGGTATCGATCACATTACAGATTCTCCGTTGGATTTTGTCAAGAACACCGAGGTGAAAAGCAGGGGCACCCGAACAGATGTGGCAGCAGTATTCAATACACGGGCGGTTGGTAGATTTATATATGTGCAGGATGGACTCAGACGGGAAACACTTCCTGGCTCTACACAGTGAACCGACCTTCTTAGCAGCGGATTTAGCAATGGATTCGATATAGTCATTCCACTGTTTCCAAATTGTTCTTCGTATTTCGTTTTCACGCTCTCTGTATACACTTCCTGCGGGTTTAGGTCATTCACGAGTCTATTGTACTGTAGTCTTTGGGGCCGTGTTAGGTTTCTTTAATTTTCTTAGTTGAATCCTTAGTTTGCACTCACCCGGTAGTTGGTCGCTTCCGCAGTCAGTACATGGATAGAATTATTTTAATTTGTGACAAGAGTGTTAATTATGTTTCTTCTTATATATGCCGTTTTGCTCTCTAAAACTTTCTTTTTTTTTTTGCAGCTTTTATTATTGTTTGTCTTTTTTCAATCTTTTCTAGTTCGTATTCTGCTAATCAATTACAAAAACTCGATAGGTAACCTATCCAGTGTTTCCCTCTCTACCACCTGCATATAATACGACATTTCAGTGTCAAATTCTCCATGCATTCTTTCTTAATGTGCCCTAGAAATCTTAAATATCTCTTTCTGCTAAAAACTCTTAATTATTTCAGTATCTTTTCGTTGGTATTTAATATATGCTACCTTCTGCTACTGTAGAAGTAAGACCGTTACTAAAAAGGATCATTTTTCGGTTTAATATTTACATATTCGGCTTTAAACCCAAGTGATGTCACCCTTTCTATTAATACTCTGTCGTTATGATTTTATCTAAATGTATATAAGGCAAGATTTTTGTGTGTGTCTGTATATCTGTATGTATGTATGTATGTATGTATGTATGTATGTATGTATGTCCTTTATAAAAATCTACAATTTTTATTCGATTCTCATCAAACTTCACTATATTGAATCCATAGCAAAATCTACTGCTAAGAAGGTTGGGTCACTATGTCGATCCAGGATGTTTTTTCCACCTGAATCCATCCTGCATATATACAAGTCAACCATCCGTCCGTGCATGGAGTACTGCTGCCATTTATGGTCAGGTGCTCCTGCCGTTCTCCTCAGTGTTCTTGACAGGCTCCAAAGGAGAGACTATAATGTGATAGTCGGCTCGACTGCAGCCACTTCCCCATCGTCGAAATGTGGCCTCCCTTTGTCTGTTCTATAAATACTTTCATGGCTTCTGCTCAGACGAACTTAAGTCACTGATTGACGTGTTTTGTCATTTCCTGACTTGCTTTGGCGAGCGTCAGACGTTTTGTTTGCAATAACCCATTTGGACTACTTTTATTTCACACAAAAGACCCCTCTTTGGTTTAGCTAAGTTTAATTTTATTTATCTTTTCGTTTTCTTGCTTTGTTTTTTAATTTTATTTTCTAGCTTTTTGTATTTTAGTTTCGTATTTTTTGACGGCCATATTTGTTTTTGTTTAGGTCGGCCGTCTTGAATTTATTTTTTGTTTCTCTTTTTTTTTCAGTATCCGTTTGGCCTTAAGTGCCATATTTATTTTTGTTTAAAAACTTTTCTTTTAATAGTAACTTTCATTTGAATTTTTGACCAAAAAAAAAACCGTTTAATTTATTTTTTTTCCACTTTTCTTTTTAACCCCTCCCCATATTTCATTTACGGAGGTTGCCTTAGGCGACTTTTCGCTTTTTGTTTGACTTGCGTATTTATTTTCTTTGTGTAGTTTGTTTCATTGTTGTAAAGTTTATTCGTTGTACAAATTTAATTCGTTTATTCCTTTTTTGTAAACTTTATTTATCCCAGCAAAGTTTATTTTTTGCCCCTCCTCCTATTTTTAACGAGAGTAGCCTTTTTTTAGGCAGCTCCTTTTTTTTTGTTTGTTTTATTTTTTTTTTCTTTTTATTGTAACTTGTAAAGTTTATTCATTGTTTGTTTTCGTTTATTTTGGTAAACCTCTCTAGAGGCTTATCTTTTGCCGTTTTAAGGCAATTTCTTAGTGTAATATTGGCCGCTAAAGGCTAGTATTTTGGCCGTTACTGTCTGAACTTAATCTGTATTTATTTTAAAATCCTTCGGGGTTTGTTGTTGTTATTTTAAAACCGTTTTCTTGTCTTTCTTTGTTGCTTGTTTAGTTTGTGTTTTTTTATTTATTTTCCTTATATATATTTTTTTTCCCCATTTTTTTCTCCCGCCTTTTCCCACCCCTTCATTTAAGTTTGATTGGTGGAAAAACAAAAAAAAAAGTGTTCAGTGGAGTGACGAAACTTAAAAATGGCCGACACTAGTCGGTCTATAAAGAAAAAATTGGATTTCGACCCCCCTTGGAAGGGCCCACCGGAAAAAACCGATGAGGCATTTCCACCTCTTCCGGGAGAAGAGCATGGCCAAAGAAAAAGACAAAGATAATGTTATGAAAGCAGCAATGGCCGAGAATGGCCAGAAAAATGTTGAAGAGAAAAACAAGACAATGAAAGATGCTTTGACCGGGGAATCGCCCTGTGGCTGGAAGTCCCCTCCGAAATGCACGATCAATCTGGCGGAGTTCTTGGAGAGAGCTAAGAGCTACGCACACCTTGTCGTAGAAGGTGGGCTCTTGGAGGATCCCCAAGAATTAAAGAGGATTGGAAAAAAAATAGTGTCAGTCTTCGTGGTGGACAAGCGTACGCGCAAAATTTGTCGCAGCACGAAAGACATGGTGTTGAAAACACTACAGTCAAAGGGGTATAAGCCCTTAAGAATAGTTAAAGGTGCGGGCTTCTTCATGTGGGACATACTGCTACCCACGCCAGAAGATTGCCTAAAATTGGCAACTGAAGAAATTATTACAAAAGATCATATTTTTAGAACGGAGTATGATGGCAAAAGAAGGACCAAGGTAGCAGTGTATGAGGTTCCTCCTCAGGTCATCGGGGAGCATCTGGCTGCGTACTTTTCGCAGTTTGGCCAAATTTTAGATGCCTCCTGCGAGGACCTGACCGGGGGATGGTCTTTTGATATTATGATCAGCCGTGAAGACTTCGAGACTATCCCCAACTGTCTTGACGTAGGGGGCCTGAGCCTACCGGTAATAGTTACCGGTCGCAAACCGAAATGCTGGAGGTGCGGAGAGATTGGTCACCTCTCCTCCTCCTGCCCAGAGAAGAAGTCCTCTGGAAGCCAGGCCCCAGTCGACCAAAATCCCCCTCTGGCCGCTTCTGTTACATCCGTCTCGCCCGTAGTGGGCATGCCAATACCCAGGACCGGTACGGCAGTTACCCCGGTTGGGAACAAAAAAGTTCCCTCACCCTCCGAAAAACCATCACCAGCTGCAAGTGCAGCCACGGAGAAGGATAAGGGGGGGTGGCTGGTTGCTGGCAGGGCCAGGGGGAAGCGCCAAGCTGCGGAACCTCGGTCCCCGGAGACCCCAAAGACTAAAGGCACTTACAGCCCCACTCCCTCTACCAGCAAGAAGGGCGATGCCTCGGCTTGGTCAGCCCCGAAACTGGAGGAATTGAAAAAGGCATACGATCCTGGATACGAAAAAACCCTAAAAATTAAGGAGCTGAAGAAACAGCTAGAAAAACGTTCTTTTCGGCCATCAGAAGAGCGCATAAAACAACTGGAAAAACGTCGCTCGTGCCCCTCGGCCTCTGCCCCGTCCTCCCCTCAGAAGAAAAAGACGGAGAGACCGAAGAAAGTGCATTCTTCTCAGCCCACGCCCAGGAAACCTTCCCCTCGCAGTCGAGATCCCAGCCCTATTATTAACTACTTCAGAGTCTCTCCCTGCCTCTCTCCCTGTCCCTCTCCCCAGAAACAGATGCCTCCACCAGCCAAAAGACAAAGAAGTCCCTCAGCTGAAGATAAGGAGGCCAGAAAGAAACCGGCCAAAGTTCCATACAGGCAAGGGGAGGACATCTGCTGCATTTCCCCGGCCCAGGCTGAACGCGCCAAGAACTTCGGGAATAGGATAAAACAATTGAAGGCGCTTTTAGCCATGAAAAAATGTGGCGAGAAAGACATAGAAATCCCGAAAAACTTTCCCAGCGCTCAGAGGCTGCTGACAGTGATCCGCACTGGGCCGGGTGCGCGGCAGACTTGGGGCATGGTCGAGGAGGCCGCAAGATCAATTCCCATGGATCCTCCCATAATATCCACAAAGACGGAGAAGCTCAATAATCTGGAAAAATTTTGTTCAGGACGGGTCCCGGTTTTAGTTCACCCCTCCCTCTATAGGGCTCTAAAACTAACCTTTCCCTGGGATGTTGGCGGCGTCTCCTCTGACGGCACCATCAAGAATGAGATGGGCCATGGGTCCATGGGAGAGGCTGTCGGCATCCTTTCCCCGACCATGTTCTGTCCAGGACCCCAACCCTAATTACGTATCACAATGGCTTTATGGTTAGCAAGTATAAATGCCCGGGGGCTGAGGTCCGAGTCTCGGAGGGTGAGACTCACTCATGATCTCCAGCGCCTCGGTGTGGATGTTTGCTGTTTACAGGAGACCCGTTTTTCAGCTGGCGACCATGAGAGCATACTGTCTAGGGATTACGATCTCTTTTCAGCATGTTTTGATGGTCGTTCTAGAGGTGTCTCCTGGCTAGTGAGCAAGTCATTGAATGCGGTGTGTACGCTTGTCTTCGCGGATCCAGCGGGCAGGATTTGTGTGCTGGATATTACCATAAAGGAGAAGTCTTTTCGCCTCATTGGGGTTTATGCGCCCAATGTCCATGCGGAGCGTCCTGCTTTGTTTCGGCAGCTCGAGTCGTTCTTTGGAACATCGAGGCGGGTAATTTTAGCGGGGGATTGGAATGCCGTCCTTGACCCTGAGAAAGATCGGATAGGAGAAAGATCGGGTACTAACAACCCGGATGTGAAACCATTTCGGGAATTTATCGACAGGAATGATCTTGTCGATAAATACCGAAATGAACACCCCCGGGAGGTAGTGTGGACTTGGACTAATAGGGGCAGCTCGGTTTCGAAGGTAAGCGCCAGCTACCTCGACCGAGTCCTAGTTAAGAGAGTCGACGTAGGGCTCTTAGGTTGTCCAAGTTTCCATTCGATAGTTTACACGGATCATAGGCTCGTCCGGGTTCGTGTAAACTTAGATAAGCCTAAGGTTAAGTTGGCTGGTTACTGGAAATTGAACGCGTCATTATTTGATAGCCAAGATTTCCAGCACCAGCTTTTACTAACACTAAAGCGGGAACTGACGGGGGCTGTGGTTGGGAATAAGTGGTGGGACACTCTAAAATCAAAACTTAGGTCGTTTGCTGCCGACTATAGTCGTCGGCTCAACTTAGCTAATTTAGCGGCGCAAACGGCAGTAGAAAAGAAAGTTGATCGGGCAGTTAAATCCCGTAATAGTGGGGACGTAGCCTTAGCTAGGGCCGAGCTGGCCTCCTTGCTTATCAAGAAGGATCAAGCTCTGGTAGTTAGGGCTAGGTTAAAAAGAATGTCTTCTGAGGCAACGAATATGGCCGCAGAATTGCGTGCAGAAGAAGCTAGGCGAGCAGTCAATCGGCATATCAAGGACATCACATTGCCGGATGGACGTACCGTGACTACAGACGTGGGTATATGTGGGGCTTTTCGGGATTACTTCCAGGATCTTTTCACCAGGGAGCCCGGTCTGAGTTCGGCTCAGTTCGATACCTATTTGGCTGACTTTCCCCGCCTCTCGGCGGCTGAAGCGGCTAGGTGCGAGGGGCCCATAACAGAGTCGGAAATCTGGGATGCGCTGAAATTGGTTGGCCGGGACAAAACTCCAGGATTGGATGGTCTTCCCTACGAACTGTACTTGAGGCAGTCGTCCGTTTTTGTTCCTCTGCTGGCTCTTGTTTATAACAACTGGATGAAGCAGGGGTCTATACCTCGACGCTTCACCAGGGGTGTAATCAAGTTGCTTCGCAAGAGCAAGGACGGTGGGGGTGGCATAGATAATTATCGGCCTTTAACGATGTTAAATACTGACTTAAAGATTTTTGCCAAGATCTTGGCCGGCCGTTTGCAGGCTGTCCTATCTAGTCTGATTGGCCCCGAGCAGACTTGTGCTGTGAAGGGCAGGACTATTCAGGACAACCTTCATTTGGTACGCCTGATCATCGAGAAAACCGACACTGAAGCCGCGCTGATCAATTTGGATCAGTCCAAGGCGTTCGATAGGGTTGACCATCGCTTCTTGGAATCTGTCCTTTCCGCCGCCGGTTTCGGGCCGTACTTTCGCACCTGGATCCGACTGCTGTATGAGTCCCCCGGTGCGCTGGTGGAAGTGAATGGGGTAAGATCGAAGCCCTTCACATTATCTCGCTCCATTCGTCAAGGTTGTCCACTTTCGCCTTTGCTTTACGTTCTTGCGTTGGAGCCTTTCCTTCGCAAGTTAAAGGCGAATCCGGTCCTTCGCGGAATTTCCCTACCTGGTGCTACCACCTCGGCCAGGTACTCCGCCTATGCTGACGACGTTTCGGTTTTTGTGTCGAGCAAAGCCGAGATTGACGAAGTTAGCAAAGAAATCAGATGCTATGAGACGGTGACAGGGGCCAAGATCAATCGCGATAAGTCTGTTGGCTTGCGATTGGGTGCGTGGAAGGGAGTTTCTCTTCCCGGACCTTTCCTCTGGACGGACGGGCCGATCAAGATTCTCGGCGTCTTTTTCGGTCCTGATCTCCAGTTGGAAATGAATTGGTCGGAGGTTCGAGAGAAGGCCGAGGCCGCAGTTCATCTGTGGACTCGGAGGAATCTTTCCTTAAAGGGGAGGGCGGAAGTATGTGCCTCGCACATCTACCCGATTCTCCTTTACCGACTCTCCGTACTTCCTCTCCCGTGTGCCATTCGTTTGGGATTGATTCAGCTCTTGTTCTCTTTCCTTTGGCGAGAAGGCAAGGCTCCCAAGGTGCGTCGCGAGATCTGTTACCTTCATCCATCTGAAGGCGGTCTGGGCATGCCTAGCGTTGAGATTCGTCAACATACGCTTCGCATTAGATTCCTGGATCGAATGTGTATGCTAGCGGATGAGAAAGGCGCCCTCGTTAAAGAGGACGTCCATAAAAACTTTCCATCCTTGAGAAGTGTGCATTTGTCGGAGGAAGAGGCCGGCCGTATTCCTCGTGGCGAATGCTCCTTCTATAAAGAATGTCGTTTGGCTCTCCAGTTTCTCTTGCGGGCTACGGATGGCCTCTCCAACGCCCAATCGTTGTCTCTTAGGGCATTATATCGGGTGTTAGTTAGGGGGGCCGTTCAAGATGAACTGATTGGCGAGCTCGGGCTTACGAAGCAGGAGGCTCGCTCCATATGGCCTTGGGCGCCTGGGTTGAAATGTCTCACTAACGATGAGGCATCACTCACCTGGCTGATGATTCGAAAGGCTCTCTGGGTAGGCAAGAAACTTCATGTAGCGGGCCTAACACCGAAATCAACCTGCGTGCGTTGTGGGCTGTCGGCGGAATCCGTCGATCATGCCTTCTTCCACTGCAGTGTTGTTGCGCCGCTATGTAAGTTCCTTGAAGATCTCATGGTCCGTATGCTGCGTGGAAAGTTCTTTGTCCTTGAGGCTAGTTCTGTTTGTAGCAATGTCGTACCTCCGTTATCTAGGGCTGAGCACTATGTGCTCTTTTGCTTACTAGGTGTTATGCGAATCGTGATTTGGACGACGCGACAGAAGGAATTCTATGGTGATGAGAAGTTTACCTCTTCCCAACTGATCTTGTTCTTTAAGCATCAGCTTAAAGTCAAGATCAGGACGGAAAGGAAACGACTCACTCCATCTGAATTTGGCAAAAGGTGGGTGAGTCTTGCGCGTCTCTGTCGAGTGAAAGGTGCTGACCTGGAGTGGTTGTTTGATGCTGGTTAGGCATCAGGATATTGGGTGTGCTGGGCACAACATGTGCACCCCTTCCCTGTTAGTTTAGAGTAGGAAGTATTTGATTTTCTGTTTTCTCTCTTTAAAGGTAACTTAGCTAGGTTATGATTGCTCATTGGCCCCACTTTTTTCTTTTTGGCCCCAGTTTTCTTTTAGTTTAATCCCCCACCCCCTTTCCCACCTTAGGTGTTCAACAATGTTAGTTCTCCGGTGGATGCGTGGCGTCTTTCGTTATTTTTCAAGTGTGTTTTTCGTTTTTGTTATGGTGTTTAAATGTGTGAGTGATTGTGTGAGTGTTTGCTGATCGGATAAGTGGTATTATGATATTTCTAAAGCCACGCATTATATTTCGTCCGGGGAAGTGATTTTGCTGTCACAATATTAGAAGTAGTGGGGGGCTTTTATTACTAATACGATTTTATTTAGTTTCTTGTATATATCGTTCTTTCATTGTATAAAACCATTGGGGATATTTTAATTGTTGTTATTTTCTGCCCATGCCCTCCACTGAATATTGTAAATATGGGAGTTAAGTAGGACAACATAGAGCAGCCGAGGTATTATGGTGAACGTGGTAAGAATGGTAAGTAAAAATGTGGTATTATGGTGTAAGGATTATTATAAGTATGTCAGGGTCGACGAAAGTGAATAGCTAAGTTAAAGTAGGACAGATGATGACCAGCCTTCCCCATCCCCAATTTCGGCCTTGTGCCACATTTTTTGTATTCGTACAAAAATAAATAAAACTTAAGTCACTGATTGACGTGTTTTGTCATTTCCTGACTTGCTTTGACGAGCGTCAGACTTTTTGTTTGCAAATAACCCATTTGGACTACTTTTATTTCACACAAAAGACCCCTCTTTGGTTTAGCTAAGTTTAATTTTATTTATCTTTTCGTTTTTCTTGCTTTGTTTTTTAATTTTATTTTCTAGCTTTTTGTATTTTAGTTTCGTATTTTTTTTGGCGGCCATATTTGTTTTTGTTTAGGTCGGCCGTCTTGAATTTAATTTTTGTTTCTCTTTTTTTCAGTATCCGTTTGGCCTTAAGTGCCATATTTATTTTTGTTTAAAAACTTTTCTTTTAATAGTAACTTTCATTTGAATTTTTGACCAAAAAAAACCGTTTAATTTATTTTTTTTTCCACTTTTCTTTTTAACCCCTCCCCATATTTCATTTACGGAGGTTGCCTTAGGCGACTTTTTGCTTTTTGTTTGACTTGCGTATTTATTTTCTTTGTGTAGTTTGTTTCATTTTTGTAAAGTTTATTCGTTGTACAAATTTAATTCGTTTATTCCTTTTTTGTAAACTTTATTTATCCCAGCAAAGTTTATTTTTTGCCCCTCCTCCTATTTTTAACGAGAGTAGCCTTTTTTAGGCAGCTCCTTTTTTTTTTGTTTGTTTTATTTCTTTTTATTGTAACTTGTAAAGTTTATTCATTGTTTGTTTTCGTTTATTTTGGTAAACCTCTCTAGAGGCTTATCTTTTTGCCGTTTTAAGGCATTTTCTTAGTGTAGTTTTGGCCTTTAAAGGCTAGTGTTTTGGCCGTTATTGGCTAAACTTATTCTTTATCTATTTTAAAATCCTTCGGGGTTTGTTGTTTTTATTTTAAAACCGTTTCCTTGTCTTTCTTTGTTGCTTGTTTAGTTTGTGTTTTTATTTATTTTTATTTATATATATATTTTTTTTCCATTTTTTACTCCCGCCTTTTCCCACCCCTCCATATAAGTTAGATTGGTGGAGAAAAAAAACAAAAAAGTGTTGAGTGGAGTTGTGAAACTTAAAAATGGCCGACACTAGTCGGTCAATAAAGAAAAAATTGAACTTTGACCCCCCTTGGAAGGGCCCACCGGAAAAAACCGATGAGGCATTTCCCCCTCTTCCGGGAGAAGAGCATGGCAAAGAAAAAGACAAAGACAAAGAAATGAAAGCAACTATGGCCGAGAATGGCCAGAAAAACGTTGAAGAAAAAGACAAGACAACGAAAGATGCTGAGGCCGGGGAATCGCCCTGTGGCTGGAAGTCCCCTCCGAAATGCACGATCAATCTGGCGGAGTTCTTGGAGAGAGCTAAGAGCTACGCACACCTTGTCGTAGAAGGTGGGCTCTTGGAGGATCCCCAAGAATTAAAGAGGATTGAAAAAAAAATAGTGTCAGTCTTCGTGGTGGACAAGCGTACGCGCAAAATTTGTCGCAGCACGAAAGACATGGTGGTGAAAACACTACAGTCAAAGGGGTATAAGCCCTTAAGAATAGTTAAAGGTGCGGGCTTCTTCATGTGGGACATACTGCTACCCACGCCAGAAGATTGCATAAAATTGGCAACGGAAGACCTGATAGCGAAAGATCTCATATTCAGATGTGAGTACGATGGCAAACGAAGGACCAAGGTAGCAGTGTATGAGGTTCCTCCTCAGGTCATCGGGGAGCATCTGGCTGCGTACTTTTCGCAGTTTGGCCAAATTTTAGATGCCTCCTGCGAAGACCTGACCGGGGGATGGTCTTTTGATATTATGATCAGCCGTGAAGACTTCGAGACTATCCCCAACTGTCTTGACGTAGGGGGCCTGAGCCTACCGGTAATAGTTACCGGTCGCAAACCGAAATGCTGGAGGTGCGGAGAGATTGGTCACCTCTCCTCCTCCTGCCCAGAGAAGAAGTCCTCTGGAAGCCAGGCCCCAGTCGACCAAAATCCCCCTCTGGCCGCTTCTGTTAAATCCGTCTCGCCCGTAGTGGGCATGCCAATACCCAGGACCGGTGCGGCAGTTACCCCGGTTGGGAACAAAAAAGGTCCCTCACCCCCCGGAAAACCATCACCAGCTGCAAGTGCAGCCACGGGGAAGGATAAGGGGGAGTGGCTGGTTGTTGGCAGGGCCAGGGGGAAGCGCCAAGCTGCGGAACCTCGGTCCCCGGAGACCCCAAAGACTAAAGGCACGTACAGCCCCGCTCCCTCTACCAGCAAGAAGGGCGATGCCTCGGCCTGGTCTGCTCCTAAATTGGAAGACCTTAAGAAAGCATACGATCCTGGTTATGAAAAAACCCTAAAAATTAAGGAGCTGAAGAAACAGCTAGAGAAACGTTCTTTTCGGCCATCAGAAGAGCGCATAAAGCAACTAGAAAAACGTCGCTCGTGCCCCTCGGCCTCTGCCCCGTCCTCCCCTCAAAAGAAAAAGACGGAGAGACCGAAGAAAGTGCATTCTTCTCAACCCACGCCCAGGAAACCTTCCCCTCGAAGTCGAGATCCCAGCCCAATTATCAATTATTTCAGAGTCTCTCCCTGCCTCTCTCCCTGTCCCTCTCCTCCAAAACTGATGCCGCCTCCATTAAAAAGGCAAAGGAGTGCTTCATCGGAGGACAAAGAAACGCGCAAGAAGCCTGTAAAAGTGCCGTACAGACAAGGGGAGGACATCTGCCGTATTTCCCCGGCCCAGGCCGAAAGGGCCAAGGACTTTGGAAAGAGAATTAAACAACTTAACGCGCTCTTGGCAATGAAGAAGTGCGGGGACAAGGATGTGGAAGTGCCACAGAACTTCCTAACTGCTCAGAGGATATTAACAGTTATCCGCACGGGGTCGGGGGCGCGGCAGGTGTGGGGCATGGTCGAGGAGGCGGCCAAAGTAATATCCCTGACTCCACCAATCATCACTACAAAATCAGAAAGACTAACAAACTTGGAGAAATTTTGTTCAGGACGGGTCCCTGTTTTAGTTCACCCCTCCCTTTATAGGGCTCTAAAACTAACCTTTCCCTGGGATGTTGGCGGCGTCTCCTCTGACGGCACCATCAAGAATGAGATGGGCCATGGGTCCATGGGAGAGGCTGTCGGCATCCTTTCCCCGACCATGTTCTGTCCAGGACCCCAACCCTAATTACGTATCACAATGGCTTTATGGTTAGCAAGTATAAATGCCCGGGGGCTGAGGTCCGAGTCTCGGAGGGTGAGACTCACTCATGATCTCCAGCGCCTCGGTGTGGATGTTTGCTGTTTACAGGAGACCCGTTTTTCAGCTGGCGACCATGAGAGCATACTGTCTAGGGATTACGATCTCTTTTCAGCATGTTTTGATGGTCGTTCTAGAGGTGTCTCCTGGCTAGTGAGCAAGTCATTGAATGCGGTGTGTACGCTTGTCTTCGCGGATCCAGCGGGCAGGATTTGTGTGCTGGATATTACCATAAAGGAGAAGTCTTTTCGCCTCATTGGGGTTTATGCGCCCAATGTCCATGGGGAGCGTCCTGCTTTGTTTCGGCAGCTCGAGTCGTTCTTTGGAACATCGAGGCGGGTAATTTTAGCGGGGGATTGGAATGCCGTCCTTGACCCTGAGAAAGATCGGATAGGAGAAAGATCGGGTACTAACAACCCGGATGTGAAACCATTTCGGGAATTTATCGACAGGAATGATCTTGTCGATAAATACCGAAATGAACACCCCCGGGAGGTAGTGTGGACTTGGACTAATAGGGGCAGCTCGGTTTCGAAGGTAAGCGCCAGCTACCTCGACCGAGTCCTAGTTAAGAGAGTCGACGTAGGGCTCTTAGGTTGTCCAAGTTTCCATTCGATAGTTTACACGGATCATAGGCTCGTCCGGGTTCGTGTAAACTTAGATAAGCCTAAGGTTAAGTTGGCTGGTTACTGGAAATTGAACGCGTCATTATTTGATAGCCAAGATTTCCAGCACCAGCTTTTACTAACACTAAAGCGGGAACTGACGGGGGCTGTGGTTGGGAATAAGTGGTGGGACACTCTAAAATCAAAACTTAGGTCGTTTGCTGCCGACTATAGTCGTCGGCTCAACTTAGCTAATTTAGCGGCGCAAACGGCAGTAGAAAAGAAAGTTGATCGGGCAGTTAAATCCCGTAATAGTGGGGACGTAGCCTTAGCTAGGGCCGAGCTGGCCTCCTTGCTTATCAAGAAGGATCAAGCTCTGGTAGTTAGGGCTAGGTTAAAAAGAATGTCTTCTGAGGCAACGAATATGGCCGCAGAATTGCGTGCAGAAGAAGCTAGGCGAGCAGTCAATCGGCATATCAAGGACATCACATTGCCGGATGGACGTACCGTGACTACAGACGTGGGTATATGTGGGGCTTTTCGGGATTACTTCCAGGATCTTTTCACCAGGGAGCCCGGTCTGAGTTCGGCTCAGTTCGATACCTATTTGGCTGACTTTCCCCGCCTCTCGGCGGCTGAAGCGGCTAGGTGCGAGGGGCCCATAACAGAGTCGGAAATCTGGGATGCGCTGAAATTGGTTGGCCGGGACAAAACTCCAGGATTGGATGGTCTTCCCTACGAACTGTACTTGAGGCAGTCGTCCGTTTTTGTTCCTCTGCTGGCTCTTGTTTATAACAACTGGATGAAGCAGGGGTCTATACCTCGACGCTTCACCAGGGGTGTAATCAAGTTGCTTCGCAAGAGCAAGGACGGTGGGGGTGGCATAGATAATTATCGGCCTTTAACGATGTTAAATACTGACTTAAAGATTTTTGCCAAGATCTTGGCCGGCCGTTTGCAGGCTGTCCTATCTAGTCTGATTGGCCCCGAGCAGACTTGTGCTGTGAAGGGCAGGACTATTCAGGACAACCTTCATTTGGTACGCCGGATCATCGAGAAAACCGACACTGAAGCCGCGCTGATCAATTTGGATCAGTCCAAGGCGTTCGATAGGGTTGACCATCGCTTCTTGGAATCTGTCCTTTCCGCCGCCGGTTTCGGGCCGTACTTTCGCACCTGGATCCGACTGCTGTATGAGTCCCCCGGTGCGCTGGTGGAAGTGAATGGGGTAAGATCGAAGCCCTTCACATTATCTCGCTCCATTCGTCAAGGTTGTCCACTTTCGCCTTTGCTTTACGTTCTTGCGTTGGAGCCTTTCCTTCGCAAGTTAAAGGCGAATCCGGTCCTTCGCGGAATTTCCCTACCTGGTGCTACCACCTCGGCCAGGTACTCCGCCTATGCTGACGACGTTTCGGTTTTTGTGTCGAGCAAAGCCGAGATTAACGAAGTTAGCAAAGAAATCAGATGCTATGAGACGGTGACAGGGGCCAAGATCAATCGCGATAAGTCTGTTGGCTTGCGATTGGGTGCGTGGAAGGGAGTTTCTCTTCCCGGACCTTTCCTCTGGACGGACGGGCCGATCAAGATTCTCGGCGTCTTTTTCGGTCCTGATCTCCAGTTGGAAATGAATTGGTCGGAGGTTCGAGAGAAGGCCGAGGGCGCAGTTCATCTGTGGACTCGGAGGAATCTTTCCTTAAAGGGGAGGGCGGAAGTATGTGCCTCGCACATCTACCCGATTCTCCTTTACCGACTCTCCGTACTTCCTCTCCCGTGTGCCATTCGTTTGGGATTGATTCAGCTCTTGTTCTCTTTCCTTTGGCGAGAAGGCAAGGCTCCCAAGGTGCGTCGCGAGATCTGTTACCTTCATCCATCTGAAGGCGGTCTGGGCATGCCTAGCGTTGAGATTCGTCAACATACGCTTCGCATTAGATTCCTGGATCGAATGTGTATGCTAGCGGATGAGAAAGGCGCCCTCGTTAAAGAGGACGTCCATAAAAACTTTCCATCCTTGAGAAGTGTGCATTTGTCGGAGGAAGAGGCCGGCCGTATTCCTCGTGGCGAATGCTCCTTCTATAAAGAATGTCGTTTGGCTCTCCAGTTTCTCTTGCGGGCTACGGATGGCCTCTCCAACGCCCAATCGTTGTCTCTTAGGGCATTATATCGGGTGTTAGTTAGGGGGGCCGTTCAAGATGAACTGATTGGCGAGCTCGGGCTTACGAAGCAGGAGGCTCGCTCCATATGGCCTTGGGCGCCTGGGTTGAAATGTCTCACTAACGATGAGGCATCACTCACCTGGCTGATGATTCGAAAGGCTCTCTGGGTAGGCAAGAAACTTCATGTAGCGGGCCTAACACCGAAATCAACCTGCGTGCGTTGTGGGCTGTCGGCGGAATCCGTCGATCATGCCTTCTTCCACTGCAGTGTTGTTGCGCCGCTATGTAAGTTCCTTGAAGATCTCATGGTTCGTATGCTGCGTGGAAAGTTCTTTGTCCTTGAGGCTAGTTCTGTTTGTAGCAATGTCGTACCTCCGTTATCTAGGGCTGAGCACTATGTGCTCTTTTGCTTACTAGGTGTTATGCGAATCGTGATTTGGACGACGCGACAGAAGGAATTCTATGGTGATGAGAAGTTTACCTCTTCCCAACTGATCTTGTTCTTTAAGCATCAGCTTAAAGTCAAGATCAGGACGAAAGAAACGACTCACTCCATCTGAATTTGGCAAAAGGTGGGTGAGTCTTGCGCGTCTCTGTCGAGTGAAAGGTGCTGACCTGGAGTGGTTGTTTGATGCTGGTTAGGCATCAGGATATTGGGTGTGCTGGGCACAACATGTGCACCCCTTCCCTGTTAGTTTAGAGTAGGAAGTATTTGATTTTCTGTTTTCTCTCTTTAAAGGTAACTTAGCTAGGTTATGATTGCTCATTGGCCCCACTTTTTCTTTTTGGCCCCAGTTTTCTTTTAGTTTAATCCCCCACCCCCTTTCCCACCTTAGGTGTTCAACAATGTTAGTTCTCCGGTGGATGCGTGGCGTCTTTCGTTATTTTTCAAGTGTGTTTTTCGTTTTTGTTATGGTGTTTAAATGTGTGAGTGATTGTGTGAGTGTTTGCTGATCGGATAAGTGGTATTATGATATTTCTAAAGCCACGCATTATATTTCGTCCGGGGAAGTGATTTTGCTGTCACAATATTAGAAGTAGTGGGGGGCTTTTATTACTAATACGATTTTATTTAGTTTCTTGTATATATCGTTCTTTCATTGTATAAAACCATTGGGGATATTTTAATGTTGTTATTTTCTGCCCATGCCCTCCACTGAATATTGTAAATATGGGAGTTAAGTAGGACAACATAGAGCAGCCGAGGTATTATGGTGAACGTGGTAAGAATGGTAAGTAAAAATGTGGTATTATGGTGTAAGGATTATTATAAGTATGTCAGGGTCGACGAAAGTGAATAGCTAAGTTAAAGTAGGACAGATGATGACCAGCCTTCCCCATCCCCAATTTCGGCCTTGTGCCACATTTTTTGTATTCGTACAAAAATAAATAAAACTTAAGTCACTGATGCCTCCTCAACAGGTGTTTACTCGTGCAACCAGACTGGCAACTGGGCCCCACCCATTCACAGTCAGGCTAGCTAAATGCAGACGATAATTCTACTCCTGCAGCTTTTTCTCTCGCACTTCCCGCCTGTGGAACTCGCTCCCGTATTCTTGCTTTCCTGACGACTACAACCTCCAGAAATTTAAATGCAAAGTCCATACTCATCTACTAACCACTGGACTCTAGCTCCCTCCCCACCCCTGTATAACCTTTTACCATTTACTCAGAGGACTTATTTAGCCTTCAGAATTCAGTTTAAGACGAAAAAACCTTATTTAATATCGATGCCAGGAAATCAAAATTTGACTTACATCTATTCATTTTTCTTTCAGTCTATGGTTTTGCTTTAACTGGAAACAATTATTGCTTTTTAGTCATTCGTGCCAAAGTCCAAAGAGTCTGAGCTCGAGGACCATGTATTAGTTTTAAAGCTTTCATTACACCCGAACAACGCCGGGTTATAGTGCTAGTCAGACATAAATTCGCCAACCCAACATTGGTTATTTTTTTCTTTTAAATTATCGCTGATTTTCAGACTGTCTTTTGATTGCGATTTTGGTGACCAAATGTTTCGACTTTTAATTGATAATTAAAACATATTTTTTGAAAAAGTACATTTCGCTGCGTTGAGAACAAAGATTTACCTCAATTGGAACAGATCAAGCTAAATAACTGCTATATTTCAGCTAGGAAATCTTTCTTAAATTTTTTTTCCAAAACAGTAGACGAAGAAATCGGTAAATCAGTAAAATACCAACTGAGGACATCCACAAAATTGTGCGCTCAAAAATGACGAAAATAACAATGTTGATATGGCAATTAAAACAAAATAGAAAGAGGCGTAAGAAAAGGATAAGTTTTCTCACCGAAAATCGTTGGAACATTTCTTTCTGCTGGGAATTCGCACATCGAGTCAAAAATAGTTTCTCTCTTCGCAGTTAACAAAAAAGACCAAGAAGATTTTAATCTTGTTGGTCCACGAAAGAGAACGTGTGAAAATCGCTTTCTGATCTTAGTAAAAAAATTCCACAGACTTTAAAAGAAAAACAAATTTAATATATGACATAGTTTTCCTAAACAATGTTGATGTAAAGTGAAGTTTAGCACTAATCAGTTGCTAAGCTTGTTCCATTATTTTATATCGGTGTGATGCCTTGCACATACCTTCAATTAACCCGAATTGAATGAAGTCCTCTTCAACAGTTTGTCCGTCTTGTACGAGTTTTTCAAATTCGCAATATCTAATCGCATTTTGTAGATGATGTAGATATTTCATAATTGGTTCGTCAATTTCTTGTATCAATGAGATGTATTACCTTTTTTCCGCCACGACTAGTCTTTTCTTGGGTCTCATACTTTTCCTTATAATCTGACTTATTTTTTCGAAAGTCAGGTCTTCTAAGGTTGTGGGATATGCCATGGCGGGGACTTTCATTATCGCCTTGCATCCCGCTGTAGCCAAAAATAAATACGTAATATCATTTTCGCCTCACTTCTCCTTGCTGTCTTTCAGCTTTTTACTTCTCGCACTGGCAGAAAAAACAACAAATTCATACATCTACCAAATATGGATCTTCTAGAGACAAATGGGATCCTGTCGGCGACGCCATTGATGTGAAGTGAGGCTTAGCGACTGATTAGTGCTAAACTTCACTTCACATCAAATATGATCCTAACCAAGACAGAATTTTCTTCTTCATTTACCGTGTAAATTCCGGACGACGTAGGTGATCAGGACTTCCACTTGGCTCTGTCTCTTAGTATATCTCCCAAATCCTGCTCTGCTATCCATTTGATCAAGGCTATCAAGTATGTCTCTCGCTGCTTTCCCTTGTCTCTCTCTTTCCCTTGTCTCTCTCTTTCCCTCTATCTTGTGAGTATTAAATTCTCCAGGCCCTCCTTCCTTATTACATGTCTCAGAAACCTCATCTGTTTCTTCCTTATATTAAGTATGAGTTTTCACCTCGTTTCCATCCTCTCCACCACCTCTTTGTTAGTCACGTGCTCAGTTCATTGTATCCTCAGTATCCTTCTGTAAAACCACATTTCTGCTGCCTCAAGCCTCCCTTTCATCCTTGAGAAGATTGTCTAATATTCACTGCCATGCAGAAGTACAAATATCACATATCAATTCAGCATTTTTTTCTTTGTCTTTCAGTTTTTGGTTAGCTTTTGAAATGCGTCCGTGGGCATGCCAATGCGCCTTTGGATCTCAACATTGCACTTTCCATCCACTGTCAGCGTGCTTCCCAGGTATTTTAATTTCTTTACTTGTTTTGCTTCAGTTTCTCGAACTGGTAGTTGACTTTTTTGTGGTCTTCGTTTTGCTGATGACCATATATTCAGTTTTATTGAGATTTATGCTCAGTTCTTTCTTCTCGCTTTCTTTTGCTACCTTCTGTAGAAGGTGCTGCATTCTCCTCTCCCTGTTTGTTATCATTACTGTGTCATCTGCGTATCTTACATTGTTGAGGTTGTAGCCACAAATCCTGGTAAGTTTTTTTTTCTCAGAATTGTTTCGCTGTATAAGTTGAACAGATCCGGTGAGAAAACTTATCCTTTTCTTTCGCCTCTTTCTATTTTTTGTATACCTGCTGAATGAAATTCGAATATCAGAGCCGGCGTCGGATTAGGATGATTTTGTATTATGTAACCAGCGTCTTTTTTGGAATACATTTTGCCACACATTGAAGCCGGACGTCCACACTGAATGTAGGCACATGGGCCTTTTCTAGCTAATGATCAACAGAAACGTGTCTTGTCGTCGATGGCCTTTTATCTGGCAGGGGTTTATTTACAGACTGCATTGCATTGTTTGACTCAAGGATCGGCTGCTTCGTCTCAAATGTAGTACCCCAGATGATGCCCATATCTTATTATTCGGTTGCTACTTGTTAATTGCATTTAATTCGACTGAAAACTAACAAAATAATCTCTAAACGCTATGATAATTTGTGAGCAATAAATCTTTTATTCAAGTACTTCCAAAATCTGACAATTTGGCTAATCTTAATCTCAAAAGCTAAACAATATTGACTGTTCGAGAGAGTGTTTTAAATATTTTTTATTTATGAATAAAATTGCTCTTAAAATCTAGCCTTAAACTATTAGCCCTGAAGGAGTTTCTAGTCTCTAAGGCAAAGAAAAAGAAATTACTGACATCTGTTTGCAGTGTAAGTGGTAAAAGAAAAACAAATTTCCCAAAAATGATAAGAAGTTTGACATGTAATATTAAGTATATCGAAGATATAGCTGAGTTTATTCAATAACTATGGTTTATCCAGTTAGTATCGCATTCACAAAACAATAGCAAGAGTTAACTAGATACGTTTGCTAAATCGTAATCGACTCTACGAGGCACGGATATTCCGATGGAAATCCTAATGACACTTGCGAGAATATGATCCGTGTTCTTCAGTAAATAAATTAAATGAAGCATTGTATTGTACACAAATATGTACTCTAAACGTTAATATATGAGTATTTCATTATTTACAAATGGACGAATATCTTCATCTTTGTTAATTTTACCACGACGTTTCAGTTGTTGTTTCATCCGGTTCTATGCATGTGTCTCTCCAAATGGGAGTAAAAATTCTCTTCCACACGATTGCTTCCCCGACGGCTACAATCTCCAGGAATTTAAATGTAAGGTCAATAGACACCTCCTAACACACTAACCTGCACCCATTCTATGAAACACTCTTCCCATCTGCCCAACCCTCATCCTCGGTATCCTTACTCATCTGTCACTTCCTCCTGACATTCCCTATGTCTAACCACTCCTTCTCTTTACCTTCTCCTATGTAGCCCCATGCGCAATAGTGGCAGTGGAATGCCTTGCTGGGGTGAGATGATTAAAAAAAAAAGAGTAAAGACGTATAGTGGGTTATACGTTATATTATACGTTATAGTTATGTGCGTGTTGAAACAACAGTTATATATATATATATATATATATATATATATATATATATTTAAAAATGCTTATAGTAATAATTGCTGAGAGAGTATATGCGTATGTATGTGTGAGTGCTTGTTTGAAGTCTCCGCTCAGCCTTTCTGGTACCAGTCATTAAGTAGATTGGTGAACAGCGAAGAAAATGAAAATTAGAGAGTGAAAAAACGGCAACAATAATACCATCTCTTGACGTTTGTCAAGGGACGTGTTAATTATGCTCGTATTTTCTCTACTGCGACTGTCTAATTGTCTCGTCCTTTTACTTCGTTTTCTGGGGCTCCAAACAGGTCATTTAGTAATTCGCACCCGAGTACAATTCTGGGCTTCTTATTGGACGATAAACAAACTTTGCGTCGGCTCGCGAAATGGTCTCCGTAGAAGGAATTTGATATATTTTTTTTTTATAATTAAAGATTATTTGAATTTTTGTTTTTTTATATCTTTTCTAGTTTGCTATTCACCGAAAAACATTTCACGTCGAGGTATGAAATTTCGTGAGTTTTGTGCGTAAAATTTGTACATTCCAAAAAAATCGTTTTTATTCTTTTTTCTAACAAAATCATTGTGTCAGATTTCAATTTTAACTTTTTACAATTTGTTTTGTTCACTACAGACGACAGATACATCCAAGTGTGGAGGAAGGGTTTAGTAGCAGGAGTATAAAAAACTCCTGCGAGAATCAAGCTTGACAATAGGGCTACAACAGCAGCAAGGTAGGAGATAAAAATATTTCAAGTTCTACTATTTCAAGTTCTAGATTTAGTAATGTTTGAGGAGGATTAAACTGCTGTTCCGGAAATTTGTTGGCTTCGTAACTGTGAGTCTAACCACTCTATTGGGTAAAAAAGTGCTCATGACCAGGCTCAAGGGTTGAAGAATCAGAATAAAACGAACAGAATTCACAGCCAGTGATCATTGAACGTGTGACTCTCAATCGACACGGAGGCTGAGTTTGCCACGTTATCCGTATCTCTGAGAAGCAACTCCCATCGATGTACTTTTTCAATGAATTTGTGCGTTGTGGTGCCTTAGATATCAGCTCGGAACGAGAAATCGGGAAGTCGAGTTCGAATTCCAGCTAAATTCATTGCATTCACATACGCGCAAATACCCTTGGGAAATGTATTAATCCGCCTATTCCTTCCAGTTATGGGTTAAATAACAGGACAGATTGGGTTCTATAGCCTTGGTCGGCAACCAGTCTACCGCAGAAAGCAATGGCAATCTACTGCGGGATAATCTTCTGCCCGGTCAGTCATGTCTCTTTCGAGCCATGATCGCCCAAACGTGTATCACGTATGGCACTTAACCGACTGAGTGTCGGGTGCAAAGTTCAATATATGCAATGCATGTACTACCACCAGGATCAACCTGATTATCTTTAACATTTTCCCTTGTCAATTAGATGGATGTCGATCCGGGCATTTGATGATTTTTTAAATCATTTCACACCTCTCAAGCTGATACCGCCACTGATGTGCAGGGGGCTACATAAGAGAGTTAAAGTTTTAGACGAGAAAAGAGTGAAAACAAAGACAAACCAGCTACAGGAGGTGAAAGAAAAAGGGCAAGAGAAGGATATGAACACAGAAATGAAGACATTTACGAAGTTAGAGAGAAAGGAAAAGAACAAGATACACGGGGTGATAAGGAAAGGGCTGGAGTCTAAGTGTATAAGAGATGGGAACTGACTTTGCATTTAAATTCTTTGGAGTTATAGCCGCCAGGAAAACAAATATATGGAAGAAAGTTCCATAGGCGGGAAGCTAGTGAAAAGAAGCTGTTGAAGTAGAATTGTCGCCTTCATTTGGTTGATCTAACTGTAAAAGGGTAGGACATTGATGCCAGTCTGGTTGCCGGAGTAAATTCTTGTGAAAAGGACACCAGCGACCTAAGTTCATCGGAGCAGAAGCCATGAAAATATTTGTAGAAGAGACAGAGGGAAGGCACATCCCACCGATGAGAAAGAGGTTGGAGTCGAGCTGCCAGGTTGGAACTAATCACATTACAGATTCTTCTTTGGAGCCTGTTGAGAACACTGAAACGAACAGATATGGCAACAATATTCCATGCAGGGTCAAATGGTTGATTTGTATATGTACAAAATGGATTCAGGCGGAGAATACTTCCTGGCCCGACAAGTGACCCAACCTTCCTAGCAGTGGATTTAGCTATTCAATGCAATGATTTCACTTGAGGTCGGAAGAAAGGATAAGGCCGAGGAGGCGCAGTGTATTGCTTTTGGGGTGATTTGCTTGTTCCATGCTTATGGGTGACAGGAGAGATTGCCTGTGATGGTTGACAGGAGTTTTGTTTTAGAGGAACTGACCGCTCTGTTCAAACCATAGAAGTTAATTATGTTCAGCAAGAAATTGAACGCCATGTCTGGCGTCTCTGTTGTCTTTTTTCACCACTACTCTTCACAGTATTTTCAGATGTTCTACATCCAGAAAACTATACAATTCCCGGGTTGGTCTAGTCCACTACACGAGAAGCCATTTGCCATGAAAGGAAAAGATTAAAAAGCGGTCTATAACGACATTACAAAAAAAAAAAAAAGAAAGAGATGTGATATCCTAAGACATGAACAGTAAAACCATAACAATCTACACCCGGAAACCAAGTAAAAGCTTAATTTCCAAATTCTTTGAAGGTTATCTAGACTTAGTGAAAATTGAAGAAAGCCAGTGTGTGTTTGGCGGGGTCGAAACAGTTGAGACTTTCTGATACAACCAATGTAATGACATATCTATAGGTCCTCATCAAAAGCAGTATTTAGAAAGCTCAAAGACTAACAATAAAATACTCAATTTGAGATTTATTGTGTGGTTTCAATTTCTGTTTATCTATAAATATATAAAGGACAATCTATGAGTCTGTGTGTGACTGTTCCGTATGCACGCCTATATTTTTTAAGCAACGCCATTCAAACTTTCTAGGGACACTAATCTACAGGGAAGACAGGTTGACACATACTTTTTAAGTTTAAGTTCAGCCATTTTCCCTTTCGCACTTTTTGGTCAATGGAGCCGATTGTTTACATTTGTTCCGTAAAACATCTAGGATCTAAGATGGTTGCTAAATTACGTCACAGAAATGAAATCACACGAGTCAAACGTGACTAAATTATTTTTGTTTAAAAAATGAGCCTTTATATTTAATTTTTATTTCGACCTTTTAAAAATTCATTTGCTTAAAAAAAAAATGTGAATATTTTCCCCGTAATTTTGAAATAAAAAAAGGTGTTAAAAAAAGTGCCAATCGTTAATTTAATTATTACTAAAATGTTCTGAGTTGCACGGGCAACGCCGGGCTATGACGCTAGTTTTACACTAAATATGGTTTAATAAACTACAAAAATTTTAAAGTAGAGCCGACTTTTGCAATTTCAATAGTTATTTGATGTCCCGTTATTGTTCCTCAGTAATTAGCTATCTACCAACGGTGGCAGGATGTGGCATACATTTGATTGGCTGTCTAAAACGTAATTATGGACCAAGAGAAACGTACTCAGGTCGTGCACCAATATCACGATGGCATTGGTACCCATCGGTCATCTGTTTTTCTTGAACGGAGGAAGATACTACTACAAGGTTGGTCTTTGCTACTGCAAACTAGTATTAATAAATATCAGTAAGTTAAAATTTTATTTAGCATAGTAGACAAGTCCCACTGTACGAAACTAGTAAAGATTTTTTAGAGATATTGGAGAGTTATTGTGGCTGACATAAAAATGAGTTGTTTAATTGTGAATTTTGGGTGATAAATTGACAGACAACTATATTAATAATTGAGAATCTTTTAACATTATGTCTATTTAAGACATAGGCGATCATGCTTCTTCAAAGATTTTCTTCTGTTATATCTGCAAACTGCAATAGGTTTATTGAAATATAGTGAAGTAGTTCCCCGTTACCATCTACAACTTTGGGAGTCAATTATATCCTCCTCTTATGCTAAATTCTAGCCAAGAAAGTGCCGTATAGGAAGGCAAGGTAGACACTGACGACCCTAAATGAAATAGCTCAACAGCTAAATGTTCCTTCTGTGGCACAATATGCAGCTATTCCAAGAAAGATCTGAAGGTTACTCTGATTTTTATGAGATATAAAGGTCACAATCTGCCTACCCTGATTACTGAAGGCACGTGCAATGCGACAACCAATAGTAGAAACACGGTCCTGCTTAATGTTTAAAAGTAGATAATGAGATAAGAAATGACATCGTAATATTTGACACAAAGGGATGTCATTAAGATAAAAAATACATTTTTTTCTTTTAAATACAATGTTCCATCAGTATTATGGCGGTAAATTTTCGTTTTAGGTACCGACGGCTTTTCCCCCTTCAAATTTATCAAAAATGGCATTATTTCTGTGCAAATGTATATGCTGAACACAAATCAACAATTAGTTATTGAAGAAACTTACCTTTTTTGCTTTGAATGTCCATAAAAAAACGAACTATATCTCGCAATTTTTCTCTCCCGTAACTCTCACGAAGTCATGTAATTAACTGCAGAATGACGTTCTACGTAAGCAGCAATTTTGTGCGAACTTCGTCCTTTACCTTAAATTCCGATGATGTACTTCCTGTTTTTAGAGTAATAAGCGTAGAAATACAATAGCGCATTACTTTAATTCCCGGAAGTACATCGCCGGAAGTATCAGTAAATTAAGAAAAATGGACAGAGAATGTGCAAAAATTCGATCACATGCGCAGTCCGTCATTCTTCAGTTAATTACATGACTTCCTGAGAGTTACGGGAGAGAAAACAGTGCAATATTATAGTTCCTTTTTTATGGACATTTAGATAAAAAAAAAGGTAAGTTTCTTCAATAACTAACACTTGATTTGAGTTCAGCATATACATTTGCACGGAGATAATGCTATTTTGGATAAATTTGAAGGGGAAAAGCGACAGGAATTAAAACGAAAATTTACCATTTATGCTATCGTAGATGACAAAAATTTTTGTTTGCCATAAATTCTTGGAAAAGATTGTGTTTTCTTCTTACTTTCTTCACTTTTTTTATATTCAGAGTTTTTTTCTCCTCAACTATTTTTCGAATTAACGTTAAAGATTCCAGTCTATTCAGCTGTGTAAGCCATCTAATGTTCCACCATCTAATGGTGGAAGTAAAGAAAAATGGATGTTTTGAAGCCGAAAGTAAATACAACAGTTTAACTCGAATTTTGATTGAATTGTCGTAAAAGAAATAAAACGATAACTACCATGAATGTTGAACCATTTCCATTACACTACCCACACGTTCTACTTATTAAGCATATCATCCATGTAGCCCCCACCCGTAACTGATCTTTTTTTTTTTAATCGTTTCACCCCGAGCAAGGCATTCCACTGCCACTGTAGCGCATGGGGTTACATAGGACCGGGGGAGTGATGAGAAAAGATGGTTAGATGTAGGAAATGTCAGAAGGAGGGTGATAGACGGGTAATGGTACCGAGAATGAGGGTTGGTTAGTTGGTGAGAGTGTTTGAGAGAATAGATGCAAGTTTGCGTGTTAGGAGGTGTCTATTGACCTTACACTTCAACTCCTGGAGATTGTAGACGTCGGGGAAGCAGGCATGTGGAAGGTAATTCCACAGGCAGGAAGTGCGAGAGAAGAAGCTGTTGGAGTAGAAATTGCGGTTACATTTTATCGGTTTCACTGTAAAAGGATGGGACCTAATTGCTAATCTAGTATCTCGTGTAAATTCTTAACTAGGCGGTAGCAATGTCTTAAGTTCATCGGAGCAGAAGCCGTGAAAATACTTGTAGAAGAGGCACAGAGCAGCCACGTCACGTCGATGAGAGAGTGGTTGCATACGGTCCGAACTAGCAAGATAAATTTGATAACCCTTACCCACCGTCTTAATGTGCATAGCTAAGTTAAATAATATGATATGTAGGCTTTCTTTATTGATTGTAAAGTTTCTGTAAATAATACAAAATAAATACCCTATTCCTGGTATAGTGAACAATTGTTCAGTATTGCTCAACTAAGTTTATTTTAATAAACAATAAAATGGGTCGCTGTAGGGTAATGGTCGTCAAGATTTTTAGCAGATAATTGCTATAATTTTTATGGAAATATTAAGCCAGTAGTTTCAACAGACTTTTAACAATAACGGATAAAAGAATGAACATTTTGACGATTGTTTCGTATTCGTTTATTATTTTCTTACTGCAATAATTCTTCAAAATAATTTGTAAATAGAATTTAGGAAAAAATTAAGAAACAGATAACTTAAAAACTAGTTAATATATATATATATATATATATATATATATATATATAAAACCAATCGTGGCACGTTCTAACATTCACTTCGTGAGTCTAAGAAAAAGTCAATTTAAAAATAAGATTGAAGTCGGAAGTTTCTTTGATAACAGTATGACATGACCATAATTTTTGTAACGGGCAATTCAACAGTTACAAGGGACATTTAGTAATAGATTTGATCTTCATTTTCTCGTTTATGATACAAAATTTTGAATTTATCCTGCGATTCAGAAAATTTCATTCAAATATTGAAGCTAAATTCTGGAGATTTTTCCGTCGCTTGTGCTGTAAAAAGAGCAGTGGAAGCTCAGTAATAATTATGACCAGTGAAAGTGTTAATCTGAAATGTGCACATTCAGCAACCATTCTATAAGTAAGTCAATATTATCATATTACTGGGATTTTATTTTAGTTAAAATTCAGAACACCGAGTTTGTTGAATTTTGCATATTTTTATTTTATTTTATTTATTTTTTGTATCTTTTGGTTTATGTTGCTCGAATATGACGTTCATTATCTTAAAGAATATTTAATGTGAAGAAAAATAGCGACTATTGATACAAACAAAATTATATCATCTAACATCAAATGAACAGTGATTTGATTTCGAATTTGCACGAGATACTAGATTAGCAACTAGATCCCACCCTTTTACAGTGAAATCGATAAAATGCAGCCGTAACTTCTACTCCAACAGTTTCTTTCCTCGCACTTCCCGACTGTGGAATTCTCTTCCAAACGATTGCTTCCCCGACGGCTACAATCTCCAGGAGTTTAAATGTAAGGTCAATAGACACCTCCTAACACACTAACTTGCTCCCATTCTATCAAACACTCTTCCCATCTGCCCGACACTCATCCTCGCTATCCTTACTCATCTATCACCTTTCTCCTGACATTCCCTATGTCTATCCACTCCTTCTCTTTACCTTCCCCTATGTAGCCCCATGCGCAATAGTGGCAGTGGAATGCCTTGCTTGGGGTGAGATGATTAAAAAAAAAAAAAAAAATATTAAATGCTCAAATATTTGGAGTAATTTTTGTTATTAAAAATATGGAATTTTAAAAATATTTTTCGAAGTAAAAGTGTATAACTTATTACTAAAACTTATTTTTCATAAACGGTTATTGAAGATAGTAAATAGATTTTCAAATGTAAAGTTTTCGACGCTAACAACACTAAATTATTAAATTCGTAGTTCCTACAGTGACAACTATTGACGTACGTTTAATTTTCTTTATATATATATATATATATATTATGCACGCACACGCAATAACAAAAATCTTCACTTTTATTGTCGTTTATCGGTAGAATACAGAAAAACAAATTTACCATTTTTCTCTTTAAATAAATACATATTTTAATGTTTATTTTATATAAATTATCTATGAATATAAAATTCCAATGAAGGAGGTAGCGTCATTGAAAGTTATTCGGTGCAAAACTGGGCCCTTACTCTATAGAAGTATTTGTTAAAATTACAATGTGAATTTCAGGATAGAAAGATTGCAAATTGATTTATTTTACGTATGGATTAATCTTCTCCGAATTTTCTTTCGATTTTCTACTTTAAAAATCTAAATGTGATGGATTAGCGGGTTACTTGAAAATAAAAAGTACAGAAAGTAAAATTCTTAAATGTTGTAAATGTTGTCTTTTAGCAATGATGACATTACAATATGGCATTCAAGTATTATCCAGACCGGTCAACCTCAATGTTATTTTAACGTTTTGAGACGTTTTAGCTGAAAAAAAAAAAAGTTAGCATTTATCTATGATATCAATATTGTTTTTCACTTTAAAAATGTCACAGGTATAACATTCCTTTCCATATTTTTTGTTTCTTTTGTAGGTGGGGAGGGGCTAATTAACGGACAATAATTTAAATCTTCTTTAAATTTTTTTTCAATGTATTTCCTGTTTAATCTATAGTAATAGGAAAATCAATATTGAAATAAAATTATGACTATTCACATTGTACAATTTCACCAAATAGATTTGCTTATATCAAAATAAATGTCGAACATTCGAAAATTTGTCATGTGTCAGTCAGTCAGTTAAATGCCATACGTGAAACACGCTTGGGCGATCATGTCTTGAAAGAGACATAAATCACTGAAGAGGAGGATTATCCCGCAGTAGGTTGCCATTGCTTTCTGTAGTAGACTGGTTGCCAGCCAAGGTTATAGAACCCAATCTGTCCTGTTATTTGACTCATAGCTAGAAGGAGAAGAGATGTATTATATTATAAAGTAGTAATTATTGGGAATTCAGTTTACTACTTCCTAACAATATAAAACTGATCCCCTACTTTATGCCCAGTAGAAACCTTAATCATGATTTCAACTATTGTCAGTCAGTTAAATGCCATACGTGAAACACGCTTGGGCGATCATGTCTTGAAAGAGACATGACTGACTGAGCAGAAGATTATCCCGCAGTAGGTTGCCATTGCCTTCTGCGGTAGACTGGTTGCCAGCCAAGACTATAGAACCCAATCTGTCCTGTGATTTGACTCGTAGCTATTGGGGGGAAGAGATGTATTATATTATTAAGTAGTAATTAGTGGGGGATCAGTTTATTACTTGATAACAATATTAAACCGATCCCCCTCTTTATGCCCAGTAGAAGTTTTACTTATGTTTCTAGCTATTATATTTAGTCAGTCAATTAAGTGCCATACGTGATACACGCTATGGGCGATCATGTCTCGAAAGAGATGACTGACTGGGCAGAAGATTATCCCGCAGTAGGTTGCCATTGCCTTCTGCGGTAGACTGGTTGCCAGCCAAGACTATAGAACCCAATCTGTCCTGTGATTTGACTCGTAGCTATTGGGGGGAAGAGATGTATTATATTATTAAGTAGTAATTAGTGGGGGATCAGTTTATTACTTGATAACAATATTAAACCGATCCCCCTCTTTATGCCCAGTAGAAGTTTTACTTATGTTTCTAGCTATTATATTTAGTCAGTCAATTAAGTGCCATACGTGATACACGCTATGGGCGATCATGTCTCGAAAGAGAGATGACTGACTGGGCAGAAGATTATCCCGCAGTAGGTTGTCATTGCCTTCTGCGGTAGACTGGTTGCCAGCCAAGACTATAGAACCCAATCTGTCCTTGCCATGTGTAAGAAAGAAAAAAGTCAAACCAAATCTCTGGCCGGCATTCGAAAAAACGCATTAAAAGTGACTTGAATTATTGCCACAGGAAATAACTATCCCGTCTTCTCTGTAATTTTTAAGTTGTGTTCTGGACAAATCTTTTAGAAATTGCAAATTAAAAAATCTGAGCAAATCGGATTTTAATTTTTTTTTTTTTTCTATATTTGTCATGTTCTGTTATTCTTTTCCTTAAACCAATCATATTTTCAAATGCTTAGCTTTTTATTCTATTTCATTGTGAAGGAAATTTTCTAATTTAATTCTAATATTTGGCATCCAAAAATAATTTCGCATTTTCATTCAGATTATCAGGTTTTCAAACATGGTTTGCTCTCTTCGCAAATTTTTCTGCGGAAAAAAAAAATGAAACACTTCAGATTTGATGACCAGATTATATTCTAAAATACTGGCGCAACTAAAATTTATAATCAATATTTCATTTTCCAAATTGACGATTCAAATTTTGGTTAGTAATAATTAAACTCAAAATAAAACCCAAGTTGGTGATTCAAATTTGAATTTATCTGCGTCTCATTACTTTGACGGACCTCATAAAATGCATTGCACTGAAAACTCTTCGAAGTTTTTTGGCATTTTTGTTTTGTCCACACACTATGAAAATATATACAAAAATTAATAAAAGCGTATAGGAAATCTGTTGCGAAATGTATTAGCACCGACATATTTTTAATTTATTTAGACATTATTTCTAATGGATACTCTTATTTAAGTAGATACTGTTTTTTTTATAATTCTTTTATGTGCTGCGTCTCTTCAGGACGTACGCCATGATGACTTTCTAATTCTCTCTATCCCTAGTGGCTGTTAGCACGCTTCCTACATCGCGCCATCTCCGGTGGTTGTTAGCACGCTTTCTCCTGTTAAATCTCCCAAAACCCGCTCTGCCATCCGCTTGCTCAAGCCGATCATGTCTAGTTAGGAAATTATATATCCTCCGGCATATTTTCCTAACAAGATTTGTCGATTATTCAGACGGAATATATGAATATACTGATTAATTATAAAAAAAAAAGTATCGACTCAAATACGATTATCCATTTTAAAAGATTACGATTAAACAAATAAATTTAAAAAATAGAGAAAGAATATATGGAGCCACGGTTAATAATAGAGGAATCGCAGAGCAAATTCCAGTCCATTATTTATGTACTAATAGATTTAATAACTCGAAAGTGTTAGGAAACTCATGATTGTGATGTATATATACATACTTATATACATTTAAATTTCAAACTAAAGGAAGAATAAAATAATTTATAGCAGCTCATTCTTATCATCGACAGCCATATTGGTTGAAGATGAAGTATTAGTCACCTTGGAAAACGCTGAAAAGATTCTGGCCACCTGAATTCAATCCAACATTTAATAAAATTGAGAATAAATTTCAAAGGAAATATTAATATATATTATGTTATAACAAACCTGTTGATAATGAGAAAGAACTTGAACACTCTGTATCTGCCAAACTCTCTCTACCTCTCTCTCGCTATCCCGATTTTTCTACCCCTCTCGCTTTATTCCGATTTCTCTACCCCTCTCTCTCTATTCCGATTTCTCTACCCCTCTCTCTCTATTCCGATTTCTCTACCCCTCTCTCTCTATTCCGATTTCTCTACCCCACTGTCTCTCTCTATTCCGATTTCTCTACCCCACTGTCTCTCTGTATTCCTCTCTCTCTACCCCACTGTCTCTCTGTATTCCTCTCTCTCTACCCCACTGTCTCTCTGTATTCCTCTCTCTCTACCCCACTGTCTCTCTGTATTCCTCTCTCTCTACCCCACTGTCTCTCTGTATTCCTCTCTCTCTACCCCACTGTCTCTCTGTATTCCTCTCTCTCTACCCCACTGTCTCTCTGTATTCCTCTCTCTCTCTACCCCACTGTCTCTCTGTATTCCTCTCTCTCTCTACCCCACTGTCTCTCTGTATTCCTCTCTCTCTCTACCCCACTCTCTCTATCTATTCCGATATTTCTACCCCACTGTCTCTCTCTATTCCGATATTTCTACCCCACTGTCTCTCTCTATTCCGATATTTCTACCCCACTGTCTCTCTCTATTCCGATTTTTCTACCCCACTGTCTCTCTCTATTCCGATTTCTCTACCCCACTGTCTCTCTCTATTTCTCTCTCTCTACCCCACTGTCTCTCTCTATTTCTCTCTCTCTACCCCACTGTCTCTCTCTATTCCTCTCTCTCTACCCCACTGTCTCTCTCTATTCCGATTTCTCTACCCCACTGTCTCTCTCTATTCCGATTTCTCTACCCCACTGTCTCTCTCTATTCCGATTTCTCTACCCCACAGTCTCTCTCTCATTTCTCTCTCTCTACCCCACTGTCTCTCTCTATTTCTCTCTCTCTACCCCACTGTGTCTCTCTATTCCTCTCTCTCTACCCCACTGTGTCTCTCTATTCCTCTCTCTCTACCCCACTGTCTCTCTCTCTATTCCTCTCTCTCTACCCCACTGTCTCTCTCTATTCCGATTTCTCTACCCCACTGTCTCTCTCTATTCCGATTTCTCTACCCCACTGTCTCTCTCTATTCCGATTGCTCTACCCCACTGTCTCTCTCTATTCCTCTCTCTCTACCCCACTGTCTCTCTCTATTCCTCTCTCTCTACCCCACTGTGTCTCTCTATTCTTCTCTCTCTACTCCACTGTCTCTCTCTCTATTCCTCTCTCTCTACCCCACTGTCTCTCTCTATTCCTCTCTCTCTACCCCACTGTCTCTCTCTATTCCTCTCTCTCTACCCCACTGTCTCTCTCTATTCCTCTCTCTCTACCTCACTGTCTCTCTCTATTCCTCTCTCTCTACCCCACTCTCTCTATTCCTCTCTCTCTACCCCACTGTCTCTCTCTATTCCTCTCTCTACCCCACTGTCTCTCTCTATTCCTATCTCTCTACCCCACTGTCTCTCTCTATTCCTCTCTCTCTCTACCCCACTGTCTCTCTCTATTCCTCTCTCTCTCTTCCGATTTCTCTACCCCACTCTCTCTCTCTCTTCCGATTTCTACCCCACTCTCTCTCTCTCTTCCGATTTCTCTACCCCTCTCTCTCTCTCTCTCTCTCTCACCCCACTCTCTCTCTCTATTCCTCTCTCTCTACGCCACTCTCTCTATTCCTCTCTCTCTACTCCACTGTCTCTCTCTATTCCTATCTCTCTACCCCACTGTCTCTCTCTATTCCTATCTCTCTACCCCACTGTCTCTCTCTATTCCTATCTCTCTACCCCACTGTCTCTCTCTATTCCTATCTCTCTACCCCACTGTCTCTCTCTATTCCTATCTCTCTACCCCACTGTCTCTCTCTATTCCTATCTCTCTACCCCACTGTCTCTCTCTATTCCTCTCTCTCTCTACCCCACTGTCTCTCTCTATTCCTCTCTCTCTCTTCCGATTTCTCTACCCCACTCTCTCTCTCTTCCGATTTCTCTACCCCACTCTCTCTCTCTCTTCCGATTTCTCTACCCCACTCTCTCTCTCTCTTCCGATTTCTCTACCCCACTCTCTCTCTCTCTTCCGATTTCTCTACCCCACTCTCTCTCTCTCTTCCGATTTCTCTACCCCACCCCTCTCTCTCTCTCTCTTCCGATTTCTCTACCCCACTCTCTCTCTCTCTCTTCCGATTTCTTTACCCCACTGTCTCTCTCTATTCCTCTCTCTATACCCCACTGTCTCTCTCTCTATTCCTCTCTCTCTCTATTCCTCTCTCTCTGACCCACTGTCACTCTCTCTATTCCTCTCTCTCTACCCCACTGTCTCTCTATTCCTCTCTCTCTACCCCACTGTCTCTCTCTATTCCTCTCTCTCTACCCCACTGTTTCTCTCTATTCCTCACTCTCTACCCCACTGTCTCTCTGTATTCCTCTCTCTCTACCCCACTGTCTCTCTGTATTCCTCTCTCTCTACCCCACTGTCTCTCTCTCTTCCGATTTCTCTACCCCACTGTCTCTCTCTCTCTTCCGTTTTCTCTACCCCACTCTCTCTCTCTCTTCCGATTTCTCTACCCCACTCTCTCTCTTCCGATTTCTCTACCCCACTCTCTCTCTTCCGATTTCTCTACCCCACTCTCTCTCTTCCGATTTCTCTACCCCACTCTCTCTCTTCCGATTTCTCTACCCCACTCTCTCTCTCTCTATTCCTCTCTCTCTCTACCCCACTGTCTCTCTCTATTCCTCTCTCTCTCTACCCCACTGTCTCTCTCTATTCCTCTCTCTCTCTCTACCCCACTGTCTCTCTCTATTCCTCTCTCTCTCTCTACCCCACTGTCTCTCTCTATTCCTCTCTCTCTCTCTCTACCCCACTGTCTCTCTGTATTCCTCTCTCTCTACCCCACTGTCTCTCTCTATTCATCTCTCTCTACCCCACTGTCTCTCTCTATTCCTCTCTCTCTATCCCACTGTCTCTCTCCATTCCTCTCTCTCTACCCCACTGTCTCTCACTATTCCTCTCTCTCTACCCCACTGTCTCTCTCTCTCTCTCTTCCGATTTCTCTCTCTCTCTCTCGATTCTCTCTCTCTCTCTTCCAATTTCTCTCCTCTCTCTCTCTCTTCCGATTTCTCTACTCTCTCTCTCTTCCGATTTCTCTACCTCTCTCTCTCTCTTCCGATTTCTCTCTCTCTCTCTCTCGATTTCTCTCTCTCTCTCGATTTCTCTCTCTCTCTCGATTTCTCTACCTCTCTCTCTCGATTTCTCTACCTCTCTCTCTCGATTTCTCTATCTCTCTCTCTCTCTCTCTCGATTTCTCTACCTCTCTACCTCTCTCTCTCTCGATTTCTCTACTCTCTCTCTCTCTGATTTCTCTACCTCTCTCTCTCTCTCTCTCGATTTCTCTACCTCTCTCCCTCTCTCCCTCCCTCTGTATGTATATATATATATATATATATATATGTATATAAATTAGAGAGAGTAATGAAATTCTATAAGCTTTCCTAATATGAGTTTATAAACGACTGTTTTTATCACTTGGCATTGATCTCTTGTGCTTTTTGCTAATCCTATTTGTAAGCTTCAACATGAACTTTTCAAATCTTGGTATTGTTAGTTTTTTTTTTTTAAATCGGTCCCCTAATTGTTACTTGTCAAAACTGTGCTTATTAAGTAAAATGTCAGAAGATCAAATTTTATATTTGTGAATGGATCAGTATGCAAAATTGTGTAGATATTCGATGCATACGCCTGTGTATATCGATGCACACATCTTATTAAAGTTGACACTTGGCATTTATTTAATAAACAGTTTGTATTGAATCGAGCTGCCCTTTTGAAAGATCTTGAAGTTTTCTCCAGCAGGGAAAAAACCTGAGTCCCCTTTTTATCCGTATGATGATATTTCAAGTAAACAAAAAAAAATATGTCGGATTAAGAATAAGTCAATTCTTTAGAAGTTACTTTTTCTACATTTCGGATACGAAACTAAAAAAAAAAGTATGGAGAAAAAAATTCTGTACTTTCTTTAAAAGATGGGGAATAAAGTCTTGCTTTGCTGTAACGTTCTTCGTGGCCAAGTGGCATAGCGCGTCAAATGATATATATCCCTCCTGTCACTCTCCAGGGGGAGGATTATTTTTTCTCTCATGATTTAATGCAAGATACTCAATTGAAGATACAATAGAGATATTTTGACTACACAGCCTACTCGTGGTTATATATAACTAATATTCCATATATTTACTTTGGTGTGGCCTCAAAAATATCGTCCTCTCTGTTAGAGAAAACACGTTCGAATGTCTTTTATAGTAAGTATTTTCTATTAGGTGTTCCAAGGAATGGGATTCGAGTTACATCCTTCCAAAGAAAAAAATTAGATGGTTGTTTTGTTTTTATGGCATATCAACTTCAGCCTGTCATTTATCGCCAACTAAATTGTATTTATTTATTTATGATAATATCTTTTTCCTTCAACAATTTATCGTTGTTTTTATATAAGTTTTGTGTCTAGTAATAGACTATTAAGATTCATTGGGATTTGTTAAGGGGCAGGGTCCCCAAGTCCTACCCTTGTTATTAAACCCATAACTGGAGGGAAAGATTAATACCTTTCCCAAGGGTACCAGTACTTACGTGAATGTAGGGTATTCAACTAGAATTCGAACTCGGCTCACCGATTTCTCTTTCCGAGCCGATATCCATTGCACCACAACGCACATCCGTCACTAAACGCTTACAGCACTTGGTATTCCCAAGCGGTCACCCATCTAAGTACTGACCAGGCGCAACGTTGCTTAACTTCGGTGATCGATTGAGAACCTGTGTATTCAACATGATATGGCCGTAAGCCTAAAAAAATTATAATTTGGATGTAGACATCAGTGGCTCCTGTCGAGAATCAATCTGCAAAATACAGAATGTGGATTCAATAAATACTTCACATTTTTTTGCGTATCCATACAATAAATTATATATGAGAAAACGCAATTGTATGTGGAATAGGCTGCGAGAGAGGTAGTTTAAATATCCTTGTCAGATCAACTCTTTCATATAGTTGTCTTTCATGAGTTCACATTCGTTCACATATAAACTCTCAACACTATGCAACCAGTTCCTAAGATTAGTGGTGAAAAAATGTCTTGATATATATCTTTCTTTGTACATTGTAGACTGGTGTTACAGAGTCGGAAACTTTCTACAAATGGAGAAACCATAAAACTTGTTTATTAAAAATAACAATTTATAGATCCTCTTACACGAAGAGACAGCAATGCTACAAAAAAGGTCCACACCTTAACTAATAAAATGTTCGGAAGGACCCCGCCTCATTTAAAACTGGAAAATATAATAGATATAACTTTAATTGCTACTTAAGTTTAGATATCTTCTTTTTTTTTTACAAAAAAATATTGAAGAGAAAGATTTTATAAATTTCAAACAAAAACGATACTGGATGCTCGGTTTATGAATGCAAAATATTTCCTTATAGAGAAACGGCTAATATTAACATTAGCTTTAATCATTGTTTTGCTGTCGACTAAAAGCGGTCATTGGAAACTTCGATTTAACCAAGTTCACAAAAGCTACTTAAGATCGTAAAATGACTTGACGGTGAACAAGACCAAAGAAATCAATACAAATCCTGATTGCCGGTCGTTTATATGATTTGGTCTTGGGAAAGTCAGATTTCTAATTTACCTCTTTGAATTTTTTCCTTGTCTGCTATCTTGACGTGATTTTTTTTTTCGTTAGCACCAAGAGAATGTCTGATAATGTTGACGATACAGCACGCGTTGCTTAATTCAGTTCCAAAGCAGCCAGTCTGAAAGAATATGTCGCATGTGCGAATTGCTGTAATACAATAACCTAATCATTATTTTCTGACTTAATTTCTTGAACAATACATTCTTACGAATGAAAGAACAATCATTTTCTTGGTCGACGCCATGGCGTGGAGTAATGGTTAGCCAGACGACTGATCAGTGAATCTGTTCCTCACTTAGTACCCTATAGAAACATTCGGCATTAAATAACCCAACAAAGATCTAACAGCCGATCATATCATAAAGAAATTAAGTTTGATCCATATTGCGCGCCCTATACAAAAACATACAAAAAGTCAATACCCCCGAGTTCTACCGCAAGGGCATTGAACAGCTGGAGACACGTGGGCAGAAGGTGCTGAATGCTGATGGCGATTACTTCGAAAATTAAATACCGTGAAACGTTTTCTTTTTTTCCTTTTAAAAACGGACAGAACTTTTTTGGTTACCTTGTAGCTTGTAGGATGTGCGTTGTGGTGCAGTGGATATCGACTCGGAACGACACATCGGGGTGCCGAGTTCGAATTCCAGTTGAATTCCTCGCTTTCACTTATGCACAAATACCCTTGGGAAAGGTATTAATTCGTCTCTTCCCACCAGTTATGGGTTAAATAACAGGACAGATTGGGTTCGATAACCTTGGCTGGCAACCAGTCTACCGCAGAAAGCAATGGCAACCTACTCTGGGATAATCTTCTCACCAGTCAGTCATGTCTCTTTAGAGACATGATCGCCCAAAGAATGTATCACATATGGCACTTAACTGACTGTAGCTTATTATACCAAATATGGAAAATAGTTTACCTAATAGAGTTGTAGCGAGCATATCCTTATCCGCAACAGTGAAACGATTATATTCATCGATAAAACTAAAATATTTGTTTCGTCCTTATTTTTAAAGAACTCGTCCTTTGAAATCTATATTCAGTCTTTCGAAGGTTTGGGTGGATTTTAATTTCCTTCTCTTATAACTTAACTTTTCTGCGAGGCACACATTATATTTATCAGTCAGCCTCTACTTTTGTTCTGTTAAATAGGGTATGTATCTTGACATGATAAAGTGAATCATTTTGTCTAGCCCAGGATGACGTAGATTACGGAATTCTTTAAGGTCGATATTAACGACAGAAGTGCTATCTACTCTCGTTGACACATTTCTGCATGCGTTTTTGATGCCCGGTCGATATTTGACATAATATTTGTAAGTGGATGGCTCAATTCGCCAGCGATCAATTTTGCCGCTTGTAGTCTTCCAAGGGTTTATGCTCATCGAAAATGGATACAGATTTTTGGTCAGGGAAAAGAATAAAATATTTACCTTCTAGGTACTGGCTCAATTCCCTGATTGATTGGATGATCGTGTTAGCTTCTTTCTCTACTGGGGAGTGGTTTCGTTCGGAGGGGTATAATATTCAGGACCATAGTACAACAGGGGAGTGGATTCGTTTTTTCATTTTAGGGTAAAACTTGAAGAAATTGAAATGTCCTTCTACAGAAGGATGCTGCGAATATCATGGATCGAGCATGTGAGAAAGGATGAGATTTTAGAAAGGATGGAAACGAAATTTTTTAGTCAGTGAAAAGAATAATATATTTACCTTCTAAGTAATGGCTCAATTCCTTAATTGTTTCAATGATCGCGTTAGCTTCTTTCTCTACTGGGGGAGTGGTTTTGTTCAGAGCGGTTTAATATTCTGGACCATAGTGCAACAGGGGGATATACAATAGGCCTGCCTTTGCAACTGAGCTCACGTAGCTCGCATCAGTTTAAATTTTAAGGGTTTTTCCTCGTCTAGGTTGTACTACAGCTGTTTGCAATTCTTTTTTTTAAATATATCCAAAGGAATCTTATTTCAGAAGTCAAGGTTAAGATAATGATATTTGGCGCATGATTTTTTTATCAATATTAGTAACAGCGAGACTATTTTCTGAGGACCCTAGAAATTATGCCAGGATTCGTCATCGGAGGCAACAATTTAAACAACATAAGGTACACAGATGATACAGTGCTGATAGCAGACACAGAAAGGAAACTACAAGACCTCCTACAGAAGTTAGCTGAAGAGTGACAAGAAAGGACTACAAATAAACTGCAAGAAAATGCATGGTCATCAGTAAAATGGGCAGTGCAATATGCCAAATACAGGAAAGTTATACTAAAGTCAAGCAAGTACAAAAATTTAAATACCTGGGAAGTGTTCTAACAAAAGACGGAAAGTGCGACACAGAGATCCGAAGGCGAATTGGCATGACAAAGGAAGCATTCCAGAAGTTGAGTAAAGTATTAAAAAACGGGACAATTTCGCTAGAAACAAAGAGAATACTGGATTGCTATGTGTTGTCACTTCTTCAATATGGCAGTGAATGCTGGACAATATCATCAAAGATGAAGGAAAAACATGAAGTAACTGAAATGTGGTTCTACAGAAGCATACTGTATATAAAGTGGGGGGATCAATTCCATATTCCCTCACTTTGTGGTCACAGCAGTTTCTACACATTTATATCCCTGAGATCCAAAGTACAACACAGAGATCCGAAGGCGAATTGGCATGGCAAAGGAAGCATTTCAGAAGTTGAGTAAAGTATTAAGAAACAGGACAATTTCGCTAGAAACAAAGAAGAGGTTACTGGATTCCTATGTGTTGTCAGTTCTTCAATATGGCAGTGATTGCTGGAAAATATCATCGAATATTAAGGAAAATTTGAAGCAACTGAAATGTTTTTTCTACAGAAGGCTGCTGCGAATATCATGGACCGAGCATGTGAGCAATAATACAGTTTTGCAAATGATGGAAACGAAAAGGAAATTAACTCTTAATATCAAGAAAGGACAGCTAAAGTTTCTGGGGGATTTGGTGAGGCAGGAGGGCTTCAAGAACCTGATACTAACAGGCCAGATATAGGGAAAAAGAGATGTATAACATTTTTGAAGGACCTGATCAGGTAGATGACTGAACGAGGGTTGCGAGGTGTAACAGGAGAAAGCGTGCTAAGAGCCACCAGGAATAGGGGGATGTGGAAAGCTATGATCGCTTACGTCCTGAAAATACCGGGCACATAGAAGAACTACTAAGCGAACGTTCCGAGGATTACATTCTGAGCGTTCATACTGCCTGCCGAAAAAATTGTTGCAGAGATCTCATTGTTTCAGGGTCTGATTTAACGATACCTTTAATTTTTTTCATAGCACAGAGGTTTTTTTTGTTTTTTTTTTGGTTTCGTTACTCTGTAGACACGTTTAGCATTTTAGATGAGACGGTACATTTAAATAGGTTCTTTGAATCTTGCAAGTTCGTGTCTTTTTTTTTTCATTAATACCGCAAATGGTTACGTCATCTATATACGTGAATGTTCCATTTAGGCCTTCCTTTTCGAATATATAATCCAGAATTCTTTGAAACCCAGCCACTCTGTGTAATCCCAAACGGCCTCCTTTTGAAATTATGCATTCTTCAAAAGCTGTGTAATGGTGGTCTGTTTACGTAGGGGAACTTTGATACGCACTTGTTAGGTCTAGTTTAGAGCACAGTCAATAGGTTGTAATTTTCGAAACCATAGTTTGTGAAAAATCTATGACTAAACCATTTTTTTCTTTTCTTTATCCTTAGTTACCTTTCGCGAATTACTTTGGTTTAGATGTAACTGAATCTAACCGATTTTACTTCCATTCTTCCTTATAAATATCTCTTCTCTAGAGTCACCCTGTCGGTAGCAGTTCAGAATATGCCGGTTGCACTTCTGCAGAGTGTAAAAGTCGCCCAAGGGGGTCACCTTGCTGTGAGTGGCAACCCGTGATGCCTGAGGTTGGGATCCTGATGGTCGAGGCTTTTATACATACATTCCAACACATCATGATGGCTCTTACTTGACCTAGACAAGCAATTAGAGAGATTCGATCCGATCAACTGGCTGATCACGTCAAGCCTGAAGGCACTTAAAATAAAAACTAACTGCGCTCACATTTGCCATATCAAAAATAAAAATGAACTAGCAGTATAGCTCGGCGTTGCTCGGGTGTAATGAAAACTTTAAAACTAATCCATGGTTCTGGAGCTCAGACTCAGCCTAAAGAATACTTGTTTGAAGTTTGGTGAGAATCGGATAACAATTGTGGATTTGTATAAAGGACATACGGACAGATAAACACACACACACACACACACACACACACATCTTGTTTTATATATATATATATATATATATATATATATATATATATATATATTATCGATTTTCTGCACTACTGTAAGAACTGCCACACTGAAACTTGTGAATATCGTTTCTTAAGTCTTTGTCTATGAGTGTATCAAATTTGATTAAAATCGGACCACTCCTATAAATCTGTTTTCGATGATCGATTTTCGATATTTATCGGGAGTACCTCAAAACAAAACCTAGCTAAGAACACTCGCAGACGCTTATAGTACAACTTTGTAACTTTTCAAAATCGGTTCAGCCGTTTCGGAGTCTATAGATAACGGACACACACACATATACACACACACACAGAGACAAAGTTCCATTTATAAATAAGTTTAGATTTAGATTAGTAAGTTTTCTGTAGAATCAGACTGAGAACTAAGGAATCTGAAAAAGATGTTTTAGCTTCTTTAGAAAGCCTATACAAGGTTGGAAGATTCCAGATGAAATAAGTGCTTCGAACATTCACTACATTTGAGTATAGCAGTCATTATAGTCCTGGAGAAATTATGTAAATGGGATACCATTTTTACCATCAGTCCAATATACGGCTCCGATGTTGGTGGGGAGCATGGCTTATGAATAATATTAACACAAAATACCAAGAGACTGAACATTGATACAAAGAAAGCGATACAGAAAATCAAAGGAAATCTTTTTAAATTTCTAACAATAGAACCAATAAAGGACAAACTAATAACGAACTTGTCACCTTTCCTAATAGAAAAATCTTAGCATCTTGGATAACACCAGAAATGGTTAAACAAAAAATTTAAAAAATACGTTACTGATGGAAGTCAACGAAAAACATGACACTCAAACACTAAGTGTGATCAAATTTCATGATTGTTGAAGAGTTTTTTTGGTCTTGAAATTTTAAAATTTTAATTTTTTCAATCAAACATAGATTACACCTATCTCGTAAGCTATTAGGGGTCCTAGCTTTGCCTATGAGTTCCCATTTTATCTGGGGCTCTAAGTTACTTTTCTAGAAAAGGGCTGTTTGGTATTTTAAACTAGGGTTGGTGAAGGAGTACCTGTGGGTTTAAAGCCGTTGCTTCCATATTCCCGCCAAAATTCCGATATAAACATTCTGTCTCTCCTGATTTTCCCTAGGGTAGATGGTGGATTGATAAATCACATTTTCAGATCTACACTTACCCTCAACCGGACAATTTCTAGATCTACAGTTACAGGGGGTATCATTCTATTTTTTGTATTGGATTCCCTACACTTCTAGATTTGGTTATTAATGTTATAACTGGTATTGGTACACGAGTAACTAATTTTGATAGTTTTCCTATTGAATATCTTACTCAGGGGGGTTATCTTCATGAAAATTTTACTTATTAATTTAAGGAAGATCTTCTCAATAGAGAGAGGGGGAGGGGGAGTAGATAGGCACTCATATCATCCGATTGGTACTCCTTTCCTTTCTCTTGAAAGTAGTAAAAGTTCAAAACATCTCTAGAAACGGATTCCTGTTGTTTTTTTCTACTCAAGCCCCTATAGTAGTGCTCTTGCAATTTTTTTGTGGTATGTACGGATGGTAATAATGTCTCTTTATACTGAGTATACGGGGCTGGCAGGTTACCAGTTGCTGCTTTTGACAGATAGTTATGAGCCCGAAATCTTGCGTAAAGTCTAATATCGTGGTTCCTGTAGTGCCATGTCACCAATGCATGGGTGTCCCTACAAGTGCCTTAGGTGGGCAAGCCTGAAGCCACATCAGTCTGCGCCAGTTCTCTTCTCACACATTCCGCATTTACCGATCGACTGCTACTTCTACTCTAGGACCCTTTTACAAAAATAACTTTAAATCATTAAAATAAGCAATAAAAATATAGAGCTAAACCAGCCATACAAAAACGCTTAAACGTTCTCTAACTTCGATGGTATCCGTACCAACATTTCTTTTTTATAAGCGTTTCACCCCGAGCAAGGCATGTCACTGCCACTACTGCGCAGGGGGCTACATAGAGTGGAGAAAGGATGATTAAATATAGGAAATGTCAGAGGGTGGGTGATAGGCGGGTAAGGATACCGAGAATGAGGGTTGGGTAGATGAGTGTTCTGAGAATAATTGGGAGTTAGTCATAGGAGGTGTCTATTGACCCTACATTTAAACACCTGGAGATTGTAGCTGTCGGGAAAGCAGACTTGTGGAAGGGAGTTCCACAGGCAGGAAGCGCAAGAAAAGAATCTGTTGGAGTAGGATTTACGGTTACATCTTATCTGTTTAACCGTAAAAGGATGGGACCTAGTTGCTAATCTAGTATCTCGTGTAAATTCCTGCGTAGGCGGCACCAGTGATCTAAGCTCATCGGAGCAGAAGCCATGAAAGTACTTGTAGAAGAGGCACAGGGAAGCTACATCACGCCGGTGAGAGAGTAGCTGCAGCCGGTCTGTCAAGTCAGTATCAACCACGTTACAGATCCTCTTTTGTATTTTGTCAAGAAGCCCAAGGTGAGCAGTAGAGGCACCCGACCAGATATGGCAGCAATATTCAATACACGGGCGGATGGTAGATTTGTATATGTGCAGAATAGATTCAGGTGGGAAAAACTTCCGGGCCCTGCACAGAGAGCCGACTTTCATAGCGGAAGATTTGGCAATGGATTCGATATAGTCATTCCATTTGAGGTCCGCCGAAAGTGTAAGGCCAAGAAGGCGTATTATTTTAATCTCTGGGAGGCTAGCCTGTCCCATGCTAATGGGAGGTAGATGCGATTGTCTATGGTGGTTAGTTGATAACAGCTTCGTTTTAGAAGCATTGAAATTTACTAGCCATTTCCTACCCCAGGCCACTACGGATTGGAGGTCTTTTTCAAGCACGGCAGCGAGGTTCGCTTTGTCGCCCACAACTGGTTTTTGAACGATGCGAGAGTAGATTGTTGTGTCATCGGCGTACATGCCTACTTGGGATCTAATGGTGTCGGGGAGATCATTAATGTAGATCAGAAAGAGCGTGGGACCTAGGATAGAACCTTGAGGGACGCCCGCGTTCGTATGGTAGTTTTGGGAGGCATGCCCATTTAATACTACCTTCAATGTTGCGGTTAGAGAGGAATGACTGGATGAGGTCAAACAGATGTCCAGTTATCCCGTAGCTCCGCAGTTTGCACAAGAGGCCCGCGTGCCAGACCCTGTCGAACGCTTTGGAGATATCCAAGGCAACGGTTCGGGCTTCGCCATTCTTGTCAAGTGCCCGGTATATGTACTCGGTAATGGTCGTTAGCATATCAGCAGTAGACCTGGTGAAGCGAAACCCATATTGTTTGTCAGAGAGAAGGCTGTGGGCCGTGAGATGCTGAATCACCTTGGCGTTGACAATGGCTTCGAAAACATTGCCAAAGATCGGAAGGAGACTAATAGGACGGTAATTGGCAGGGTCTGATGGTTCGCCAGAATTCTTAAATATAGGAACTACACAGGAGGATTTCCAACAGGCAGGAAAACAGGAAGCAGATAGGCAGAGGTTATAGAGTTTAGAGAGGACAGAGGAGAGTTCCGGGTCACATTTCTTCAGTACTATGACTGGGATTCCGTCACCGCCGCTCGCTTTGTGTGGGTCAAGTTCTGAGGTTGAAAGTTCTCTTTAACATCCTAGCTTTCTGTGAAACTAAACTCAACCCCTACAAATCCTTATATCTCGATCCCTGGATACCGTCTTCTCTTTAAAAAGAACTCTTATGGTCTGGGACTTTGTCAGCAGAGATTGTCTTCTGGCTAGGAAGATCTTTTGAATCTGCTGTCTACTACTGATTGTGAGTCTCTCTCTCTGTTTTTCTCTCTCTCTCTCTGTTTCTCTCTCTCTCTCTCTCTCTGTTTCTCTCTCTCTCTGTTTCTCTCTCTCTGTTTCTCTCTCTCTCTGTTTCTCTCTCTCTGTTTCTCTCTCTCTCTGTTTCTCTCTCTCTGTTTCTCTCTCTCTCTGTTTCTCTCTCTCTCTGTTTCTCTCTCTCTCTCTCTCTCTCTTTCTCTCTACTAAAGTCTCGCTTTCTTTCCTCTTCTTACTGTTGCATGCTAGATAGTATTTCAGACGACATAAACAAATCCATTGCCCTTCATCGTTTCTATAATGAATTTGTGTTCGGCGACCTCAATGCTCATCGTACCAAGCTGGATTTTGCACTCTGAATATCTCAATCACCCAGTCTGTCACGCAAGTGGTAGATTTCCCTACATGTTTCCACAGAAAAACTAGTAGATACGCTTCTGTTCTGGATCTCTTTCTTAATTCTGTCCCTGCCTCTTGCTAATTTATGCAGCTGTGCTCTCTTAGCAACGCTGATCATGCTGTGGTGTCTATAAATATCTCTGTGTACGCTCACTCCAACCAGGAACCTACCACTAGCAGCATATCTTACTGGTGTCAACGGGCGGACTGGGACTCTTTCCGTAATAACCTTTACAATGTCCCTTGGAACAAGGTTTTTATTTTCCTTATTCAAGATTGAGCCTCGGAAGATTCTTCCTGAACGAAAACCGGCATTTATGCTTTTATTCCTGCAAAGAAACTCTGATTAAACATCGTTCATGAATCCAACCGCGTCTTCAATTTTGCTAAGAGCTTGAAGGAACTTATAGCATGTCGCAATGCTGTTTACAAAGATTACTGGCGGCTCTGCAAAAGTATGGTGAACAACAGCAAACCCTCGATACCTCCTTTGTTTAATCAATTCGAGTCATCTCATCCTCAGCAGACAAGGTTGAGTGTTTGCTCGTAAATTCTCGTCCAACATACATTTGATTTGTCTGGGGTACTCACGCCTAATTTCCCACCTAGAACTGAATCTCAACTGGGTAACATATATATATATATATATATATATATATATATATATATATATATATTCTATTTGTAAACGAGTTATTACGCGACCTAGATTTCTACCATGAGTGGTGTCTTCAGGCGATTAGCAATAATTGATTTTACCATTTAACTTTCTTTTAAGAACGCTCGCGTAACGGTGTTTTTTTATTTTATTTTGAATGCTCATGTGGCAGGGAATTATTTGAACGTGTAATTTTTAAAATTACAAGGAATTATGGCGTTTTCGTTTATGGTTGTATGAACCTTAGAGGTATTTTTAGTATAGTTCCACTTAGTCATAATTTCCGTTCTTTCATTCAACAGTTCGGTTTTGTTTGGACATGGCATAATATCTCTCTCTCTCTCTCTCTCTCTCTCTATATATATATATATATATATATATATATATATATATATATATAAAAATTCGTCTCTGGTCTCTAATGTAATTTCTAAGCTTGACCCATAAGGCAATAGAATTTCAGTCATATAACTATTTGCCCACTGCTTTCTTGTTCTTGTTTATTAAGAACTTTCACATCTCAAATCCTCTAACAAACAATATAGCTTGCGCTTCTCCAGAATAATCGTTGGTGTGCTATCGACCATCATCGACAGGACATGTTAGGCACTTGATAGGTAAGGTCAAGGTAGAGCTGTTGCTCTTCATATCTCGAAAGCTTTTGGCAGGTCTTAGCATGCCGGCCTTTTTAAGCTCTAGAGCTAGGGTAAATCTGAACGAATGTTTGAAAATCTAATCGTTCTTATCTAATTGTGAAATGGAGGTCATTTGGAACGAGCAAGTTTCCCAATTCTTTCATAAGAGTGCGGGTACCCCCCAGGCTTTATATTAGGTCCTACGCTTTTTCTGATCTCATCAATGTTATTCTTGATGTAACCAGTTCCCAAGTAGACATCTATGCAGATGACAACCGTCTTAATAAAAAGTTTACAAAGGCTGACAAAATGGTCTTCGAAAAGATCTCCAATTTGTGAGTGAATGGGGTAAGCAATGGCTTGTAAATTTTAATGCTTTTCAGTATGGTTGATATTAGTCTCCTAGAGAGTAACACACTGCGACATATTGGTCTCACTGTCTCAATCGACCTCAACTGCTAAAAAATTTGGGTCACTGTGCCGAGCCAGGAAATTTGTCTTCGTCAGAATCTATTTTGCACATATATAAATTTACCATTCGTCTTGGCATCGAATACTCTTGTCTTATCTTGTCTGGTATTCATCTTGAGGTTCACAACAAAAAATTCAAATGAGGATCTGCAACGTAAAAGATCCTGACGTGGTATCTCAACTTCAGTCACCAACATGATGTGACTTCCTTCACCAACATGATGTGACTTCCTTCACCAACATGATGTGACTTCCTTCTGCCTTTTCTACAGTTATTTAATTCCTATTGTGGCGCAGTGGATATCGGCTCGGAACGAGAAATCGGGGAGCCGAGTTCGAATTCCAGCTGAATTCATTGCTTTCACTTACGCGCAAATACCCTTGGGAAAGGTATTAATCCGTCTATTCCTTCCAGTTATGGGTTAAATAACAGGACAGATTGGGTTCTATAGCCTTGGTCGGCAACCAGTCTACCACAGAAAGCAATGGCAACCTACTGCGGGATAATCTTCTGCCCAGTCAGTCATGTCTCTTTCGAGACATGATCGCTCAAGCGTGTATCACATATGGCACTTAACTGACTCTGACAAACTGCTTTCCCTGGGGTGCTGACCACATGTATTTACGTGTGCTAGTAGATTGGCATCAGAGTCCCACCATTTTACCGTCGAAGTAGTCAAATGTAACTGCCTCTTCTGCTCTAATAGATTCTTTTTTAGCACTTTTCGCTTGTGGAACTTTCTTCCATTTGCTTACTTCTCTCACAGCTACTATCCTCAAAAGTTTAAAGGCAACGTCAATTACAATCTTCTATTTCCTTGATTCCCGCGTGTTTCTTATCCTTTCTTCGACAACGCCTGTACATTTATTTGTTGTTTTTTCTTTTGTTTTTTTACCTGTCATTCTAACCTGCGGTTTTCCCTTGTGAGGGGTAAAACGATTATTAAAAACTTCACTTTCCATATCTTCAATGAGATATGGTAGTCAAACAAATTTCCAAAACTGTGGCTTGATTCTTTCACTGCTCCAATTCTTAAACCCGATAAAGACCATTTCAACAAACTGCCAACCCATTGCACTAACAAGATACATTTGCATGACATTGGAGAAAATGGTACGTGCTCGAGTAATGGAGTATCTTGAGAAAAACAATCTAGTTACCAAAGATGATTTCGAAATAGACAAAAAACAATGATCAATTTGTTGGGGTAGCTGCTTTTATTCGTGATCGATTTGTCAAGGGTTATCAATATTCGTTGATCTTGAAAAAGCCCATGACACCACATGGAAGTATGGTATTCTAAAAGTATCAAGATTGTATTAATGGTTCTAACAACATTGACACTGGAAAATTCTTACACGTAGATGATCTCTCAATATCATACTCATTATACCTTCATATAATAATTATACCTTCATATAATAATTATACCTTCATATAATAATTATACCTTCAATTAAGTGATGTATTAAAATGTTTAAATAAAATAGAAATTTTGCAAATGAAAATGGTTGCGTTTCTACATAAACAAAATAGATGCATTTCTACAAAATACGATCCAAAATCTGAACTATATAGCCATTAATTACCATCGTTCAAAATATAAAATCTCAAGGAATCATACTAGATAGCAATCATAATTTCCCATCGCACATTGATTACCGTAATTTCCGGCTTACAATACGCAACTTTTCCCTTAAGAACATACTCTGAAAAATGCATGTTCATCTTCCAAGACGGATGTATCAGTTAGGGCAATGACGTGGATGGTAGTGAAGATCAAGTATCTAAACTTATTTATAAATAGAACTTTGTCTCTGTGTGTCCGTCAGCTATAGACTCCGAAACGGCTGAACCGATTTTCTTGAAAATTTACACAGTTGTACTATAAGCGTCTGCAAGCGTTCTCAGCTAGGTTTTGTGTCGAGATACCCCCGATAAATATCGAAAATCGATAATCGAAAAAATCGGGTTATAGAAGAAGTGGTCCGATTTTAATCAAATTTGATACACTCATAGACAAAGACATAAGAAACGATATTAACAAGTTTCAAGGTTGCAGTTCTTACAATAATGCAGAAAATTGATAATATATATATATATATATATATATATATATATAAAAGGTAAGATGTTTGTGTGTGTCTGTTTATCTACCTGTATGTCTGTATTTTTTTCAGCGCTTTTATTTTAGTTTTTGCTTCGGGTTTGCTCTAAGTAGGTATAATTGTAGTTCTTATTTGCAGCCATGATACCATTTAATAAGAGGACTTATTTAGCCTTCAAAATTCAGTTTACGACGAAAAAAACTTATTTGATATCGATACCAGGAAATCAACATTTGACTTACATCCATTCATTTTTCTTGCAGTATACGATTCGCTTTAACTGGAAACAACTATTGCTTTTTAGTCTTTCGTGCCAACGACCAAAGAGTTTGAACTCCAGGACCATGGATAAGTTTTAAAACTTTCATTACACCCGCGCAACGCCGGGCTGTACTGCAAGTTGTACATGACTGACAGTAGTGATGACTCTGCAGATGATCATTTAGAGCTTTTGCGTGAATCCAGCAGTGGTGAGATTTTGGGATATGAGGATGAAAAAATTTTTGATTTGTTTTAAATTTTAGCATGCATGTTTTGAAAATTTTCAATTCGTTTTTATGAAAATAAAACAACACTTATACAATGAAAGATGTATAGTATATTTACAAACCACCAATTAGTATGTCATTGCTTTAAAAACAAAATTGGACGAGTGTTGTGGTGCAATGGATATCGACTCGGAAAGACAAATCAGAAGGCCGAGTTCGAAGCGCCACAACAAATAAACAAAAATCTTGATAAGGTAACATCAGTCATAATAAACTAGCAGTATAGTCCGGCGTTGATCGGGTGTAATGAAAGCTTATATATATATATATATATATATATATATATATATATATATATATATATATTAGCGATTTTCTGTACTATTGTAAGAACTGCAACCTTGAAACTTCTGAATATTGTTTCTTATGTCTTTGTCTATGAGTGTATCAAATTTAATTAAAATCGGACCACTTCTTCTATAACCCGATTTTTTTCGATTATCGATTTATCGGGAGTACCTCGACACAAAACCTAGCTAAGAACACTCGCAGACGCTTATAGTACAACTGTGTAAATTTTCAAGAAACTCAGTTCAGCCGTTTTGGAGTCTATAGGTAACGGACACACACATACACACACAGTTCCATTTATAAATAAGTTTAGATAAGGTATCTCCATAGAAAATCTCTAGACGTCATATAAACAAACGTAACTGTTAGTCAGTCAGTCATACGTGATACATGCTTAGGCGATCATGTCTAAAAAAAAACATGACTGACTAGGTAGATTTTCCCACGGTAGGTTGCCATTGCTTTTTGCGGTAGACTGGTTGCTAACTAAGGCTATAGAACCCAATCTGTCCAGTTATGTAACTCTCAGCTGGAGGGAGAAGAGATAGATTATATTACATTATTATATTAAGTATAATTAATTGGGGATCAGTTTATTACTTCATAACAATAGAAAACCAATTTCTCCCTTTATGTATAGTCGAAGTTTTATTTATTTTTCCAACTATTATATTCAGTGAGTGACTTAAGCGTCATACGTGATACACGCTTAGGCGATCATATCTCAAAAAGACATGACTAGGTATAAATTTTCTCGCAGTAGGTTGCCATTACTTTCTGTGGTTGAGTGATTAGACAGCTAAGATTATAGAACCCAATCTGTTCTACTTAACCCAGAGCTAGAGGGAGAATTGACGGATTCATATTTTCCCAGGGATATTTGCGTGTATGTGAATATAACGTATTCAATTAGAATTTGAAACTGACAACAAAAGAAATAATCAGCGGAGCTATATGTAGAATTAAATCTCGTGACTATATACCATTCTACACAGATGGGTGAACATCCTAAGCAAAATAGGCGCAGCAGTTACAGAGAAATCATGCTACCACATAACACATCTATCTATGCAGCTGAAGTTAGTGCCATACAACACGTTTCGAAGATTACGTCTTGAAAGCGGCATAACTAACTAGGAAGAAGGTTTTCCAACAGTCGGTTGCCATTACTTTCTGCGGTAGACTGTTTGCCAACCAAGGCGATAGAACATCACATATTCTGTTTATTAACCCACTGCTGGGGTGAGAAGAGACGGATTATTATCTTTCCCAAGGGTATTTGCGCGTAAGTTAATGAAACGAATTCAACTAGAATTCGAAATCGGCTTTCCGATTTCATGATCCGAGGCGATACCCACTGTACTACAAAGCGCACAGCGGAATTGGAATCGATTGAAATCGCACGAAAAATGATGAAAGATAAAAATGGAAGCCGAGAATATCATAATCTTCCCATCTCGTTTAACAACCATTAAAGATATGGAAGCCGAGAATATCATAATCTTCCCATCTCGTTTAACAACCATTAAAGATATGGAAGCCGAGAATATCATAATCTTCCCATCTCGTTTAACAACCATTAAAGATATGGAAGCCGAGAATATCATAATCTTCCCATCTCGTTTAACAACCATTAAAGATATGGAAGCCGAGAATATCATAATCTTCCCATCTCGTTTAACAACCATTAAAGATATGGAAGCCGAGAATATCATAATCTTCCCATCTCGTTTAACAACCATTAAAGATATGGAAGCCGAGAATATCATAATCTTCCCATCTCGTTTAACAACCATTAAAGATATGGAAGCCGAGAATATCATAATCTTCCCATCTCGTTTAACAACCATTAAAGATATGGAAGCCGAGAATATCATAATCTTCCCATCTCGTTTAACAACCATTAAAGATATGGAAGCCGAGAATATCATAATCTTCCCATCTCGTTTAACAACCATTAAAGATATGGAAGCCGAGAATATCATAATCTTCCCATCTCGTTTAACAACCATTAAAGATATGGAAGCCGAGAATATCATAATCTTCCCATCTCGTTTAACAACCATTAAAGATATGGATGCCGAGAATATCATAATCTACCCATCTAGTTTAACAGCCATTAAAGATATGGAAGCCGAGAATATCATAATCTTCCCATCTCGTTTAACAACCATTAAAGATATGGAAGCCGAGAATATCATAATCTTCCCATCTCGTTTAACAACCATTAAAGATATGGAAGCCGAGAATATCATAATCTTCCCATCTCGTTTAACAACCATTAAAGATATGGAAGCCGAGAATATCATAATCTTCCCATCTCGTTTAACAACCATTAAAGATATGGAAGCCGAGAATATCATAATCTTCCCATCTCGTTTAACAACCATTAAAGATATGGAAGCCGAGAATATCATAATCTTCCCATCTCGTTTAACAACCATTAAAGATATGGAAGCCGAGAATATCATAATCTTCCCATCTCGTTTAACAACCATTAAAGATATGGATGCCGAGAATATCATAATCTACCCATCTAGTTTAACAGCCATTATAGAAAAGCATACACCATCTCTATATTTAAAAAACAATAGAAAAATGTTGTCATTGTTATCCGAATGAACACGAAATTTGTTACGTGTGGTTAGGTTTCATACGGTTGCGACGGCTTTGTTTGATGAGGCCGGCTCAACCGACCGGGGGATTGCTGCAAAAGACACAGTCTTATCTATCACTTTACCAATTAATGTTGATATGGCACAAGTGTTGGCCGAGATCTGAACGATGATTATCTTCATTAAACCGGCACTGACAGGGGTGTTTTTCACCTGTTGACCAGGTGGACGTGGACATGACATAATTCCCCTTTCACATGTCGTAAATCTAGTAGCAGCTCTCCCGTTTTGTTGCAATGTTGGTATGGCACAAGTGTTGGCCGAGATCTGAACGATGATTATCTTCATTAAACCGGCACTGACAGGGGTGTTTTTCACCTGTTGACCAGGTGGACGTGGACATGACATAATTCCCCTTTCACATGTCGTAAATCTAGTAGCAGCTCTCCCGTTTTGTTGTAATGTTGGTATGGCACAAGTGTTGGCCGAGATCTGAACGATGATTATCTTCATTAAACCGGCACTGACAGGGGTGTTTTTCACCTGTTGACCAGGTGGACGTGGGCATGACATAATTCCCCTTTCACATGTCGTAAATCTAGTAGCAGCTCTCCCGTTTTGTTGTAATGTTGGTATGGCACAAGTGTTGGCCGAGATCTGAACGATGATTATCTTCATTAAACCGGCACTGACAGGGGTGTTTTTCACCTGTTGACCAGGTGGACGTGGGCATGACATAATTCCCCTTTCACATGTCGTAAATCTAGTAGCAGCTCTCCCGTTTTGTTGTAATGTTGGTATGGCACAAGTGTTGGCCGAGATCTGAACGATGATTATCTTCATTAAACCGGCACTGACAGGGGTGTTTTTCACCTGTTGACCAGGTGGACGTGGACATGACATAATTCCCCTTTCACATGTCGTAAATCTAGTAGCAGCTCTCCCGTTTTGTTGTAATGTTGGTATGGCACAAGTGTTGGCCGAGATCTGAACGATGATTATCTTCATTAAACCGGCACTGACAGGGGTGTTTTTCACCTGTTGACCAGGTGGACGTGGACATGACATAATTCCCCTTTCACATGTCGTAAATCTAGTAGCAGCTCTCCCGTTTTGTTGTAATGTTGGTATGGCACAAGTGTTGGCCGAGATCTGAACGATGATTATCTTCATTAAACCGGCACTGACAGGGGTGTTTTTCACCTGTTGACCAGGTGGACGTGGACATGACATAATTCCCCTTTCACATGTCGTAAATCTAGTAGCAGCTCTCCCGTTTTGTTGTTGAACCACATGCTAAAACGGATTTATTCCTTCAAATGGTTTTCATCCTCGGTAAATTTTCCACAACGGAGTCTGTTTTTGATTATATCACTTTTCTGGATCAATTCCTAAGAATGGCGAAAAACTATATCCGGTAGCAAATATTCTAATCGGGAGACTGGAGAGTTTGAGGAGTGTTGGCTCATCTCATAACTGCTGCTGTTCATAGATTCACCTTGACCGACGGTGGTAACGCCAGCTATGTTCCCGGCAATATATGTTTAGATAAAAAAACTTAACAAAAATACATTTTCTAGTAGAAGCACTTAAAATAATTTACACCTATATTTGAAGACATACACTTGTGTTCAAAATATTTAGTTGAAAATTGATAAAAAATATTTAGATTTCGTCATTAAATAACTATAAAAGTTGATATGCCGGTAAATAAAATCAAACAAGCAAAACATTACTTTTCATGCATAATCCATATAATATCTTACAACTTCCAGCATTTACATTATTCGAACTATTGTCCTCATCTTTGTTGCCATTTGTACGACGTTTTGGTCGTTGTAAGCTCCGGCGGTCAGGGGATAGGAATTTCGAATCGAACCCTTTATTACAATCACTGGAATATATCATTTTGAATTCAGAACACTTTGGGTCAAGTCATAGGAACTAACCGTCTAACAAACTTACTAACTCATCTCAGAAATATAGATAAATCCTAGAGTTTCTCAAATTGAATTGTATTCTTAACAGAACTCCGACCTATGAGGCTCATTCAATAAATAAGGTTAATTTTCAGGTATAAGGACTTCTACGAGGCTCATTCAATAAATAAGGTTAATTTTCAGGTATAAGGACTTCTACGAGGCTCATTCAATAAATAAGGTTAATTTTCAGGTATAAGGACTTCTACGAGGCTCATTCAATAAATAAGGTTAATTTTCAGGTATAAGGACTTCTACGAGGCTCATTCAATAAATAAGGTTAATTTTCAGGTATAAGGACTTCTACGAGGCTCATTCAATAAATAAGGTTAATTTTCAGGTATAAGGACTTCTACGAGGCTCATTCAATAAATAAGGTTAATTTTCAGGTATAAGGACTTCTACGAGGCTCATTCAATAAATAAGGTTAATTTTCAGGTATAAGGACTTCTACGAGGCTCATTCAATAAATAAGGTTAATTTTCAGGTATAAGGACTTAAAGGACATTCAATAAATAAGGTTAATTTTCGGTATAAGGACTTCTACGAGGCTCATTCAATAAATAAGGTTAATTTTCAGGTATAAGGACTTCTACGAGGCTCATTCAATAAATAAGGTTAATTTTCAGGTATAAGGACTTCTACGAGGCTCATTCAATAAATAAGGTTAATTTTCAGGTATAAGGACTTCTACGAGGCTCATTCAATAAATAAGGTTAATTTTCAGGTATAAGGACTTCTACGAGGCTCATTCAATAAATAAGGTTAATTTTCAGGTATAAGGACTTCTACGAGGCTCATTCAATAAATAAGGTTAATTTTCAGGTATAAGGACTTCTACGAGGCTCATTCAATAAATAAGGTTAATTTTCAGGTATAAGGACTTCTACGATGCTCATTCAATAAATAAGGTTAATTTTCAGGTATAAGGACTTCTACGAGACTCATTCAATAAATAAGGTTAATTTTCAGGTATAAGGACTTCTACGAGGCTCATTGAAGAAATAAGGTGAATTTTTCATTATAAGGTCTTCTACGGGGTTCATCAATAACTATGGTGAATTTTTCGGTATAAGGACTTCTACGTGGCTCATTCAATAAATAGGGTGAATTTTTCGGTATAACCTTGTATAAAACACGCATATTTTCTCCTCCAGTAACAAATATGTCTGTACGCAAAAGTATCTAATTCTGAAAGCTGGATAACATGTTTTTAATACTTAAAAGTTCAATTTTGGCCTTAGATCACCTATGAGATATGCCGTTAAAGAAATTGATTTTTCGGTACCAAGACTAAAAAATATTAAGTAGCAGTTGCTTGAAAACACAACACTATATTAACAAGTCTATGCCAATCCCAACATGTGAGTTCAAATCATTATCTTCTATGTACCGTGTCCCTTCATGACCGAGGTGATCATGACCCTCTGATCTGGAAGAAAACTCGAACTCGGGAATTAGTGAAACATACAACAGTGAATGCTGGACAAGATCATCGAAAATGAGGACAAAACTTGAAGCAGTGGAAATGTGGTTCTACAGAAGAATGCTGCGGATATCGTGGACTAAGCATGTGACCGATGGCGAGGTGTTGGAAAGAATGGCAACGAAAATGAAATTAATACTGAGCATCAGGAAAAGACAACTGAAATTCCTGGGACATGCAATGAGGAAGGAGAGCTTGGAGAATCTGATACTGACTGGCCAGATAGAAGGAAAGAGAGACAGAGGAAGGCAGCGGATAACATATTTGCAGAGCCTGATTAGGTGGATGATGGAACGGGGGTTGCGAGGTGTAACAGGAGCAAACATACTAAGAGCCACAATGGGTAGGGAGAAGTGGAGAACTATGATTGCCTACGATCTGAAGGGACAGTGCAGATAGAAGAATATTAAACAGAACACAAATACAAGAGTGTTACACATCAGTCTGACTGACAAATATTAGACCCGGGTGACTCAACCCAACTCAACCCCACCCCCGAGAGGCATATTCTCCCGTTATTCATAATAATAAGAGTTCATTAAAGTTCAAAAATGTAGGTCTTATAACACTATACCTAGTGGCTCCTAGTATGCTTTCTCCTGTTACCGCACCCAAAGCCCGCTCTACAATCCACTTGCTCTAGCACGTACAGTACATTAGGCGCTGGTATGCCCTGCCTCTCTTTCCCTCTATTTAACCTGTGAGTATCAGATTCTCGAAGCTCTTTTTTCTCATTTTATGATAAGTATTCGTTTCCTTTTCGTTTCCAACCTCTCCAAAACCACATCGTCGATCACATGATTGGATTCAAATATTGAGTAATACACCGGCACTTCTTGAAAACGGTAAGAAGCAAACATTGGCAGAAGAGCGTTGTGGGCATTAATCACCAGAAAGTTCACTCGTTAAAAGATGAAAGCTAACTATATACACCAGGCCATTGAACTAAATTGTTTCATTCAAATGCTGAAATAACAGACCTGAATAAGCCAAGAGACTTCATCGGCTGAAATACAATGAAACGTCGTTAATTATTTCCAAGATCTGAATATGTTATAGAAAGGTGTTTGCATTCAGGTAAATGCAAAATTCTAAATAACAAAAATATTATCACTTGATTGTACAAAGTATATTTTATGTTCTTTCTGCTATTATTATTTAATTAAACAAAAATAATAATAATAAAAACATTGGAATCACAATATAAATTGCTTTGTTGACGCCAGCGTACAAGTAAATTAATCAAAGGGACGAATGTCTCTTTTATATAATCAACAATAAAAGATTACTACTATTAAACTGACAAAGGCTCCTGCTACCGTAGAGCAAATAGTATCTGCCATTGTCACATGAGGTTGTTGATAGCAGTAGTTGCTTTGGTTGTAATAGGAGTAACAATAGTTGGATCATCGTAATATGTTCTTTGTTGTCATACTGTTCTAGTGTCAATCGTTTAAATGCAATTACTTTATGGCGGGGAGGGAAACTAGGACAGTTTTCAGGTCTATGATGTGGACGTGTGTGTGCTTTTGGTTTTGATGATTCGATCGAGGTAATATTTTCTTTCGCTATTTCCTAATCATAATCTTATTTCGTGAAGATAAATTACGACGCTGATTTACCCACCTACGTATGCAACTATCCACTCTCTTATAATAAAGACTAATGTGCATTATATATATATATATATATATATATATATATATATATATATATATATAATTTATCAGTAGAAGAGATGCTGGTTAGACCAGCAGACAATTAATCAGAAAAAGTGCTCATTGCACAATCAAAACAAAATAATTTAATATGCAGATCAAACACAAAAAAAAATTGGAGGGGTGTCTATCTTATATCCCTTCTGTCACGCTCATGGAAAGAGAGACAAAGCGAGGCAGCGTCAGATGAGTTCAATCTCATTACTAGCAATGACTAAAGCTCTTGCCACGTGTTTGCTCTTGAACAATGCCTATTTATTTTATTTTTTGCAATAATTTTATTATCTAGTAGTGAAGTGTATGTGTGTTTTTTATATATATATATATATATATATATATATATATATACCGGCAGTAATTATTAAATTATTTATTTCGTACTATTTTTTGTATTTATTGCCAAGTGTATATTCTAAATGAAACTAGAATGGTTCATTTGTTATTCTTACTTTGCTAAATTTTACAAGGCAGCCAGAAAGCCTATGCTTCGGCCAGCCCATAAGAAGAGACTATAATGGCGAAGAGATCCCAAAAGCTGAACACCTGAAGAGTTCATTTGATGCAGTATTAACAAAAGAACCATTCTATTTTTATTTATCCACTTAGCAATAAATAATAAAAATAGTATAAAATACTTATTTAAAAAAAAAAAACTGGGGTGGCCTAATGGTTATGTCCGGTAGTGTGTGTGTATATATATATATATATATATATATATATATTCCAGGTGAAGAGAACTCAAGGTTTTATTATTTTGAGTACCTCGGCATTTATTTTATTATGAACAGTGCTCAACACGATAAGTATTATTGAGCTTATATAATTGTATAGTTATGAATTAATTGTATATTGCGACACAGAAATTTCTATGTTTCGAGATAGATTCTCATCATCAGGCAATTTTTGATGTTGGTTGTGCAGATGATTTACATTTAAATCACAAAAATCTTCGGTTTGCTGTGTATGTATATGGGAAGATATAAAATTCACGTATGCTTCTTTTGACTAATCAGAGTGAAGATTCATTTTGTGATTTGACCCCAAAGAATACATACTAACCAACATTTCTATTTTTTCCTCTCTTATCCTACCCTTTTCACTTACATATCATTTGTTGTCTATCTATTTATTTGTTGTAAAGCTTTTTCATAAAAAGAATTTTTTTTTAAATAAATAATTTGGATTCAATTTATTTTGATAGTTCGTCAGTAATTATTTTTCTTAAGCACTTGTTGGTTATATACATGTCATTTCATTCATACTAACCAACCTTTTCTTTTTCTTTTTTCCTTCCTCATCCTACCCTTTTCCCTTCTTCCTTTCCCTCCTTAACGGTCAAGATGTTAACCTGCCTTTAATCTGATCTTATCATTTTCTCTTTTTTCCTCTCTTCTCCCTTTGGTTTTATTGCCTTTGATGTGATCTTCTCACTTAGTACCAATGCTGTATTTTTCACTTATCATTTTTGGTTTATTTATTTGTTGTAAAGCTTTTTTTTTCTTTTCTTTTTATAAAAAAGATTTCTATTTAAAAATATATGTTGCTATACAACTTTTGTATATGTTTTATTAAGGATTACTAACAAAGTTCTGTTTTCTGGATATGAATTGTTTAAACATTTATGGAATTTTGATTTGCGTCTAGATTGATAGGAATAGTTTGTTTTTTTTCTTTTTCTTTTTTTTTTTTTTTTTTTTTTTTACAAATGTTTTGCGAATAGACATTGGTAAGTTTGTGTGTTCAAATTTTTAAATTATTCCTAATTGAGCCAGGCCCAGATAGATGTAATGCGAGTCTTCTAGATAGGTCTGTAATAGTATGACCAGTATAATTACGCATGAGTTAGGTCTGATCCGGAATGAAGGAATGTTTATAAAATAAAACATTCCCATAAATCTAGATACATTAAGTTAAAAATGAAAAATAGAACGAAAATAATTCTCAATAATGGCAAATAGTTTTACTTGAAAGCGCTCGGATATCGTGAGAATATTTTTTCACAATTTTTCCAGAAATGAAAGCCACTTAGAGGAACACAAGAAAAATTTACCAAAATCCTTATTCGTAGTACTTTTTTTAGTTGTCATTAATCACTCTCTCCCACACACACACACACACACACACACACACACACTGGCGCGTGACCGAGTGGTTACAACATTCGCTTTCTGACCATGACCGGGTTCGAATCTCACCATAGTCGATTTCTCAGGAAAAGTGACTTCTTAATGTCATCGGTCTGGGTGAGACGATTCCCGCGTCCCGCAACTTTGGGAAACCATACCACGGCTTTGCCCAAACGTTGTAAATATAATTGTGTAGACAGCTCCCTTTGAGGAGCCGTCTTTGATTGTGCTGGCTATCGTGAGAGAGGGTTTGGGTGTTCTGGCCTTGTTCAGACCTGATAAAGCGCTCTCACCCAGAAACTGTAACTAAGGTCCGCTCTGCATAGGTACAGTATCAATAGGGATTCACTAGCCACACTAATAGACGAGTATTCTCGAATAATAATGTCTAGTTATTATCTCTCTCACTCTCATTCACTCTCTCTTTCACTATCTCTCACTCTCTTTAACTCTCTCTCTTTCACTCACTCATTCGATCGCCCTCTCTCACTCATTCTCGTTTACTCTCTCTCTCACTCATTCTCGTTTACTCTCTCTCTCACTCATTCTCGTTTACTCTCTCACTCATTCTCGTTTACTCTCTCACTCATTCTCGTTTACTCTCTCACTCATTCTCGTTTACTCTCTCACTCATTCTCGTTTACTCTCTCACTCATTCTCGTTTACTCTCTCACTCATTCTTTTCGTTTACTCTCTCACTCATTCTCGTTTACTCTCTTTCACTCTCTCACTCATTCTTTTCGTTTACTCTCTCACTCATTTTCGTTTACTTTTCTTTCTCTCTCTCTCTCATTTTCGTTTACTCTCTCTCTCTCATTTTCGTTTACTCTCTCTCTCTCTCTCATTTTCGTTTACTCTCTCTCTCTCTCTCATTTTCGTTTACTCTCTCTCTCTCTCTCATTTTCGTTTACTCTCTCTCTCATTTTCGTTTACTCTCTCTCTCATTTTCGTTTACTCTCTCTCGCATTTTCGTTTACTCTCTCTATCTCATTTACTCTCTCTCTCTCTCTCTGTTTTAGATTTACTCTCTCTCTCTCATTTTCGTTTACTCTCTCTCTCATTTTCGTTTACTCTCTCTCTCTCATTTTCGTTTACTCTCTCTCTCATTTTCGTTTACTCTCTCTCTCTCTCATTTTCGTTTTTACTCTCTCTCTTTCTCTCATTTTCGTTTACTCTCTCTCTCTCTCTCATTTTCGTTTACTCTCTCTCTCTCTCTCTCATTTTCGTTTCTCTCTCTCTCTCTCTCATTTTCGAATTTTTACTCTCTCTCTCATTTTCGTTTACTCTCTCTCATTTTCGTTTACTCTCTCTCTCTCTCTCATTTTCGTTTACTCTCTCTCTCTCTCTCATTTTCGTTTACTCTCTCTCTCTCTCTCTCTGTTTCGTTTACTCTCTCTCTCTCTCTCTCATTTTCGTTTACTCTCTCTCTCTCTCTCTCTCATTTTCGTTTACTCTCTCTCTCTCTCTCTCTCATTTTTCGTTTACTCTCTCTCTCTCTCTCATTTTCGTTTACTCTCTCTCTCTCTTCTCTCTCTCTCTCATTTTCGTTTACTCTCTCTCTCTCTCCATTTTCGTTTACTCTCTCTCTCTCTCATTTTCGTTTACTCTCTCTCTCTCTCATTTTCGTTTACTCTCTCTCTCTCTCATTTTCGTTTACTCTCTCTCTCTCTCTCTCTCATTTTCGTTTACTCTCTCTCTCTCTCTCTCTCATTTTCGTTCTCTCTCTCTCTCTCTCTCATTTTCTGGTTTTACTCTCTCTCTCTCTCTCTCGTTTTCGTTTTCTCTCTCTCTCTCTCTCTCTCATTTTCGTTTACTCTCTCTCTCTCTCTCTCTCTCATTTTCGTTTACTCTCTCTCTCTCTCTCTCTCTCTCATTTTCGTTTACTCTCTCTCTCTCTCTCTCTCTCGTTTCATTTACTCTCTCTCTCTCTCTCTCATTTTCATTTACTCTCTCTCTCTCTCTCATTTTCGTTTTTACTCTCTCTCTCTCTCTCTCATTTTCGTTTACTCTCTCTCTCTCTCTCTGTTTTCGTTTACTCTCTCTCTCTCTCTCTCATTTTCGTTTACTCTCTCTCTCTCTCTCTCATTTTCGTTTATCTCTCTCACACACAAATACATAAACTGTTATAATTTTTTGTCATTTTGTTGTCATGTGTGAGTTAAATAAAGCATTTTTAAAATGACAAGGTTTTCGGTTACTTCTGTGTCAGTGTTTGTTATTCAATAATGTTTTGTTTATTTCTTTTTTACCTGAGCTAAATTTCAAATCCAACGAACATTAATGACATTAGTGCGAGAATCATCCATCTTTTGGATGCGGCTCATGATAAAGATTTTCTCACTCCGGTCAGATTACACAAACTATAAATGCCGAGGTACATAACTAAATCACTTTATCAAATTGTTTCATTACTGTGTTAAAGATGCATATTTGACATAGGATGAATTATGACTTTTCTAAATATGAAGATAAACATGAGAAAATGCAGTTAGCTGAAACAAAAAGGAGCAGATTCATATATATTATTATAATAATGACTATAAAAATTGTATAATAATGCTTATAAATTGTATTATTAAGGGCATATATATAATACTGTGCAAAAGTATTAGGTCAAGGACTATTCTATCTTAAAGAGGCTTATTGACAGAAAATAAACAATTTAATTAAAGTAATTTTATTTGATTTACTCAACAAATGCTTTAACAAGAAAAAATACTTGTTACAAAATAAATTTCATATTTACTAGAATAGCCTTTTGCTTTGATTACAGCCTTCATTCTGTCAGGCATTGACATCACAAGCTTCTTCAATGTATCTAATGGTATCTCCTGCCAAGCAGCTTGTATTTGTTCCCAAAGTGTGTCTTGCGAAGTAACATTGGATTTATCAGTTTTTTAATTCAAAATATCCCATAGATGTTCAATAGAGTAGTTTCAAAATAACTTGTTTAATAGAAAATAGGAAAAATTAAATATAACTACATTTCTTTTACACCTAGTTTTAAATAATCAATATGTATTAGCAATTTACTTGGTTTTAACCATGTATTTGAATTTGAGTGAAGTTTAGTAAAATCACCCCTGTCCTAATACTTTTCCACACTACAGGTAGTGTGCAAAAGTGTTAAAACGGGGGTGATTTTAAACTTTATTTTGTTGTCTCATAAATAATAAAATAGTTCTTCTAATACATTTGCACAGTACTCTATACCACCCACGTCTATTGAACGGGTGAAGAGGCTCATCCCTTGTTCCCTGCTTAGGATGTGGTTTCCGGCTTTCTCTTCTCCATTCTTTTCACTCTTACGTAGCCCCCTGCTCTTCAGTGGCGTTACCGCCTTGCTCGGGGTGATATGATTAAATATATATATATATATATTTAAACGAGGTGTCTGATTAATTTTTAATAATATTCTTCCATGTTTCGAATAATGCTTTGGGTAAAAACTGTCAGAAGTTTGTTTTCCTATTTTTTAAGTATTTTCGATATTCGCACTCGTTACCAAGAACAGATACACTGCCTGTATGGTTGTTATGATTGCTTTGTCGACATCCTGGTATTTTTGGGAAATCTGAAATAGTCTGACGTGACGTCATGGTTAACAGTTATAGTGATCTAGGCCGACCGACCAAAAAGAACACGATTTATGTATTTTATTTATTTTTTTTTTATATAACTGCATATATCATACATTTCAAGACAATGTTTCATGTATTAATGTTCAATGTCGGCGTTGTTTGTTTTTTGGTTGTTTTTGTTGTTGTCTTTTGGTTGTTTTTGTTGTTGTTTTTTGGTTGTTTTTGTTGTTGTTTTTTGGTTGTTTTTGTTGTTGTTTTTTGGTTGTTGTTGTTTTTTGGTTGTTGTTGTTTTTTGGTTGTTGTTGTTGTTTGGTTGTTGTTTTGTTGTTGTTGTTTGGTTGTTGTTGTTTGGTTGTTGTTTTGTTGTTGTTGTTTGGTTGTTGTTGTTGTTGTTGTTGTTTTTTTTGTTGTTGTTTTGTTGTTTTTTGTGGGTGTTTTTGTTGCTGTTTTTTTTAATAGCTTTTAGGATTTTGTATCTTAGGTTGTATTTTGTTTATATATATATATATATATATATATGTGTGTGTGCGTGTGTATAGTTCAATAGTTCCCTATTTTTAAGGAACTTTAAAATCTGCACCTTTTCATTCATTGAATCGTTGGGACGAATTGACTGTTTTATGTAAACATCGAAAATATTTTTCTTTAAAATTTAATAAAATTTTTTATTTTTAACTTATGCTCAAATATAACTTTAAAATTATTTTACTAATATAAATGACCCACACAATACTTATTTGATTATCTTAACTACAATATACCTTAGTATACTATACTTATTTATAATTCTAATTCTAACCTAAACATTCCAGCCCCTTTACTCTTGAGGTAGTTTAATTAAAAAAAAAAATGAAATTCCACCTGGTGTTAAAAATTGTCTACGCATTTAAATAATATATGGTCCCACTATGTATCTTACCCAGATAAAACTATTTTTGTTTCAATTTTAATTAAATACAACACTCCATTTATAGCTCATGCTCTAATATAACTTATAAAATAAAAAATTATTTTACGAAAATAAATGACCAACACAATACTTATTTGGTTTCCTTAACTACAATATACCCTCGTATATCATAATTATTTAATTCTAACCTAAAAATTTCAGTCCCTTTACTCATGAGGTAATACAAAATCAAATTTAAATTATTAATACATTTAAATAATATAGTCCCACTATGTATCTTAAGTCAGTCAGGCAGTTAAGTGCCATACGTGATACACACTTTGGGTGATCATGTCTCGAAAACAGGTGAAGAGGCTCATCCCTTGTTTCCTGTTTAGGATGCGGTTTCCGGTTTTCCCTTTTCAAGTCTTTTCACTCTTTTATTTTTTTTTCCAATTGGAGTAGATAGACTAAACTATCGCCCGGTTCACACTCCACCCACATCTATTGAACAGGTGAAGAAGCTCATTCCTTGTTTCCTGTTTAGGATGCGGTTTCCGGCTTTCTCTTTTCCATTCTTTTTACCCTTACGTAGCCCCCTGCGCATCAGTGGCGTTATCGCCTTGCTTGGGGTGATATGATTAAAAAAAAACAAAAAAACATGACTGCCTGGGCAGAAGATTATCCCGTAGTAGGTTGCCATTGCTTTCTGCGGTACACTGGTTACCAGCGAAGCCTATAAAACCTATTCTGTCCTATTTTTAACCCATAACTGGAAGGAAGAGACGGATTAATATCTTTCCCAAGGGTATTTGTGCATAAGTGAATGCAAGGAATTCAACTGGAATTCGAACTCGGCTCGCCAATTTGTCGTTCCGAGTCGATATCCACTGCACCACAAGGCACATCCATTTTGCAACTTACCCTGACACCAGACCATTCTTTTTCCTTTTGTGACCCAAATCTTCAACTCCATGTTTACTTAATTCTCATTTTTGATTAAACAATATTGACACACCGACAAACATATTCTCTTCTACTAATACCCCTTAAGTTTTTGAATAACCATGAATTTATCTTATATTTTCTAAATAAATCAATTTCACAATTTTATTTTACACTATCACCTGGCAAAGAACAGTATTGTTCTGAAACATGAAAATATTTCTGTGGTGATATAATGCTTTTATAAACTATTGTAATAAAAAAATTGCAACATTACTCTGCTTTTTATCGAGCACTCTTTAGAAAATTCTTGAACAATGGGTTTAATCTACGTGTTCTTTATGGTCATCAGCAAAAGATACAACCCAAAATGCCAAATACAGGTGGGTGATATCAGAATCAAGCAAGTACAAAAATTTCAGTACCTAGGAAGTGTTCTAACAGGAGATGGAAAGTGCGACACGGAGATCCGAAGGCGAATTGGCATGGCAAAGGACGCGTTCCAGAAGATGAGCAAAATACCAACCCACAGGAAAATCTCAATAGAAACAAAGAAAAGAGTGCTGGACTGCTACGTGATGTCAGTTTTTCAATATGGCAGTGAATGCTGGACAATATAATCGAAAATGAGGACAAAACTGGAAGCTGCCGAAATGTGGTTCTACAGAAGGATGCTACGGATATCGTGGACTGAGCATGCAAGCAACGATGAAGTGTTGGAAAGAATGGCAACCAAAAGGAAATTGATACTGAGCATCAGGAAGAGACACGCAAAGTTCCTGGGACACGCAATGAGGAAGGAGAGCCTGGAGAACCTGATACTGACTGGTCAAATAGAAGGAAAGAGAGACAGAGGAAGGCAGCGGATAACATATTTGCAGGGCCTGATCAGGTGGTTGACGGAACGGGGGTTGATAGGAGTAACGGGAACAAACATACTCGGAGCTACAAGGGATAGGGAGACGTGGAGAACCATGATCGCCTACGTCCTGAAAGGACAGGGCACATAGAAGAATAAGAATACCCCTTAAGTTTCTGAATAACCATGAATCTATCTTATATTTTCTAAATAAATCAATTTCACAATTTTATTTTAAACTATCACCTGACAAAGAATAGTATTGTTCTGAAACATGAAAATATTTCTGTACTGATATAATGCTTTTATAAACCATTATAATAAAAAGAATTGCAACATAACTCTCTGCTTTTTATCGAGCACTCTTTAGAAAATTCTTGAACAATAGGTTTTAATCTACGTGTTCTTTCACTTTCTTTTATATATGTGTCTGTGTTCTTTATTTTTTCAGTATATTATCTTGATATTCTGGGTTGCAGATTGTAAGGGCTCTGCGGTAAAATCCTATTAGTCCCGATGTTATTTATTTGGCTGTGATGGGAACAGAAATTGATTAATTTTTTTTTGCTTCTGGGCTTGCTGTAAACTTTACGATGTAATTTTTTTTTTCTTTTTGTATTAATAGGATGTCAAGATAACGTAGTTTTCATTTTCACGTTCGTGTTTGAATACAATGCTTGGTTCTACGTTGAGTTTATTTATGATGTTTATAAGATGTTCGATGTAAGTACATATTAGATGGACGTCCTTTACGTACCTGAGTTTTTAGGTATGTGCTTAAATGAGCCATACTCTAATGATCCTAAGGACAGACGAGCAAGAAAACCGAATTTTCTTTGTAGAAATTGTCGTTGACAGATAAGAAGCAGTGGTTTGCAATTGGCTTTCACAGTTTTATTCATTGCGAACTGCTAGATGGTGTTGTGGTGCAGTGGATATCGATTCGGAACGACAAATCGAGGTGCCTAATTCGAATTCCAGTTTAATTCCTTGCATTCACGTCCGCACAAATACCCTTGGTAAAAGTATTAATCTGTCTCTTCACTCCAGTTATGGGTTAAATAATAGGACAGATTGGGTTCTATAGCCTTGGCTGGCAACCAGTCTACCACAGAAAGCAATGGCAACCTACTGCAGGATAATCTTCTGCTCAGTCAGTTATGTCTTTTTCGAGACATGATCGCCCAAGAGTGTATCACGTATGGCACTTAACTGATTGACTGAACTGCTACAGAATGCTTTTCAATGTATTTGATGAGGTGATATCTTTTTTTTTTAATGTGTTCACTCTTTTTGAGATGCGAATGTTTGTATATAATGATTTGACATTGGTGATTTTTTTTTTTTTACATTGTTTTCCATGTTTAAGTCTTATTAGTCACCATCAACCCAACACAAATTAAACAATGCCGTGTCTTAACCTTTTCAAAATTCAATAGTTCCGTTATTTACACTGTTCGGATTGTTGTCCACATTTTATTGCCATATTTACGACATTTCTACCGTTGTACGCCTGGGCCTTCTTCAGGTAAGAATTATGAATTATTTCGATCACTGGTGTATATCATTCTAATTCTGAAGAAGGCTGGAGCGTACAACGGTCGAAACATTGTAAATATGGTAATAAAGATGATATCAACAGTGGAAAAATATAAATTTGTCTATACTTCCCAGAAGTATAGACAAATACAATAATTTAATATCCAAAAGAAGTAGAAACAGGGAATTGGCGATTGTTTATATTCTATTTTTTGTTGTTTTTTGGTTGTTTGTTTTTATATAAAAAAATTTTCCGTAAATTATTAGGGCGTCATTCAATTTATTTTTGGAGCCGTTTTTATTCACTCAAATGTCCGCGCGTCCAGTATGGGTTTACTTGGCGGAGAGACATCTAGCAAGATTTCAGCGTGACTTCCTTGAGATGGAAATTCATAGCGTGGGCGGGTAAGAACACCGTTGTAATAATCGACTCGAAGACGAGCTACTGAATCGAAACCATCAACGACCAGGCGGCCGAGCATCGGTTCACAATACAATTAGATACTTTATAACCTTCAATGTCCAAACTCACTTTTCTGTTTGTTTGCGTGTATGCTTGTTTGTTTCATCTATATCAGACGCGTTTTGTGGTGTCGGCGCTCTCAGCGAAACTCGTCGTTAATAAATTTACTATTGTATCATTTCTGTTCTGCCCCCCCCTCACATACACACACAAACACACACACTATCGCCCTCATGAGTGACAGAAAGTAATTTTTCTACAGAGATGTAAAGTGTGTAATTAGATACACCAGTACCGTATTGGCTTAATAAAATCATATTTATTTTCACAAGCTTGACCCCCATAAGGCGAGCGGTGGCGACGGAATACCCATCATTGTCCTAAAGAAATATGCTCCTGAACTCTGCTCTGTTCTCTCTCATCTCTATAACTACTGCCTTTCTGCTTCCTGTTTTCCTGCCTGCTGGAAATCCTCCTCCGTGGTTCCTATATATAAAAATACTGGAGAACACTCTGACTCCACTAATTATCGCTCTATCAGCCTCCTCCCGATTTTGGCAAAGTGTTCAAAGCCATCATCAATGCCGAGGTGGTACAACATCTCACAGCCCATAGACTTTCTCTGACAAACAGTATGGCTTCCGCTTTACCAGGTCTACTGATGATACGCTCACGACCATGACTGACTATATACACAAGGCCCTCGACAAAAACGGCGATGACCGAACTGTGGCCCTTGACGTCTCCAAAGCGTTTGACAGAGTGGCATGCTGGCCTTCTAGGCAAGCTGCAGGGCTATGATATAACTGGACAATTGTTTGACCTAATCCTGTCCTTTCTTTCAAACCGTGTAATGAGGGTGGTATTGAACGGACAAGTCTCCCAACACTATCACATAAATGCGTGTGTCCCTCAAGGCTCTATTCTAGGTCCTACGCTTTTCCTTATCTATATTAACGATCTCCCTGATGTACTATGATCCCAAGTGGGCATATATACTGACGACACTACGGTTTACTCTCGTCTCGATCAAAAATCTACCAAGGCTGAAAAAGCAAACCTCGCTGCCGAGCTTGAAATGGACTTCCAATCCGTGGTGGACTGGGGTAAGAAATGGCTCGTAAATTTTAATGCTTCCAAAACGAAACTGCTATCAAATAACCATCACAGACAATCGTTTCTCTCGTCCATGAACATGGATCAGGCTTCTCTCCCTGAAAGCGAAACACTGCGCCCCCTCGGTTTAACTCTCACATCAGACCTCAAGTGGAATAACTGTATAGAATTCATAGCTAAATCAGCTGCTAAGAAATCGGTTCTCTGTGTAGGGCCAGGAAGTTTTCTCCCATCCCAAACAATCCTGCACATATACAAGTCTACCATCCGCCCGTGCATTGAATATTGCTGCCATATCTGGTCTGTTGCTCCTGCTATCCACTTAGGTGTCCTCGACCAAATCCGTCCCTGAATCTGTAATGTGATCGATCCCGACTTGGTAGCTAGAATACAGCCGCTTTCTCACCGACGCAGTGTGGCTTCTCTGTGTCTCTTCTACAAATACTTTCACAGCTTCTGCTCCGATGAACTTAGCTCACTGGTACCCACTATATACAAATTTCCTCGAGCCACAAGATTAGCAACTAGGTCCCACCCTTTTACTGTGAAACCAATAAATTGTAAACGGAAATTCTACTCCAGCAGCTTCTTTTCTCGCACTTCCCGCCTGTGAAAATCTCTTCTTGTTTTCCTGACAGTTACAATCTCCAAGAATTTAAATGTAAAGTCAATAGTCATCTACTGTCTCTAACTTACATTCCATCTCGCATGTTTTTTTTTCGTCCACCCCACTCTCATCAGTAATCTCTTCCCTCTCCTACTCTATTCCTGACACCCCTTGCAACCTCTCACTCCTCATAACGTTCCTCCTATGGAACCCACTGCACAACAGTGGCAGTAAAATATCTTGCTTGGGCGACATGATTATAAAAAAAAACAGATCAGTCGCCGATTAAAACATGTTTATAAATTCTTGCGGTTTTCTGCAGGGCAGCTTAATCCAATATTAATGACTGAATGTATCCAAGAATATTTCGAAACATTTTTTTGTGTATATAAATAACTATACTCGTGTCAAAAAACCATCCACGGATCTAAGAAGACGGGAAAAATTGGCTTTAAAAAAAGAAAGAGCCAAGTACATGAACATCAGTCAAAAGACTTCGGATCGTCAAGGAAAACTTTCCCTGACGATCCGTTTAGGTGAAACATAGGTAGGTCTGTCTGGCTCATTAGCTATACTTTATATATATAATCATTTCACCCCGAGTAAGGCAGTTTTTCTGTGACTGGTGTGCAGGGGCTGAATATGAGGAAAGTGATGAGAGAGAGGAACAAATTATAGTGGGTATTAGAGAATGGGTAACAGAAGGATGAGAATACTGGTGTGATGAGAACAGAGTGGACGAAGAAAAAAACTCGAGGGAAAGTAAGCGAGTCCAAGAATTCTATAGTAAAAGTATTTTTTATACTTTCATAGTTCTTTGACCCCAGGTTATAGTAAAAATAACAACAATCTTTTCTTTTTAAGAAAACATTACCAGCAATACATTCTTTAAGAAAATCAAAGAAAAATATTACCAGCATTTCTTTAATATACCCACAATATATCCGATTCTCTACAAAACCCTCTTTACAAAAATACGTCAATGAAACCTGATCTGCCAACAACTTAAGATGTTCTAATTTTCTTATTTTCTTTTTAATTTATCCAAACAGCTCATCTTTTGAGAATTAATGCTGTTGACAAAATTTAGGTAATTGCCTCAATTCGATGTGGTATGGAACGAAACAATGTCCAGAATATTCCAAATTGAAATTGTTTAATATTCTTGGCGGTATTCTTAAATCTCTACGAGATTGCGTGGTTCTCGTTGATAAAATTTTTTGGTTCATTTGCAATCATAATTGTTCAGTTATATTAAGACCACGATTTTGTCTTGGTCCGTCTTCTAACTGTTGAACATCCACCACGATAAACTTCCCTGTTGCACATGATGTGTGACAATAAGCACAATCAAACTGAAATATTTCTCCCTCTTAGTCTCGCAGAACATGAAACCATAGAAAACTAATAGTTTCTACTGTTTCCATCAGATTTTACTAATTTTATTTTTACCAACCGAACAAAAGCAAGAAACCGGATGTTGGCTCTCTTACAACAAAAAGGCAAAGGAATAAAAATCGTCGTGCACATCCGGGTTTGCACAGTTGTTGCGGTTGAAAAATAAAAATTAACCAAATATCAAATTTCCATTTCGCGAGCCTACGCGAATTTTATTTACCAGCCAATGGGAAGCCCGGAAACAAATTCAAGTATAAAATTCCAAAACAAGCTGTTTTGAACCAAAAAATAGATATAAAAAGCCGAAAAAAAAAGCATT